>OX101789.1:26749671-27122080 GCA_944452715.1 Ophion slaviceki
TTTCGACCCGTAAGACCGAAGGAGACGGAAGACGATGGATGCACGAGAGCGAGAGAGGCAGTAAACGACTGAGAGCCTCCGTCTTACGGCAAGGTGTCACTCGGCCCGGTCGGTAAGGCAGAACTTAATTACAGTTGCCAAGTGTTCGCGAAAACGGCTCTACGGAATGTCTTGAAATTTAGACGGCGAACGTTAAACTAATGGACGAACACGTGTACCTGGGCATTTTTGGGAAATTAAAATTATAGATTAAACGAACTTACCAAGTGAAGTTCGATCATAATTGTATGAGCGCCTCTTCCGAAGTGATCAAGGATCGTAGTACCCCCCTCTCAGTCCCAGTGTCCACCATTTTAAAGCTCAAACAAGCGACGCGCGTGTCGCCGCCGTCGCCGCCCTTCTGGATCATTCTTCAAAGCTGTGCCACGGTGGAACCGTGGTTGTGCCGTAACTTCTCGGGGGAGAAGGGTCTAATTGTAACGTAGACCTAGGTTCGAGGGCGGGAGTGATCACTTCGGAAGAGGCGCTCATACAATTATGATCGAACTTCACTTGGTAAGTTCGTTTAATCTATAATTGTATTTCGCGCCTCTTCCTCGTGATCAAGGATCGTAGATGTTTAAAGTCTAGTTACGGCACCTCGAATAGTGACACCAGAAAAAAGACTTGGACTTTTTATTGTCATCCTGGTTTACACGCGGTTAACCGATACGAAAATCGTTAACAATTGTTCTCTGCTATTTCTATAGCGATTCTAATACCGCTTTTGCAAACACGTTACAACTTTTCACTATTTCTCGATCATAAAATTTTGCAAATGTTTCTGAGTTACTTGTCCATCCGGCTGTTTTCCGGATGATGTCTAAATCGACTCCGTGTCTTCTTGCCGCTGAAGTTGAGGCATGACGAGTACTGTAAGCGGTGAATATACCCGTATCTACTCCACTTTCTGTTAAAACTTCCTTTATCCATCGACTTAATGTCTGAGACGTTACTGCCTTAAAAGGCCTTTTGAAAGAAATGAACAAAGACTTCGTGGAGCCACGAATGTCCTTTGTGCGTTCCAAATACTTCTTTAACGTCGACGCTGCACAAATTTCTATATTTTCCAAATAAAACGGCAAGACTAGGCAAGGTTGCCTCCTATTGGGTCCTGACGTTTTTATTCTTTCCGGGATTTTTATTTCAACGAATTCCGCTGTTTCGCGTATGTTTCTTATATCTATTAAACCGAAGGTCTGTAATCTGTGACCCGTAGTTAACGCTAATAAAGTAATTAGTTTTTTGGATAAGGCCTTAAGGGCAATATCTTCCTTATTCGATTGCGCCGATAAGTAATCGAGGACGACCTTAGGATCCCAGGTGCAATCATACCTGGGCTTGGAAGGTCTTTTT
This sequence comes from Ophion slaviceki, assembly GCA_944452715.1. Lineage (NCBI taxonomy): Eukaryota > Metazoa > Arthropoda > Insecta > Hymenoptera > Ichneumonidae > Ophion > Ophion slaviceki. The sequence continues at coordinate 26,751,067 of OX101789.1, forward strand.
CTAAAGACGCCTTTGAAAAACCTCTTAATGCTCGGATCCTGTCCGATCTCGTGCCCGACTATTAGTGATATTGCCGAACGTAGGCAATTTAAAGTGCCGTATGAAGCACCTTTCTCAAATATGTCCGTTAAGCCTGCGAGTATGTCCCGAATCGAATCCGTAAACGGGCTAATGGAGTTCGCGCTACAGAAAGCCCACCACTTTTTTAAGGTGGAATCGTACTGTTTTAAGGACGATTCTGTTAACGACGCCATCATTATCTCAATGGTGTTGATCGGTGTCTGTCTTCGTTCGAATCCTTCCCTGATAATTTTCCTGCCACCAGGGTAAGGTGTCGCCATAGTGGATGAGGCTCCCTGTCACACGAGGTTAACAGATTAACATTTGATTTTAGATAAATAGGTTTTGAAACTAGCATTTTGTTGAAGAGCGGAAACCAGGGTTGTGCAGGCCACTCGGGGACGACCACGATGCCCTCCGCTCTCTCGTCTTTAATTTTCCGGAGGACCCGAAGAATAATGGCGAATGGCGGAAACGCGTAGAAACAGAGATCTTCCCACGACTTCGTGAACGCATCTACCGAAAGCGAGTCTGGGTCTTTGAACCATGAAAAATATTTTTTACACTTTGTGTTAATACGACTGGCAAACAGGTCAATCCGCGGTTTCCCAAACTTCGTAACAATTTTTTCGAACGCTTCGTTTGCCAATTCGTACTCTGTTTCCGGTTCCATCTTTCTTGACTCTGCATCAGCAACGAAATTTTCTTTCGAACTTATATACGATGCAAATAGTACAATGTCCCGTTCTTCACACCATTGCCAGATTTCTTGGGTTATCCTGTTTAGACTGACGTACTGCACTCCGCCCATCCTATTGATGTAGGAGATAGCAGTCGTGTTGTCTATCCTGAGAAGGATGTCTATACTTCGCAAGTGTTTCACAAAACATTTTAATCCGAAAAACGCTGCTTGTAATTCGAGGCAATTAATATGCATTGAGCGTTCTGATGCATCCCATGAGCCGCGTGCTGTTTCGTCCCCGCAGACTGCTCCCCATCCCGTCAGCGATGCATCCGAGTAGATTTCTAATTGAAATTCTAATGCCTTCAACGAATAACATGACCTTTGCACCTTGCATTTCCACCAAAGCAGATCTGACTTAGTGTTATCGTTCAGGGTCATGATCGCGTCATAATTTCCGTTACTTTTCTCTAGAGCTAAAAATTTTTCTCTTTCTAGAGCCTTTGTGTGAGCATATCCATATTTTATTGCTGGGCAGAACGAAACAATTGAGCCTACCGTCCGAGCAAACTCTCGTATCGTGCATTTCTTTATCGATATGAATTTTATTGCCAATTCTAATGCTTTTGCTTTTTTCTCATTCGGGAGTTCAATCGTCATTCGATTAGTATCGAATATAAAGCCTAAATACTTGCATCTCTGGACGGGATGGAGCTGGCTTTTTTCTCGATTAATTATAAATCCCATCTCCTCTAACATTATCTGAGTGTGTGAGACATTCGATACGCATTCGTTATAAGACTTTCCGAGTAACAGGAAATCATCCAGATATGCCACCGAAAGGAACCCCATTCGCCTGAGGTCTGAAATCATTGGTTTTACAATTTTTGTGAATACATAGGGCGCGCTGGAAAGGCCGAAAGGTAAGCACGAAAACTGAAAGAGCTTTGCTCCAATTTTGAATCTTAAGTATTTTCTATCCGAGTCTCTGACCGGTATAAGATAGTACGCATCTTTTAGATCGATTGAGGCCATGAACCAATTTTTGCTTAATAATCTTGCCACTGTCTTGTGGTTTTCCAATTTGAAGTGTTGTGTTTCCACGAATTCGTTTAAGTTTTTCAGATTTAATATTAATCTATACGAGCCGTCAGGTTTTTTCCGTAAAAAGATGGTCGAGATAAATTGGTCTCGAGTCGGCTCAACCGCTTCTATAGCCCCTTTTGCCAATAATTCTGTAATTTTTGATAGAGTATGGGTTTCTTCCTCTCGCGACCAATGGGTATCCTTCGGCGGTTCTATTTGGAATGGTTTGCGCACAAAAGGTATTTTATACCCTTTTACCCACGACAAAATAGATTTGTCACTAGTTAGCGCCTGCCATCGGGGCAAAAACGATCGCAGCCGACCGGCTGGTTTACCTACGGGAATTATGTGCGCCTCCTCCCGTGTCTCTCGTTCTGTTCCTTCTTGTACGAAGGCTTGCTGTGCTGAGACAGTCTCGAATTCCTCTGGGATTGTTGTCGATGCCCGCCCCCCGAAGCTGGTTGACTCTTGGAGCGTTGTTGGCGAGGCGGGAACTTCGGGTTTTTTGTCTGTTTTTTCCCCTGCGGCCTTGAGTGCTTCAAATCTTTTGATGAAGTTTCGATCAATTTCGCTGCCTTGACATTTTCGGACAGATCTTTGCCGAAAAGCCATTCGTCGATATCAGTCGAGCTTAGCGTCTCTTTCATCGCAGCGTTAATGTTTGTCAAAATCAAACTTCTCCGAATCGATGATTCATCGTGATGTAAATCTGCCAGAAGTCTGCTTGAGTTTCCGAGCGCTTCAATCACGGCGAGATTTTGTGACTCTCCTTTATGTTTAATTAATGTCGATAAGGCTTTGCCCACTGCCGCAAGGCATGCGCAAATTTTTTGTTGTTTTGCGACAATCCTTTCGTCTCTTTTCCAGACAGCCTCTTGCATCGAAGCTTTAACCTCTCGGTTGAGCTTCGGAGGATCGGTTCGCGTACAATTTGAAGGAGGAGGATACTTTTTAAGAAGTTCTGTTCGCTCCTCTGCTGGGAGTCCTAGCTTGAGAATTTCTTCCCATCTAGCGACTAAGTCGCTGTGTATTGGCTCGGATAGAGTCCGTTCTTCCGCGAAACGTTTTCCTATTACGTTCAGAATGTCCTCATCTAGCGCAGTCTCGATGGGTGTCTCAGTCTGCTTTGGTGTGCGCCGCGCATCTCTCCCAGACGATGATCTGCTGCTCCTGCTGCTGTCTCTGCAGCCGCTGTTGCTACTGCTGCCTCTGCTGCTGCTACTATTACCTATAATACCAAGTGCGAGGCGTTTTTTTTTTTTTTTTTTTTTTTTTTTTTTTTTTTTCATTTCTAGGTTAGAGCCTAGGCAAATTCTTGTTGGGTAATCAAGATATTCGATTTTTCTACGACAGATTAGAGTCTGTCTACTTAACCTCAACGGCTGCAAACCAAAGCCCCAAACGCGCACGGTGTAGGTTAGGGCCTACGCCGCGTCGCTTCTCCGTAGTTGCACGTATAGGTTAGAGCCTGTGTGCCAACGATGCAGGTTAGAGCCTGCGTACGTTGTTTTTGATTCCTCCACAGGTTAGAGCCTGCGTACGTTGGTTAGAGCCTGCGTACGTTGTTTTTGATTCCTTCACAGGTTAGAGCCTGCGTTGCGTGTGCGTTAATGCACGCAAGCAAAGGAAATGAAAAGAAATTATTCATGCTTACTACGCGAGGATCGCGACGAAGCTGAATCGCTCGATGACGGTCTCGAGTATCTCGAACGTCGGGTTTTCTTTTCTTCCTTCCGATGTCTCCTGAGTTCCTCTTCTAGATGTTTAGCTCGTTTTTTCCAACGATTCTCCTTTTCCGCTTTCCTATCCGATTTTTTGCTTCTTCTTCTTTTATTTCCCATCTTGAGCATGTGGACGCCTTGGCACCAAGACGAAGAATGATCCAGAAGGGCGGCGACGGCGGCGACACGCGCGTCGCTTGTTTGAGCTTTAAAATGGTGGACACTGGGACTGAGAGGGGGGTACTACGATCCTTGATCACGAGGAAGAGGCGCGAAATACAATGGTATGATCTATTCATAATAATAAAAATTACCGGGAGGTTTCGTAAACGCGCGACAAAAATTTAAGGAGTTTCTTTGTGCCTTTGTCTATTTGTATCATTGTGGATTTGTATGCATATCATCGTCATATTGCGCTCATCGAATGTATCACTGAAAACATGCATATCGCCGTCATGGAATGTATTACTGAGAAACATGCATATCACCATCATATTGTGCTCGTGGGATGTATCACTGACAAAATATACATATCGCCGTCATATTGCGCTCAACGAATGTATCACTTAGAAACATGCATATCGCCGTCATAGGATGTATCACTGACAAACATGCATATCGCTGTCATATTGCTTGCATGGCATGTCTACTACCAGTGCTAACCCAGTGTAATTCATCAACACAAGTCATTGGATGACTTCCATATGACATAAAATTTGCAAATATTAATTGTGAACACTTGAGCACAGCGATATGAGTTTAACGTGCTCCAAACGTACGATGCATTTGTAAACGACATATTGAGATCAAAATGCTTTGTACATTCACGATACTAAACGAGTTCACGGCTTTGCATCATGACATGTAGTCAATATGCTGTAAAATTTGCTTCATCAATTGTATGCACGGCGTGATGATCATGACTGTCTATCTGGGCATTTTTGCGATTTATTCAAGGGGTGCAATTAAAATAGGTATCCTGTATACTTGCCTAAGGAGATAGATGTTCATGATGTTGAAGTTTGCATAACTGGAATGCAAGTTAGATTTATTATTTTTAATTATTCCATTGTTTCGCTATGAAAATCACTTAAAGGTATTTACGTATTCTTATTGGAGATTTGTGGCCTTAATTTGCAAAAACCAAGGCTTTAAATAAGCATAAAAATAAAGAAATGGATAATGAACAAAAAACGTTGCATTGCAGCGATGCAAACTTCAACATCATAGATATTCTTATGTAACGCGTGAGACATTTATTGAAACGATGGACTTGATTAATGAATTCTATACTCCCGGATCTTGTAGTTAAAAAATCGTCTATATATGGCACTTCATCGTGTTTTATAGTTTGATTAATCGTAGATGCAGATGGAAATGTATCTCACCAAGGCATACAAAACACAACAGTTCGTCGAAAGTGTCATCGCGGAAGGAATTCTCGAAGTTCCCTTACCTGAAACAATGAAAAAAGAACAAAAGTGTGAGATTAAAAGGGCTTTAAAACACATTGCGAACTTATGTAACGAGTAATAAGCGACATACGCATTTATTCCTGTATGTATAATATGCATTGTTTTTTTCAACGGTGTAACGAAATTTCTGCATAATATTCACAGGCTGTTGCTTAATTGCACATAAATTTGTGATAATTAACATGATCATAAATGTTATAATATCAATGTAAAAGTATATACATATAAATGCAGTTATAACTAGATAGTATATATCGAAAATGTAGAACTACGAAAATTCGAGCCTACATTGTCAACATAGTTTTATCTCTTCGTTTTCCTCAACTATTGGGTTGTTCGAAGAGTAATTTGGTTTTTTTCCACAAGCGTCATTGGCAAACAACGATATTACTTTCCGAACAATCCAATTTATGACCAAAGATTCAGCAATGATTAAGGGGTTACCCCCACTTGCGATTTTGGAAAAATCGATTTTTTTTATTGCATTTTTTTTAAGTATAAGTATCCGGGCCCATACTTCTGTATGGGCCCGGAATAGATGACTGTAAGTAGATGTACGTAACTGTAACTGTAAGTAGATGATGTAAGTTTACAAAAAAAATATTTTCTTCGTGCAAACTGAAATTGAAACTTTAGACGCGTTTTTCTCAAAATGGCATTTCTGAAGTCGGTGACCAAGATTACGCGAACACTAATGAACCGATCTTCTTGAAATGTTGCAGGCTTTTTTAATACATAAAAATGTAGTCTTTAATCGTTCGATTTTTTTTCGAAAAAAATGGCCGTTTTATAGCCAAAAAACGGCCGTTTTTTTTTCGTTAAAATCGAACCATTACCTTTGACTGTCCGCCATTTTGTGAAAAATGAATATTTTTTAAAATCCTTCGATTAAAGACTAGTTTATACTTATATTTGACTAAATCCATCCGCATTTTTTTTTTCAGATGATCCACTTCGCCGCAATGTTGGTCACCGCAAACCGTGTATATAAAAACATTATTTCATTGACGGCCATTTGCCACTAAACAATGTAATATTTTTCAATAAAAAAATTACTGAAAGTTCTTCAAGATGTGTTCTTTAAGATGGTATATTGATCGATTAAAAAAGTTTTGTAGTTTTCTTCTAAAAAATTCATGAACAAGGCCTTTTTTGCGCTACAAGTGGGGGTAACGCCTTAATCAGGCTTCGATTTTGTGTAGCTCAAAAACGCTTTGAAACGCGAAGTTTCGAAAATACGATTCTTTTCATTGCATAGTTTTACAGCCTAGGGTCTTAACTTTAATTGGAACCAAAGATTTTATGGAAGTCCCCAAAATTGACCGAGTTATGACGATTTTTGTGGAGGGTCGATCGCCCTATGTGATTTACTCTTTTTTTATGTGCGTCTTTCTTGAAACTATGTTTCATATAACGTGTAAGGCGTATCTCGAGAATTCATTCGTCCAATTGGCTTCAAATTCGGACAGAGCATGATTCGTAACATTTTCTATCGTTATAACCCGATGATTTTTTAAATATGTATATCAATTTGTCAATAGTAAATTATTAAAGTTGTTTTTTGTCGGAAATCGAGCTTTTCGTCCACAACTTGTCATTTGCGTAATTTTTAAAGTTGGTAGATAGTATTCGGTCATACGAAAGCTCAATCTTTATGCTGAAAGAACATTTTTTATTTTTCATTTTGGTTGTCCGAACCAGCGACACCGATTGGCCATACAGCAACGGCGGCACTTTGTTTAAACAATATTAACTTCATTGTTCATCAATATTTTCAAATAAAAAAAACTAAAATATGGTAAGGCTATATATTAATTGCGTGTAAAATTGCGACCTCTGAATCGCAGAATTCTCGTCAGAAAAATAATATTGATGATCGACCTGTTTTTTGGGCCCCAAGTGTATGCAGACACCTCCGAGCAAAGTATATTCCTAGCAAAACCCTTGTCGGTGAAGCAGAAAATTTGGGAATTTTTTAAAATAGTAATGCATGACATTGAAGTTGACATCGTTGGAACGCAAAGAAAGTACAGTAGCCCGAACTCATTTGTTAAATTTGGTCTACGAAAAACACTTGAATGTTTTTTTTTATCCTCACAAGAAATCTGAAGCCCAAATTTGCTGGATAAAATTTTCGACCATGAAGAAAACGAGGATAGATTTTTTTTTTAATTTTCGTCGCATTTCAACGATGCAATCTTCAACATCGTGGAAATGCTAATTTGAGCCATTGAATGTGCAGCCTGAATGAGAGCTTTGAAGTGCCGTAACTCCGGCAATTTTCAAACTGGAATCCGTTTTTCCTGACACATAATTACCGACAGCAATTAAGCCGACAGTCATAAAGCATATGTGCTTCTGTCAAATAAACTAAAAGTGATATTCGCATGACCCGGAAACTACTAGGAAAGTTGGCAATATAACCTTCGTGACTGGCCTTCGAAGCCTCGTAACTTTAGTCGGAACAGCTTTTCTATCGGGAGGCCCGTTCTTAAGGGGCCATTCCAGTGTAAAGTTCGGTGAAAAGAGTTTTTTTTTTAATTAAAAAAATATGGACTTTCTAATTTTGGTCGCGAAATTCGAATTATTCCAATCGTTACAGCCTTTTTTAGAAAAAAGGATTTGACCAGCTGCGTGATTTTGCATAGATTTTAAACGAAGAATTTTCAATCTATCCATCTGAAATTTTGCCATATCATTCTTCACGCCATTCCTTAACGTCGTACGGAAACGTTTTTTAATTGGAAAATTTCACATTCTTTTAACGCCAAACTGTCAACGTTACGGCCCAATTGGACATTTAATTTAGAAATGACCACCATTTTGTTTATTTTCATCGAAAACAACAATCCTCCGTACGTCTCTATATTGTTTCATACTGATTAATAATCTTTTTGGTTTTTTTCTTTCAGACAATGTTAAGTAGGACTTTGTACCGTCAGGCGCTATTTTTTCAGGCATTTTGCAGGCACCAAAAGAATTATATAAAAAATAAAACTAAAACATTAAAAAATATTGTTATGTACAACATGTCATTTGGATAAACGAAAGAAAAAATCAGACTGATTGTGGAATTTTATTTTTTTTAATGAGTGCATTTTTTGGAAGAAAAGTACTCAATTAAATGTTTCGAAAAATTAAGAATATATTAGGCTATATTTGACCTATATTACATAATTTTTTATACAAAAATATTGAGATTCAAGCGACTTATGCACTGCCTTCGGAGGTGCCAAAAAAAAAGTTCCTCCACTGCTGACATGATTCCGGCCGATTGAGTAGCTGAAACCGAAAAAGGAAAAAATGTCATTAAACTAGAAGGTATTTCCTGTACAATGACGTAGGATTTTCGAAAAATATCAAAATCTAACAAAATGGCGTAGTTATGAAAAAAAAGTCTGTTTTCTTGCCTATAAAATGGTCGTTTTTTTCAATGCCAAATCGTAAATTTTCATCCAATCAAAAATATCATACGTCATTGTCGAGTAAATATATTCAAGAGTACTCAGTTTAAATTTCAAGTCAATCGGATAATTGCTCTTTGAGTTATAATGTCGGCAAATTTGAAAAATCTCATTTCAATCGGACAATCGGCAAAAAAAAATACATAAAGTAAAAGTAAAACATTAAAAAATATTGTTATGTACAACATAAGTCATTTGAATAAACGAAAGAAAAAAACGGACTGATTGTCGATTTTGTTGTTGATGTTTAAACATGAATATCAGCAATTTTCAAGCCAGTCACACTGGAATGGTTCCTTAAGATACTTGACTCGACGACAATCAGCGAGTACATCCTGCAGCTACGAGGGTGGTAGGCGTATCGTTGCAGTCTGCCCGGTGGAACAGCCGTGAACGTGGCTTTACGATGCAACGAACCGCCGAGAGTGGAGAGTGACGGGAGGGGCTAGTCACGATACGTCCATCAATGGAGCAAAGCGCGTAGTGGAGTTCCGTGAATGAGACTACCGAAGTGCAATACAGTATACGCGATATGTGCATATACGTATGTGTATTATACGTACATTCAGCGATCGCGAAACACCCATACAGCACCAAAGACCCCTTTTGGCGAATTGTAGAGTTTACCACTCGCTTTTTCTGTCTGTACTCCACCAAGCTTTTCCGACATGCTCTCTATCTCTCCCAGCCCTCTCCTTCCCCCCTGTATGGTTCCCGTGGGGTGCTTTCATACGTGCTTTCATACATTATTTTCACTCCCTCCATACCATTCGCTCCTTTTCTATTTTCCTCTCGCTTGAACTTTACCAAACGTGTACACGTATTTTTAGACCCCGAGAGAAGCAGAAAACAGCGGAGCAGACAGTTGAGATATTTTTTCTAACAATGAGATCCTAAATGGCCGCGAAGTCAATGGCTATTCGTTTTTATCTGATTGGGTATGGATGGAGTTCACGGAGGCTAGTTCATTATTGGATCAATTCGAACTTGTCGTCAATAGCATGAAAGTAATGCTGGTTTGCGCTGTACACGATTACCCAGACGAGAAATTGACGCACTCAAATTTCATACTGAATGCAGGGAATCGCTGACGGGTATCAGCTTTTTTCCTTGTCTGTACTTTCACATGATTCAACCGAGCAAAGTCCAGAGACTGATGATTCACGTTAAATCGCCACGAGAACATGATTCAGTGGCTAAGTACATTCGGTACTCGTCACATACGGATGTTGGATCGATTGATGTTACTGTGTCATTCGTCGCGATGTGGACCATTCCAGAGAATGGTACGGTCGGTTTTTGTTTTATCGATGCGATTTTAGTCGATAATAATGCTCTAGTTATCTCCCTCTCTGGTGGAAAATATAGCTCGAAAACTTTTTATTTGTTGCGAATTTATTTAATTTTGTGTAATCGAAGAGCAAATGCCGTAGCATCATTTTTGTGTACTAGCTCTGAGATTTTTCAAAGAGAGAAAGAGAAAGGGAGACAGGAGGACAAACAGAGAGAGAGAGATTTACTTATTTATCTTTAAGGCCCCCTGAGACCGACGTACAATGCATATAGTTTGAAGTTAATGCAAAAATAAAATGACATAATAAAACTGAATTTAGACGCTTATATAGAGAATTGAAGGTGTCGAAAAGCAAAACGAAACATGTGTAGGTGAGCGGAGATAAATAAAAATAATATAACACATATTTAGTGTAATATAATGGAAATACAAAAATAAGTATAGAAAATAGAAAAGAGAGATAGATAGAGAGATAGATAGAAATAGAACAAATTGAATGAAGTTATTTAAAGAATGGAATAAGAAACACTGTTGCATGTTTGAAAAACTACATCAAATAAATTCAATATGGAAAATCATATTTTCGCGCTCCACGTATACTATGTATTAACCCTAGGAGTACACTCATGTTTTTCGCTACTTAGTTATACACACTGTAGGTTTCTTGAACATACGTCTATTCAGAAGATTAAGGGGTTACCGCACTTGCGATTTTGAAAAAATCGATTTTTTTTTATTGCATTTTTTTGAAGTATAAGTATCCGGGCCCATACTTCTGTATGGGCCCGGAATTGATGACTCTATGTAAGTTTACAAAAAAAAATATTTTCTTCGTGTAAACTGAAATTGAAACTTCAAACGTGTTTTTCTCAAAATGGCATTTCTGAAGTCGGTGACCAAGATTACTCGAACACTAATGAACCGATCTTCTTGAAATTTTGCAGGCTTATTTAATACATAAAAAATGTAATCTTTAATCGATCGATTTTTTTTTTTTCGAAAAAAAAAAATTGACGTTTTATAGCCAAAAAACGGCCGTTTTTTTCGTTAAAATCGAACCATTAACTTTGACTGTCCGCCATTTTGTGAAAAATGAATATTTTTTAAAATCCTTCGATTAAAGACTAGTTTATACTTATATTTGACTAAATCCATCCGCATTTTTTTTTCAGATGATCCACTTCGCCGCAATGTTGGTCACCGCAAACCGTGTATATAAAAACATTATTTCATTGACGGCCATTTGCCACTAAACAATGTAATATTTTTCAATAAAAAAAATACCGAAAGTTCTTCAAGATGTGTTCTTTAAGATTGTATATTGATCGATTAAAAAAGTTTTGTAGTTTTCTTTAAAAAAAATCATGAAAAAGGCCTCTTTTTGCGCTACAAGTGGGGGTAACGCCTTAAGACATTTTTTTAACACTGACTGTTAGGAAAGCTCCTATAAAAAGAAAACCTGTATTCGGTTCATATTTTCTCTGAGAAAGCTGTTTGAGCAGATAACAATTTTTCGTGAAAGAGGAAAACCGCGAGTTTTGCACTTTTCGGTCGGGTCTGTGAGACCCAACAGCTAGGGTTAATGATGTTAAAGTTGGCATCATCGGATGGCAACGAAAGTTGATTTTTCTTATATCGCTCACATTTTTTCGCCGGATTGGGCGAAATCTTTTTGCTTATCCTCATTCGAGAACTGCGACCTAAATCTATTTTTAACAAAATCTTTATTACACAAATGAAGCAATGAGAAAAAAAACTCGTTCTGTTCTAACTATACAAACTTCAACGCCATATGTATTGGAGGACTTCATGTACGTCAAAGGCCGTAGCTTATTGGCTTGCGCGAAGACAAGTTCCGAAGGAGATGCGCGATAATAGAGGCGTATATACGTATATGCACATACACACACGCACAACACAGGGAAAAAAATAAACTTAAAAAACCTTTGAAAAAGGTGGAAGGAAACGAGGGATAGCACGGTTCACAGCTTACGACATCCTGCGCAACACAAGCGGCAAACTAAATAAGTGTATAGTGGGATATCCACCACGACGCGTGCAGTAACGCACTTCGACTGTATTAGAATTGCAAATGACTTACTATTTTTAATACGAAACGAGAAAAAAAGGGTGTGTATAAAGAAAAACGATAACCTGTCTTGTAGTAATAGGGAAAATACGCGGAAAGTTCTCGATTCATTGAAAACAAAAAAAAGAATTGTAAGCCCTTTTTGGTTGTGCGTTATGCATTCAGAAATTTCAAGGTCTACCGAACTCCGTAAGTACATGTACTTTAAGGGAAGTGGCTAGAGGAATGTACACATAGAGGTAGTAGCACTACTACTTTCGCGTAGTAGTACTACTATCTCTACTTAGTAAGTAGGAGTACTACTTACTAGTACTTAGTAGTACTACTACTACGGAGAGGAAGAAGTACTACTACGAGTGGGTAGAAGTAGTACTTCTACCTCTACTTAGCAAGTAGTAATACTACTATCTCTACTTAGCAAGTAGTATTCCCCCCCCCCCCGTTTTTAGTTAGGATAGACATCTTTTAAAGACACCGTGTTATTCATGGTAGTGTGGGAATTCCACCCACTAAAAAAACCATCGCAATTCATTCATCGCAAGCCACCTCGGAACCACTGGGGAAGCATATCATCAGCCTGACCGCTTTCTCTTTCTCATTCTGGCTGTATTTGCACTTCTCTCTCGTCAGATTTATTCCTTCCCATTATTTTGATAATCAAATCGTTAATTATGTCCAATTTCTGTGCATGTTCTATTAGTTCATTCACTAGGTTTTCGACTATCAGCTCGGTTCCCAGTCTGTAGTGCGCTTCATGCCTCAGTCTCTCCCATCTCCCGCAATGGAAGAAAGTGTGTTCTGCTGTATCTGGCCGGTTACAGTGTACACAGTTGTCATCGAACGACTTTCTGACTCGTTTTGTGTAGCTTTTGAAGCTCCCATGACTCCCATTTAAGTAGGAGTAGTACTGGTAGTACCTACTCGTAGTAGTAAGTAGTAGCACTGCCAACTCGTAGTAGTGAGTAGTAGTAGTACTACCAACTCGTAGTAGTGAGTAGTAGTAGTACTACCTACTCGTAGTAGTGAGTAGTAGTAGTACTACCTACTCGTAGTAATACCAATTACTAGTAGTTTATAATGAAAGGAGGATAAAAGTGCGGGCAAGTGAAAACTGGGTCAACCGATAAATCGACAAGAACACGTATAAATACGATATCGACTGGGAGAGGGCAGGTGGAGAACCTTTCAGAATAGATATTGAGTTACACTGTTGAATCATCCAAAAATGTATCCTCACCTTCCATGATGTTGAAGTCCGCAACGTTGAAATGCAACGAAAGATCTTTTTCATATTTTAATTTACTCATTCTTATTATGGAAAATGTTCTTTTGCGGATTTCGATTGTCGGTATTTAAATAGCATCTTATAAAATAGTTGAGGGTTTTTTTTTTGTAGACAAAACTTGATGTTGAAAGTTTGCATCGTTGGAACGCAACGAAAATCAATTATTTTTAATGGTTCGGATTTTTTTCGGCGTAATAATCACTCGAACGTTTTTACGTATTCGTACTAGAATTGTACGACCTCAATTTGCGAAAAAGGCTTTCGATAAGCATAAAAATAAAGAAATGAAAAATGAACAAAAAATCGTTGCATTCCAATGATGCAAACTTCAACGTCATGTCAAAACCTGCCAAAAGAAATTGGGGGAATCTAGGAAAATTGATTTTTATTGTATGGCAATGATGCAAACTTTAATCTCATTACTTTCCAATCTTATGTGTAATTCATCTGAGGGTGGTTGATGCCAGCATTCAGCACAAATACGTTTATCCATTTTTCGCTTTATTAAAAAATGACCATTGAAAGATTACCACAGTCATTAATGGAAAAATCGAAATTGGTCGAAGCGGTAATTTCAATTAGACCATAATGGCAATTGGTACGATCATATTGCCAACTGCCCAAATAGTAGCTAATAGGTATGAATACATTTTCAACTACCGAAGTAATTAGTTATTGGTATGAAGTTATTTTGATGCCAATGGAAAACCAATGCAAATACATCCGGTCCCAGATTCGCTTCACGGTTTTGATCTACATTGCATTTCATCGAGAATGAAGCACGGGCTACAGCTTACACCCACACGACACACGTACCAGTCTGTGTGCGAGGCACTTGTTTGTATCTGGAGCTACGGTACGCCGGGATTTATTTTCTCCAAAACTACGAGACCGTGATACGAACTGGTGACCTCTCGAGGTTCTGGCTTGGAGAACACCGGATTTACAGCTCTCATTAATATTTTCATCACAGGTTTTCGAGTAAGCACTTGGTGGTATATTTGCAAATATACGCAGCGAAAGTTGTTTTTTGGTGGATAGTCGCTGTCAAAAGTACAATTACAAAAATCCAGTGATGTTAAATTCAGTGCCTACCGATGCCTCGCCTAACGGGTCCACTTTTCAGCGCGTTCTCGATTACGGACCTATAGTATAATGTTGAAGTTTGCATCGTTGGAACGCAACGAAAATTAATTCTTATTCGTTCGAATTTTTTTGGCTGTGTAAATCACCCAAATGTTTTCACGTTTTACTCATTGAAGATTTACGACCTCAATTTGCTCAAAAAAGAAGGCTTTAGATAAGCATAAAAATAATGAAATGGAAAATTAACAAAACATCGTGACATAGTCATACTATAGTTAGTTACATCGTTGTATAGTTACATATTCACATTGAAACAAACATTCTCTACGTTCGTTGAAATGCCAAGTGGTGGGAGAGGAGGGGAGAAGGTGAGAGAGAAAGAGAGAGCGAGAAGGTCTGAGGACTGCGAACGTGGTACGACGAATAGCTACATACAACATGTACGCCCAATGCAAAAGCAGAATAGTAGGTCTGCGATTGTACCGACAGAAGGCAAAACAAGCGCATGCGGATTATTCGCGTTCCGGTACTGCGGTAGCCCTCCTCCACGCCTGTTTTTCTGCAAAGCCTGCAACGGGCGCTAAGGGCTGATGAACTTTAACCACGAAGACCCAAGAACGTGAATCATATTGGTCATTCCAGGCAAAGTGTGGATCAGCGCATGTAGTGGGTCATCACTCATAGTTGCCGATTTCACAAAGAAAAGTGGGGAAAGACATCGGAGCTACTCAGATTTAGATTCTAGAAGGTCTATTCCTATACGTTCATTCCTAACGGACTTGGTGTGGACTTGTGTAGATGGGATTGGTCGTTTTTACGCAAACTACCCTCTGATAACGCTTCACCATGTTTTGCAGGGCGAAGAGAACCAACGGCACCGCGGCCAGCAAACTGTTTCTCCTACTATTCAGGAGTAGAAGAAAGCAGCTTCAAATTTTTCCACTCTCACACGTTCACACCCGCACGCCCAAGTGTATATGCGCAAAGCCATCGTAGAGGCATGTGGTGCCCTAAAGTTTGAGTCCACTATCCTCCGTTTGTCCAGTGTATAACCAAGTTGGAGAGTCCCGCTTCCATCAACAGCCCGAATCTTCTCCATGCTTCTACCCACGAGCCGCCATTTTGTCCTCGAGTTAAATATATATTGATCGAAATGTTGCCGAAATTGAGATGCTCTTCTCGCCAGTCAAGCTTCGCTCGCTTCTCGGCGTCATACGTACTGCAATGTATAATCCACGGTGGTAGTTCGCGTCAATGTCATCAGCCTCGCCGAGAACGACCCTTATAGTACTCGACGTCGCCACCGTGGGTCGCCACCGTCTTCTACCTTTCATTTTGCCACGTTTCGCAACGTAACCATGGTGATATTGATCGGGTAAAAGCCGAAGAATGTGTTCTCCAGAGCGAGTTGGAGGGAAAGGGGAGGGGAATGGCGCAAAAGAGAGAAAAGCGACCGGCATGCAACGCGGGCTTTCGACGAACCAGTGGCGTCGTAAGGGTCGTCCAGAGGCTAAGTTGGAGCTGTATTAGGGGATGGCGTCTCGACGGCACATACACTCTGACAACTCCACGAGCTCATAGCAATGATACACTGCTGTCTGTATACCATGCACGTTGGGTGCGATCGCCTCTGCAACGCAAAATGTCCAAATGACTTATTTCTTGAGACTATCACTCTCCCCCTTTCCCTAAATGTACACACACACACACACACGCACAGCGCACTAGATTGAGCCCTTGAATCACATCCAGAGGTCGCGAGATCAACGGATTTTGCCAAATGTTTTTTCCATTAACTTGGTACTTCGTGATCCGGCTTTAAAATTGAAGGTCCTTGCCGAGTATAGACCGGGGGTCGGTTGCAAATGATGGAGTTGCGGCACAACTGGAATTTGAGGTCCGAAAATGACTAGAAAATCCAAGTGCTCAAAATTCTTTGGGTACTTTGATTTTCTGGCTAATTTCGGACCTCAAATTCCTTCATACAAAGAACATCTCAAGGTCGCATTCTAGTCTACTCTAAAGAAAGATGACTTTGAATGACTAAATGCACCATGTGTGGATGCCAACGAATTGTTTATTGATAACATAGAATGTTAAGTCATTTTAAGAATTATTTATTCGTATTAAGTTGTCAAAATAGTTATCACCTCGTACAGCATCATGTTCTTCACAAATGTGATGGATGACTTTTTTTTCGTAGAATTGATGTTTTAAGATCTACAGTGAAGTAAAATCTTTTGACATCCGATTGTCCTCTTGGAACCGTTCGAGGATGTTTCCTGAGGGTGAAACACAGTTTTACACTCAGTGAGGATAGGGGAAGGTGGATCTTCAGCCACCGTCTTGGAACTCCGTTTTCACTAAACATCTTTGAATCGGTTAAACCTGCGACAAAAATAGTGATAACCATTTTTGTGAAGAAAATTTGATACCATTTTTGAACAATTGATGTTCGTAAATGGTAGTCTAGTAGCATCTGTCACCACTCAATGAGGTGACGTCTGAATTTGATAAACATCTAGCCAATTTCACTGTAAAAATGTTAACCTATGAATGCATATGTATCCATAGGGTTAGGATTTTCAGGATCCATAGCACATGTGTTTGTTCGTGAATTGTACTAAGGTTTTCTTTCTACAGAATGGGATTGAAGTGTGCATAATTGGAATGCCACGACAAATCTTTTAAATTTATTACTTCCAGTATCATTCAAAATCATATATTGCAGATTCAGTCTATAGATCGCTAAATAAGAATCCCAAAAAACCTCTGCGTGATTTTCGTAGCTTGAATCTGCCAACAGAAATTTGGGAAGTTAAAAGAAAATTATTTCCATTGCATGACAACGATGCAAATTCCAACGTCATTCTATAAAAATAGTTATAAACATTATTGTAAGATTAAACGTTCGGAAAATATTTAAGAAGAACTAAATTACAAGATTGCGTCTCAAGCACATCTCCCGTCCGCGGCAACAATTTAATTCTACACTCAGGGGACAACCCTGAACAGGTTCCAAAAAAGAAAATTGCACGTTGCAACTTTTGCGAGACTGGCTGCTGGACAATTCGAAACAGTTGCCCACGTGTCGTCGGTTCCGCCAGCCGGTGGCGACGCGTTCGAGGATGTTTCAGCAACGGCGTTGCGCAGCTAAACACCGACCGGCCGGCTTCCTTTCCATCCTCCAATGGAAGGGAAGAAAAACCACGTTCCTTGCTAACTGGTCTTCGTTCACTGCAGATACTTAATTAATATTGTTAATAATTAATAATATATTGCATGATAATTAATGATATCTGCTGGTGGCTATGAACAGGGGAAAAGGGGTAAAAACCACGGAGGATTTTCAACCATTCAAGACACTGAAACTGTCATTCAAAATCACTCATTGTACATAGGATCCTTTCCAGAGCCTTTCGTACAATGATGTCTGACTTCGGAATGTTTCTGTTTTTGTTATTCGGTATAACTATCATGGACATCTATCAAGTACACTATGGATAGGAAAATCGACTGACCGTCACTGGGTAAAGAAAGCTTTTCTTGTGTGATATATAGAAAGACAGGTCATTTCGTGCATGAGATAGAAGTTTGCATCGTTGCAGATTTTGGCTACACATTTTGGAGCATTGTTTAAGATGCTTATTCGGAAGTATTAATTTGAAAAAAATATATGATAGAATAATAAAAATTCTATTAGCGATAGAAAATGAGCGAATATAGAGATAGAAGAGAATGTTCGTTGCATTCTGATGATGCAAAGTTCAACACCATTTTCGTGCAGGGTCTTTGTGGAAGCTATTTTGCTTCGTCCGGTAACAATCTGTAGAATAGATCCGTGTGAAATGATGGAAATCAGAGCTTGACATTCCACTTATTCACTTAGGTTATATTCTACGTGCTTTTGTTGAAAAAGCAATCGATGTTTGTAAATGGTGGTCATGTACGATCTGTCAGAACTTAAGGAGGTACACCAGCTTCAGCAAAATGGTGATAGATCAATAAAATTTGGTGAATATATTCTTTAGTATTATTCATGTAGATACAAATTTTTTCAGATTTTTTGGTTGTGCCGTTTTCTTACAAATAATTCACAAGCGTTTATTCTTATACCCGGAATATATACCTATATCTATAAAAATGCTATGCTTATACACGTGAACTTTAATGTTCAATTACTCGATAACGGCACAATGAAAAAATCTGAAAAAAATTGTATTGACATATATAATACTAAAGAATATATTCACCAAATTTTATTGATCTATCACCATTTTGAAATTTTACCATGGTTTAGCATGGCAACATTGTATGAAGCTGGTGTACCTCCTTAACGAGGTCACGTTCGAATTTGGAGAGGCTACTTTTAGGGCAGCTCCATGTTAGGTAGTCCGCTTATCAATTTCGTTGTCAATATGGTGACACTACGATAGAATCTTTCCTCCTGCCATGGCTCCGAACATTTTTGGAATACCAGTTGTGATAGATGTGGTTAAATGTTCAGGCCAAGAAGACTAGAGGTAAGGAGTACGACCGCAGTGTCGAAGAAACGTCCATGGACATCCAGATGAGAAGGGCGGCGCTGCTCTCCTACCGAACCGAATTGAAGTCAGCAACAAACCAGTGCCGTACAATATGCAGAAGGCACCGTTTGCTACTTCATATGGGACGATAATTTGATCAAATTAATTGTAAAACCAGTGCCGTACGATATGCAAAAAGCACCCTTTGCTTCTTCATATGGAACGGTGATATGATCAAATTAATTATGAAACCAGTTGGTGACGGAAATTTCTATATAGATAAATAGAATTCTTATATAGATAATGTAGATTGTTTTGGAGAATAATAACGAAATACTTATAGACCATTTGTTTATAGACACAAGAAAATTCATAAGAATTTTTAATCCAGACAAAACTTTTACAAATTATCACACATCATGATACGCTGTACAGATAAAGAATAATAAAGAAATACAGAAATGACGTCAATGTATTTTTTTCGTTGCGGAAGCAGTAACCAACAAAATTTATTTATTGACACAAGACAATGAACAATTTTGAATCCAGACAAAACTTTTACAAATGATCGCAAATTATGATACGCAGATAAAGAATAATAAGGAAATACATAAATTAAGTCAATGTTTTTTTTTTTCGTTGCGGAAGCAGTCACAAACAAAATTCATTTATAGACATAAGAAAATTCATAAGAATTTTGAATCTAGACAAATATTCTACACATGATAACACATTATGATATGCTGTACACATAAAGAATAATAAGGAAATACACATATTGAGTCAACATGTTTTCATTTCGTTGCAGAAGCAGTAACAAACAAAATTTATTTATAAACACGACAAAATACATAACACTCGTTTGATCGCTTTCACCGCAGATCACGATAAATATATTTTATGTCGAGACAAAATTATTTTTTATTAATCGCGAAATTTCAACATGGATGAGAAGCGGAAGTCATCGATGGCGGATAGCGTCGGTTGCGTTCTTGTCGCTCAGTTCATTTCGGTTCGGTAATGTAGCAGCGACGCACGCGGTGAAACCACCAACTACTAATAACTGGATTCCGTGGACGCTTTTGGATCGTGATCGCCGCAGGCGTTCGTACTCATTGGCTCTAGTCTTCTTGGTTCGGATCTACAATGCTGAGTGATGGGAAGTTTACCTTGTTGGAATGCAACGCATTTTTTTTAATCGTCAACAATTGATCATCCAAAGTTTTTTGCACTTTTAGGCTAAAAGAATGACACAAACGTTTTTTAGAATTTCTTCCAAGTTCTAGAACCAATTAGCAGCTAAATATTTTTTTTTAATAACCCAAACAAACTTTAAACGGCTATACCAGTGTGACACTTTCAAAAAATCGATTTTTTTGGGCCTTTTTCGACAGTTTATAATTTCGAGAATATCATTATCATTTATATCATCTATATCAATATCATTTTATCTTGCAAAAATCGATAGTTAAATCTTTAAACGCGTTTTTCTCGAAATGAGATTTTTCAAATTTGCTGACATTGTAGCTAAAAGAGCAATTATCCGATTGACTTGAAATTTGAACTGAGTACTCTTCAATATATTTACTCTACAATGACGTAGGACATTTTTGATTGGATGAAAATTGACGATCTGGCATTGAAAAAATGACCATTTTATAGGCAAGAAAACAGACGTTTTTTTCATAACTACGCCATTTTGTTAGATTTTGACATTTTTCGAAAATTCTACGTCATTGTACAGGAAATACCTTCCAGTTTAACTACATTTTTTTCCTTTTTCGGTTTCAGCTACTCAATCGGCCGGAATTATGTCAGCAGTGGAGGAACTTTTTTTTTGCGCCTCCAATGGCAGCGCATAAGTCGCTTGGATCTCAATATTTCTATATGAAAAAATGATGTAATATAGGTCAAATATAGCCAAATATATTCTTAATTTTCCGAAACATTTAATTGAATACTTTTCTTCCAAAAAATTTCCGAAAATCATCCAAAATTTCAGCGTTCACACCGGTATAGTATGCGGTTTGAGGGCTTCACCCCTTAAACGCGTTTTTCTCGTAACACTGTTTTCAAAGTCGGTGGACATGATATCTCGAGAACCACTTGATGGATTGTTTCCAAATTTACAGGCGATACGATGAGAAATAGTTAAAAGTCGTTGACGATCTCGCTTTTTTCTAAAATCGATCTTCATTTTTAAATAGTTACGTAAAAATGACGACTTTTCTCACAGATTTTGTTGCTCAAGTTTCAATTCGTCGCCACGTCGTTAAACTTTCTTTTTAAAAATCGGCTATCTTCAACGACTTGTATTTTCTGTCAACTTGAATAACTCGATTGGTTTTCAGATTTCGGATTGACCGTTTAAGCTGGAGTGTCGACCGCCAGAGTGACGTGCCAGCGGCCATGTTTTTGTTGTTTCTCTGTATTTTTTGGTGTTTTTTTAAGGCTCTCTATATACGCGTTTCTTTCCCACCAACCGTTCCCAGAAAAAATATTCGGAATTTGGCTATTTTTTGTCGGGTGTCTAGGTAGGTCTAGCCCCTTAACCAAGGAACAAACGCTTTTCATAAAAATAAACAACGGTGAATAGGAAAATGGTGAATAAAAATTGGGATTGCTCAATATCGTAATCGTAATTGTGAGCATGTTCACACCCAAAATATACTGCCCATCCCCCACCTTACGATTGGGTAACCCTGAAGGCTGCGAACGCTTGCGATGGCTTCTATTAGAGCGCTACTGTCGATATATTTATCCAGCACATATATAAACACATATGTGCATATACGTTTATACATTCGTACTTTCGTCCTGGGGTCTTTAACCCCGCACGACCGGTGAAAGATACGCTAAGCGTTCAGACGTGGGCCTAAGAACGAGAGAAGAGCCACGCTAGGCTTCCGCGTGTGCAAAACACGTGCGTCGGCACGCACGACTCTCTTCACTTCGTCGTGAACGGTGACAATATTACAAAAGTCAGACATGCGATGCAAAATCACGTCGCGATACGATCCCTTAATATATTTTAGACACGAAACAAAAAATAGTCATTAAAAAAAGAAGACACGCAAAAGAAACATTTTTGGCTATTAATGCAGTTTTTAACCAATTTAGCGATGTAGTTGCTATGAATAGTCCGTTACGAAAATACCGCATTGGGACATCTACGTGGCGAAATAATTGGTCAACGTATAAATGACTTGAGTAGGGGGAAGTCCCGTAACGCCGGACGGCACCTAGTGTCGGACACTCGTGCTATTACGACAATGTCGCTGCGCGTTCCCGTAAAAAGCCCATGAAAGGGGTGCGGGGGAGCGTAGCGATGCACAATCGCGAGACGCGGTTTGCCAGTGACGCGCGAGGCCAAAGTGGGAGCGATTGATTGCTGCGTTTGGCGGCAATACACTGCGTCAGGTAAGATCGAGGTGAGTGTTACTGCTACGTTTTTGTATTTAAGTGTTCATGTCAATGGTTATTATACGTCGTGTTCCATAAATATTCGAAGTTTGTTAAAGTTTTTCTTGGATTCCCAAGGAGTTTTGGTATACGAGGGTGGGGTGAAAAGTTTTCGGCCTGACCAAGAGATGGTGCCACTAGGTCTAGTTTTGGAGCGGCGTCCTACAGTACCATTCCTACCGAGCTTGTATGTACAGTTTCAGCCCAATCGCTACGTTAGTTTGCGTTTGAGAGCACATTGCGCGAGACGCTTCCATTGTTTTCGTAAAAATGGAAAAATTGGAAAAACGCGCTGTCATCAAATACTTCCATTTGAAAGGTTTTACACCAAAACAAATAAAAGAAGAGATGAATTCAGCACTAGGAGACTCCTCCCCATCATATTCAACTATTAATCAGTGGGTTTCTGAATTTAAAATTGGTCGTGTGAGCACCTCTGACGAGCTTCGCTCAGGACGGCCCGTTGAAGTCACAACTTCAGAGATGATTGAAAAAATGCATAAAATAGTGTTGGAAGACCGCAGGTTGAAAGTGCATGAGATAGCTGAGACCTGTAGGATGTCAGCTGATCGTGTGCGAAATATTTTGCACAACCATTTGAACATGGAAAAGCTGTGTGCAAGGTGGGTGCCGCGTTTGCTAACGCTCGACTAATCGAGCGTTTGCTAACGCTCGACGCTACCGACAATTTGGCGCTGTATAGACGTAATCCAAACGAATTTTTGCGTCGATTCATAACTGTTGATGAGACATGAGTCCACCACTACACTCCTGAAAGTAAAGAACAGTCAAAACAGTGGGTTGGAAAAGGGGAGCCAACCCCAAAGAAGGCAAAAACAATTTTATCGGCAAACAAGGTTATGGCTACTGTTTTTTGGGATGCGAGAGTTATGAGAATTGTATCAGTGTTGATGGAGATTATGTTGAAAAATAAAGCAAAAAAAAATTTTTTAAATATCGTTTTTCTTGATCAGGCCGGAAACTTTTCACCCCACCCTCGTAAAACACGTAATTTTGGAGATTCTCTGTCCCCTGGTACCAGACACAAAGTGGTCCCTTAACGCCGGACAGTAAACATGCTGTTTTTTTCTCGTAAGCATTTATACTTTTGATTATAACTGTTGTACATTGTTTTACAGGATAGAAAAACGCAGCGAAATCAAAATGGAAGAAAAGAAAAGGAAGGACAATGGACCAAAAAATTGCTAACTGAGTTTGAGAGAAACTTCGCTGCGCTACGACGTTCCGAAAAGCATTCTACTTGACAAAACATCGTTGTTAAACCGTGGACCAGCTTTGCTCCAGGTGTTGTGCAGATTCTCCATAATATGTCGCCATTTCCTGATGCTGCAAAAAAACGATCAGTTGCTAGGAAGAGAAAAGCCGAAAGAAGTTAAATTCTGACTTCATCACCGTGCAAAATCGTTGTCGAAAAAAACAGAATGAAAAAAACGTTAAGGACGAACAGAAAGGAATTGGAAAGAAGTTTAAAACGGTGATAGAAGAAAATGGGGAAAAACCAAAGGCGTAAAAGGCAAAGGAAAAGGTGGAGCTAAAGCGAAGAAAAAGCAACCATCAACTCAAATATCGAATATAAAAACTACCTGCGTAGGATGCCTGGAGGACCATGAAAAAGCCTGGATGCAGTGCGCCAGCTGCCGTGGATAGGTTTACGAATCATTTGCAGACATCCCTGAATGTTCGAAAACTTACATATGCGATTGCCACTTGCAGTGACGGCAATTTTTTGTACCAAAGTTTGAATAAAGTTTTTAATTTCGATCATGCAGAGGCTGCATTTTTGGTAATTTACTTTGGTTTTAAACTTTGTTAACGTAATTATTATTTTTTTGTTGTATTTGGATTTTTCGAAGCAGTTTTTTTCTTTATTATTCGAAAAGCTTAGGTCTCCGCCACTAGGGGACTTCCCCCCTGCCCGAAAATGGTGAATTCATGAGGTTTGCAGTCGACTGAGCTCCGGGAAGACTTACCGTACGATGATATGCAAAAGATAAGTGAAAATAACTATGAAAATGATGTTGCAGAAGTGTGGAAGATGGATTACATCGGTCTATTTGAAACATGCGAATATTTGAGGGCATTGCGTATAGCAGAACGATCGAGGCAATGTAAACGAATCATGAGTGTATATGGTAACTGTGGTCTGCGGTGGAGAAAATTATAATCACAGGATAGAAAGGCTGCAGAAATCCTCAGGTGGAAACAGACGTCGGCATAAAGGGAGAGAAAGAGAGAAACCGACAGACAGACAGATTGAGACGAGAATTACACACGCCTTTTTACCATTGATATCGCAATACCAATCGGCATACACAGCGAAAGTATAACGTGAGCCCAAAAGGAGAATTGTGGCTGCGAAAGAAACTACGGCAATCCAACAAATACAAAATATGGCTGTACACAATCTGATACCATGGAGAACGAGATGCCGCACAGGCCCATCCGAGAGACTACGGTTGTTCTCAAACCCAAGTGTACATACGTGTACTGATGTGCAGATGAAGGTCGTATACATTTAGGAAAGTTATCTGTTTGTCTCGGCCTGCGTTTGTATAAATGTAAACAGGTGAGTGTTATCATAGATGTAAACTTACGGTACAAACACAGATGGTTAAACATTGACTTAATCTTGTTTACAAGAGCCAGTTTAAGTTTTTAGAGTCACATTAAGAACTCGAGACATCAGCTACATACGACGACTGTTCATACTCAAGGTACATCGGAGATGCTTCAAGACCGCTTGCACAGTACTTTCGCATTGCAAGATCTCTACTCTGGATAAAGCACTCATCGTTCTGCGGAACGACTATGTATATACACATAAAGCAACTAGTTGATTATAAAAGATAGCAACGATGCAAACTTCAACATCATTATATGAGTAATTACAGTATTTTATGTGTATACGGATTTTGTATAAATGCGCGAACATTTTTCATAATTTTTGGGGCTCTTTTTCATTTTTCTATTTCGAACACGGTATAGCTACAGTTTTTGCAATAAAAAATTCTCGTATATTCTGAATTCATTTCGGATGGGATATAAAACTTCGGAAAAATCAGAATTTTGCATCATAAGAGTGCTCGAAGCAGATTTTGACATGAAACTACACGACATCATTCTGATGTCAATATCCATCATTTGCCGAGGACATGTAGCACAACAAGGACATGTAGAAGGTCAACATAACCTCACAAATATACGAAACGAGTTTGGGTTTGTTTGGGTTTGGGAGTTTTGGGAGGACATGTACGGGAACAGCAAGGGCATGTAGAAGGGCAACATAACCTCTCAAATAAACGAAACGAGTTTTCTCATAGATGGTTTAGTTTGGGGGGGAGGGGCAAAGCGTCAGGCTTTGAGGAATTCCCTGACACAGAGCTCGACGATTTTCTTTTGCCTTCAATATTATTAATCTCTGTTCGAAAATTTTAGCTAACTCACTCGCACTCATATGTCACGTGGTACATCTTCTACTTCGTCTTAACTACTATCAATTGCCAGTATCGACGAGTGCAAGAAAATATTTCTAGCTCCTCAATACCGCACAACATACTGTTTTGTTTAATGTAAAGTACTATTTTCCATAATTCTTGCTTTTGTTCTGTTGATATTGTCTTCTAAAAATAATTTCGCATGATCTATTTTCAATAATGAAATCTATAGTAGGTAATAAAAAGTTGTTTTGCTCACTGAGGTTACACAGTTCGAGGTTACACGTGACATCAGTTTTTTTTCGCGCCCGCTTAAGGGGCTACACCAGTGTGACACTTTTGAAAAATCGATTTTTTTTGCCTTTTTCGACAGTTTGTACTTTCTAGAATATCCTGTAATTAGCAGTTTTTATGGTAGATATCATTTTATCTTGCAAAAATCGATAGTCAAATCTTTAAACGCATTTTTCTCGAAATGAGATTTTTCAAATTTGCTGACATTGTAACTCTAAGAGCAATTATCCGATTGACTTGAAATTTGAACTGAGTACTCTTGAATATATTTACTCTATAATGACGTAGGATATTTTGATTGGATGGAAATTGACGATTTGGCATTGAAAAACACGACCATTTTTTAGGCAAGAAAACAGACTTTTTTCATAACTATGCCATTTTGTTAGATTTTTATATTATTCGAAAATCCTACGTCATTGTACAGGAAATACCTTCCAGTTTAACGACATTTTTTCCTTTTTCGGTTTCAGCTACTCAATCGGCCGGAATCATGTTAGCAGTGGAGGAACTTGAGCCTCCAAAGGCAGCGCATAAGTCGCTTGGATCTCAATATGTTTCTATGAAAAAATTATGTAATATAGGTCAAATATAATCATATATATCTTTAATTTTCCGAGACATTTAATTGAGTCCTTTTCTTCCAAAAAATTCCCGAAAATCACCCAAATTTTCAGCGTTCACACTGGTATAGCCCCTTAATACCGGCACGAGCCAATCATTAAATTCTTAAATCCAAAGCACATGTGCACTACACATACAAACTACATTTGTAGAATATCAATTGGAAAATTTTGATACAAACGATGACATTCAAAAGTACATTCGAACAAGCCTCCTACATCATGACGTTGAAGTTTGCATCGTTGTAATGCAACAATTTTTTGTTCTTTTCCATTTCTTTATTTTCACGCATACCAATAGCTTTTTCCTTGCAAATTGAGATCCCAAATCTCTAATAAGAACACGTGAAAATGTTTGAATGATTTTCAGACCTGAAAAAGAATGAATTTTCGTTGCGTTTCAACGATGCAAAAATCAACATCATCCTACATCGATGTACATGCATGCCACGCTTTCTTGACCAGCGACCGGATGACTGCAGTCTAAAGACCACGCCGCAATAATTTGACAAATTTTTCGCATATAATTTCAATATTTAAGAATATAATGAATAGATTGAATAGCAAGTAGAAGTGAAATTGTTTTAGACCCAACAAAAAGCTTAGGTCGAAGAAGTTATGTTAACCGTCGTCAAAAATTTGATTCATCAACGCATCCAAACATTCCACTTCCGGCATCCTAACGTAAGTACACTCGGTAGCTTCTCGCCATTGGAATCCTTGGTGTCGAGACGTTGGTGCATCTCTTGATACATCTACAACACGAACTATATTTACTGGCAACCTACTGAATATTAATAACCGCTCTAGTTCTTGCGTGAAGAATATACGCAATATGGTTGGGTGGTGTTTGATTGTTTATGAATCGGGCTGTGTAATCCCATGTGCCTTAATTATCCTCTACTTAAGCCCGATGTACTTAGTATTCAGCGAGTACTGCAATACTCGTATCCTAAATATCTAATATATTCTCGATTTTGCAGCGCAACTTTCTCGTTCTTAAACCCGTTTTTTCTTCGCTTCCTCGGTTGCTGCCCCTTTGCTTGAAGTAGCAATTACTTTTTTTCCACCTTGCGGGGCTCTATATTCCTCGATCTCTTTTGGTCAGGTGATTAGGGCTATTTCTAGATGTACTTCGTAAGATCGCGTTATCAATATCGGAACATTAGAACAATGGTAATTATTCCGCCGATTAATTAGCGCCGGTGGTCTACTCGACTCGTTACTTTTCTCTTCTTCGACTGTTTTCATTCGATCTGTTAGGTGCTTTTTGAAAGGGTGATACCTAGTTATAACCTTCGTAAGTACGTTTTTTAGCAACTTCTGATACTGTTGAAGTTTACATCGTTGGAATGCAACGGAAATACCTTTTCATTGCCTTTTTCTCCATTTGTATTGTAATCCAAAATATTTTTCGACAGAGTTAGGTTGTGGTTTCTGATGAAGATCTTTACAAAAGTTTAACGTAACTCTATTCTGCCAAAAAAAATATGCAATTAGAAGAAAAAAATTCATTGCACTACAACGACGCACACTTCAATATCACAATTTCATAGGGTTGAAATTTGCATCGTTGAAGTGCAACGAGAATTCTTTTCAATTTTTTATTTTCATTACAATCCAAGATGAAACTTTGGAATTTGTTGTAGATCGCTAAATAAAAATCCTAAAAAAATTTTCCGTAATTTTCGTAACTCAAATCTGCCTAAGGTGATTTCATTTCATTGTCTTTTTCTCCATTTGTATTCTGATCCGAAATATTTTTTGATGAAGTTGTGGTTTCTGATGAAGATCTTTGCAAAAGTTTAACGTAACTCTATGCTGCCAAAAAAAAATTGCAATGAGAAGAGAAAAATTCATTTCACTCCAACAATGCACACTTCAATATCACAATTTCATGGAGTTGAAATTTGCATCGTTGGAATGCAACGAGAATTCTTTAAAAAAATTATTTTCATTATTATCCAAACTGAAACTTTGGAATTCGTTGTAGATCGCTGAATAAGAATCCTAAAAAAAATTTGCGTAATTTTCGTAACTCAAATCCGCCAAAGGAAATTTGGGAGAAAAAAATTCATTGCATTCCAACGATGCAAACTTTAACGTCATGGGAATGTTGGGTAAATTGCTGCGAAACAATGCGTCTCGCGATCTTACTCTTACTTGCTGAGTGGTCCGTTAGTAGTTCCGATTGAAGCAGCTGAGATTTTTCTCCTTCCTCTGCCTCACTGCTGGCAGTCCTACCAGCAGCAAAGGAAGAATCGAGAACACGCAGCTCGCGGTATTTTTTGTACTTATTCACTTCACAAGCATCTCCAGCAGACTGTGAGCAGACGCTTCAATCGTAATTGTACTACCCAGATATACTTCATCTGCGCCTTTTTATAAGAAATATACACACGTATATATGTTCTTTATAAATGTATTTGCATTCGTATAGGAAATTCGATAACGGCAGAGTTAGCCACACAGTTTTATGAGCTTCACTTTCATCTGCAGATCGTAGTCGAGTGATTACGAATCGAATTACCCGCGTAATGAAGAGAAGCGAAGCAAATTTGGATTTTTTAAAATGAATCCCTGTCAATGTATTTTTAGCCCCTGGATATTTTTATTAACATCGTCAAAAGTGCGTGGAAAGACGTTTCTTGCGTTTAGCCGTCGTGTGACATTGATTCAAAAAAAGATTAAATATTGATATGCGATTTTGTGAAGCCTTAGATGGTTTGTCACAAAACTGTTAAATGGTGATATAAAGGGTTAATGCAAATAAAAAAGCCTCATTAAGTCTTTACAGCTAAATATTATGACGTTGAAGTTTGCATGGTTGGAATGCGAAAATATTTTGTTTATTTCTTTACTTTTATCATCACCCAAAACCTTTTTGCTCCAAAAATAAATTTCTCATAAGAATACGTAGGAACGTTTGCGCGAGTTTGATAGCCTGAATCGACCGAAAATAAATTGAGTAATTAAGAAGAATTCATTTTAATTGCGTTCCAACAATGCAGACGTCGTTCAATTTTTTTTGGATAAATAACACCAAATACTAAATTATTAGGAGCAATAAACATTTTGTTACTCAATGATGTTGAGTAGATCTTGGTGCAGATAATATATTCGAAATAAATCCCTGCTATAGTAGAACAATTATTTAAAAAAAGTGATTTGCGAAAATATTGGCTAATTCAAAACCGTGGACATATTTCACAGAAATTGTCGTAATTATGCGGCTGTCATTCGCCTCCTCCATCTTCGATGCCTTAAGGGGTCTTCTCACTTTTTACGCTAAAAAGGCTATTTTCATGAATTTTTTAAATAGGTTTATATTGTAGATATTGATATAAAAGTTGTTACACTTAATAAATACACTATCGAAATATATATTTTTTAAAATTTTAATGTATTTATGTAATTCAAACAAACTTTAAACGCGTTTTTCTCGACACAACGTTTTTCGACGGCTTGTTGATAAAATCTTCGAAACTACTGAACCGATCCTTATGAAATTTTAACCACATATTCTTTACAACTATAGCTATAGCGCATATCAAGTATTTTCTAAATTGAAATATTTACTCATTTTTTTGTCAAAAACGGTGAAAAAACATGTTTTTTGTTGTTTTTTCGAAAAATATCCGCCATTTTGGTATTTTTGCATACATCAAAGATCGTATGATATGCGCTATAGCCATTAACATACTGAATCTAAAACCGTTTGATTTTTTTGTTTCGGATGATCCATCTCCGAGATTTCATCAACAGCGCAGACCTACCATTTTTTTAGGACATTTTTTAACTTCCATTTCCGTCTATATATAGTGACTTGATTTAACAAAATTTAAAAAAAATGTAGTTCGAAAGTGTATTTATTAAGTGTCACGACTTTTATATCAATATCTATAATATAAACTTATCAACAAAAATTTGAGCCTTTTTTAGCGTCTAAAGTGAGAAGACCCCTTAACTGTGTCAAATATGGTCTTTTCATTAGAAAGATTTTATGGGATCCGGTAGACGAGGTCGAACGCGGACAAATATCATCTTGATTATAGAGCAATATTGATTCCAGGTGCACCCATTGTTCAAGTTCTCATTAAAACTTCTGGCAGGGTCTTGATTTCCGCTCTACCTCGACGCGTCTCAGGAAGGAAAGCCTTGTCTATTATAACCTTACAAGACAACGAATCACCGCAAGGGGAAGTTACTCCAATTTCTGTTCCTTGTTCCTTCTCTACTTTCCCTCCGCGCTGCCCTCGATTTTGTTCGCGCCAATGATAGAGCGAATGCTTTACGGAACTATAATGTAAAGTTTTGAGTTTGCGAATTATCAGGTGTATGGATGCGGGTTGAAAGCTTTTTTGAAAGTCCGAAGCTCATCGTAACATAGATCAAAGCCACTCAATGATATGGTGTTGAAGTTGGCATCGTTGGAAAGCAACGAAAATTCTTTGTTATTTTTTAATTTTATCCGAATCAATTTGAACCGGTCGCCTTTCGGATAATCGAACATTCGGATAACCGAACAGCAATATTTCGTGGGCGAAAGAAACCTTCATTTTTTCAATATGATAAAATAAATATATTTAAAAATACAATGAAAATTGATATGTTAATAATACAAGTACATTTTTGGTAAATTGCAAATAACCATTGTATCATTTAAGGGAGACTTTGTCCTTGAAATTTTCAAAAAATCAATTTGAGCTCAACATGAGCAGCTAGAAGAAGAGGAGGGATGCCTCTATGGACCAGGCATTGCCAATTAGCGGTAATTAAAAACACATTTGTGTAAACACATTACAACACTTTAAACGCGTTTTTCTCGAAAACACGTTTTTAAAGATGGCTGACATTCTCCTGACCGCTGTAATTAACATATCGACCTAAAATTTGGAGAGCATACTCAGAAAATATGTCTTCACGGAATGACGGATCGTTTTTTCGATAGATACATTTTTGCATTTATTATTTATCTTTTTATGCGAAAAAAAAACGCGAAAATTCGATTTTTTTAAATTGCCGCCATTTTCCGAAATTTGTACTAAACGAAAAACCCATCCGTCATTCCATGACCAAAGGGTCACAGATTGATAATATGCTTTGAATTTGTGTTTCAGATCAACAAAGAGGGGGCAGTGATGTCAGCCTTTTACCTCCCGCGATTTGAGGACCTGTTTTCGCGGAGCTGCAACGGCCGCCATTTTGGTTTTTTTTTTTTTTTTTTTCAAAAAAAATTTTTTTTACCGTTCTGTATATCATGAATAAAAGCAAGAAAAAAACCGCACTCAAAAAACTTTACTTGTTTCCTTTAAAAAATAAAATAAAATGTAAACACCTGAAATATGGCACTCCAAGGACAAAGTCTCCGTTAATTATATAGAACGAAGTTGAATATGTATTTTAAAATAATCAACATTCGTACATTCGTTATTTTTTAGTGAAATTTCCTACTATTCTCTGAAGATTGTTTCCTTTTTACAAACAATTTCTGATTTTTCAAAGTGTTCTCTCTGCCGCTTTTTTCTTCTAAAATAATAAACACAAAACCGAAACGATGAAACAAATAAAATAAAATAATTTGCACAAAAACCACTGATATATTTATTTTAATTTCTTAAATAGTTGCCACTCGAACCTGCGCTATTTATCCAACTACAGGCAGGCGCCTCCACGTTCGAGAAACGGCAGATCAAGCGATATGAGTCTCTCAGCATATCAATAAATATTCCATAACCCGATTGAATCAAAATGATTTATAAACGGTAGTCAAAGCTAAAGAAGAGCACGTGGAGCAGGAATAGACGAGAATAGTATCGGAAAAATTGCGGCCAAATATAAAAGGAGCGGGACATTATGAGCGAGCGAAAGGCAGAAAGGACAAGCCGCGTAGAGTCCAATTAGCGCGTTGAGGATAGATGATTCATGGGAGACCAATGGGGGCGATTAGGATCTCATATGCCACGTCGCGTTAATTGAGTCGCTAATTAATCGAGACCAATCCCTCTCAAACGCCGTATCGAGTTGAACGGTGGATCGGAAACAGAGCCAATAGAAAAAAAGCCACGATACTGTTGCACAGCCTCCTGAACGTGAAAACAGTCTTTAATCGACTCCTAACAGTGTCGTACATTGTCGAATCTATTTCTAACCTCTTAACGCTCACGCGCAACGAAAGTTCTTTTTAATTGTTCAATAAATTATATTTTCACAGGACAACTTTAATAAAATTTTAAGCCATTGGAAGACAGTGATTTCCGCAATGGAAAAAATGTTAAGGCGGAACACTACTGTGACGAGTAAGAACAATCGATTTTTTTACATTTTCTCAACGTATACATGCAAGAAAAATCAAGTTAAAATGTTGAAAATTGACCAACTTACGGACGATTTAGTGAGATCAGGTGGCGCAACGATTCATGTATACTAAAACTTTCAATCGCGTTTTTCCCCAAACTCTTCCCCAAACTGTCTGCCCCTTAAATTTTTTGACTTTGAGAAAAAATGTAGATTGACGTATGATAAGCCAATCTACGTTTTTTTTTCTCAAATTCAGAAAATTTGAGGTGCAGACAGCTGTTCGTCTATCTATTTGAGGTCATTTCGCAAAGTTTCGACGGGATCTCAAGAGCCGTTTCAGAGATTTTTGTGTATCTATAATTGTTTTACCATACCGACCGCGATGAGGTGTCATTCCATCTTAAAATACACCCTGTATATATATATATATATATATATATATATATATATATATATATATATATATATATATATATATATATATACAGGGTGTATTTTAACTATAAAATAAACTTTTATTTTATAGTTAAAATACACCCTGTGTGTGTGTGTGTGTGTGTGTGTGTGTGTGTGTGCGCGCGCGCGTGTGTGTGTGTGTGTGTGTATATATATATATAGGGTGTATTTAACTATAAAGGATGTCTCAAAGTGACCTGACATTTTAAATTGCGTGCCATTTTTTTTTGTGGCAAACATAGAGTACTAATCTTTGACAATTGGCATCAGGAAGTATTGAGGTTTAGTCATGGACAATCACACGATCGAGCAACGCAAAAAAATGGTGAAGATATTGCAGAGGCGGTTCAAAAAGTCCGAAATCTGCCGAGTGCGTGTGTGTGTGTTTGTGTATGTGTGTGTGTATATATGCGTGCTTCTAAACGAATAAAATGACAGGCCAGGATCACGACAGTCCGCTTCGTGCATATAATGTTCATCTCGGCGTTTCTCCATCTCTGTCGCTGTACCGGACGTACGTACATCGCCAGTTAAGACCTTTAACGTACCCGTCGGTCGTCACTGATTTACGAGTGGGTCATTCGTTCCGCTCCTTAATGGCCATCTCAATTAATCCTTCACGAGAAAAGGATACGCCGAGAAATCAGACCTGCACACACATACACACACGCGCGCTTTCGCCATTCATATTGGCGTGTCACATCATGGAGTATATAATAATATATGCATGTTTCCGAATAAGAAAAGCGAAAACTGTAAACGTGAGTCGCAAATCATTCGCGATTTGCCATAACGTCGTTAAGTAAGAGTGCAAAAAAAACATACGTCTAGGGATTTGTCTACGGAGTCCATGCGATGCCTGAGAAAAATGCCCATACCTCCCTCAATTTTGAACGGATCGACTTGAAATTTTCATAGGAAATGTTTTAAATGTTATATTTTGAGGATCCAACGAAAATGAAAAATGGATCGTCAAAAAAAATTGTAATTTTCGTTGCATTCCAACGATGCGAACTTCAACGTCATCGGCTATCCGATACTCTCACTTCCAGCGAATTTTTTCTGAAGTGCCATCTTAGGATGAAATGTTTGAATGAACAAATGAATTTGAACTTCAAACGAATCGTCGAAATTATTCTTTTACTCAATCCATTGCCCATTAACATCATTGATGATACATTAATAATATTTTTTTTTCTAAACCTGATCACCGGTAAAGTTGCTGTAAAAAAAAATTAGCAGGGTCATAAAATGTACATGAAGTTTGCATCGTTGCTATCCAACGGTTTCATTTTTTTTTTTTCGATTTTGTAATTTCCTATTTTTTCTTGGTCAGTTCGGCTCTAGTTGCTAAAAAAATATGGTAAAATGAATAAAAAATATTTACGGCCACCGGGACCAACCAAACAAAATCCAAAAAAAAAATGAAACCGTTGGATAGCAACGATGCAAACTTCATGTACATGGTCATAAAATCGTCTCAACATCCGGCTTTAAGGCACCACCACAATAAAAAAAATGTCCATTTCTGAAAGATACATTTATTGAGAATGTTCTGACCAAATTTTTAAAAGAAATTTGTAAAATTGGCGGAGATACAGCATTTTATGTGAAACCGTTCGAAGCGCTCGACGCGCCGAACGGCACATGTGCGGCTTTGAACGCGTTTTTCTCAAAACTGCGTTTTTCAATCTGGTTGACAACATATTAAAAAAACTATTCATTCGATTTGCATGCGCCAAGTCTTAAACTGTTCGAAAATCCAGTCTCTATGGCACCACGTAGGGATTTTTTTTATAATGGGTCCCCTTCCATTTTTTTATGAACGATGAAAATTTTCCATGAAAATCGGAAATAAAATTCGCTGGACCGCCATTTTTTTTAGATATCGAAATTCCCCTACTTGGTGCTGTAAACCTATATGTCTAGTTTCTAAATGTATTTTTATTTTATTTTTCAAATGAACCGTATGGCTTAATCGCTGTCAACCGCCGAGCAGAAATTTCGTCGGAGTGTCCTCTTGGAAGCGGTGTACACCGCAAACTATACTTTAGATTCGAGTGTAAAAATTTGTATATAGTCTTCTATATGTGTATATTGACTATGAGTATTAATAAAAAAAATCCATTCATCGTTTGCTTGAAAATAATTACGAAAAATACACTCTCGTACCGCGCAGGAACCGTGGTGTGGTGCCTCAATATAAATTAATATTAGCGAATTTATATAATGAATTATAATGATTGGTATTATTATCGCCCTCTATATCGCAAAATGAGAAAGGGCAGTGGAATGGTCGTAAGTGACTGATATGCAATTTAGCATTGCTCACGCATTGGTCACGCACGCATGCCCACAAAGAATTTATTCCCCTCCCCCTCGCTCTCTCTCTCTCTATCGTCGATTCCTTGTTTTTGTACGAGTGCATTGGTAGTAAGAACGAGAGAACGGGTCACGGTCACAAGTATTTACACCCACTCTCGGACTGCATTCATTCATAATAGTGGCCCAGACGCGAGAGGCGCGCGGCTTACACTCTAATCGTGACGCAACGTGTGCAGTGCATATCCGAACGATTCTACCGAACTCACATACGCGCACGCGTCTTTGATACATCAGGGGGGAGGGAGGGTAACGGAGAGAGAAAAAAGTACACAGCTGCTTCGGAATCTGTCCCTCCTCACTGAAAAAAATCGTACGTTATATCGGCAGTGTAAGAGATACGAAATCGTTTTATCAACTGATAAAAAGGGAGTGAATTAGTGACGTTGAAGTTTGCATCGTTGGAATGCTACGATTTTTTTTTCATTTTTTATTTCGTTGTTTTTATGCTCATTCCATAACCTTTACTGCAAATAGAGGTCGTAATCTTAAGCCTTAGGCCACTCTAGAGGCCTAAAGAAATAGGCGGGGATTCTTTTTTCAGAAAAACAGTTTTTCTGAATTTCTGATAATTTAACAATTATCAGACGATTGTTTAGGAAATTTTTCACTTTCCAAAAATTTGCCTAACAATCGTTAATAACAAATGAATTATGCAATATAGAAAAAAAAATTCTACGTACTTCCATAGACAATGTATTTTTCAAGATATATTCAACATTTCAAGTAAATCGGTTGAAAATTGTCTGAGTTATGTTTCCGGCCAACTGAAAAAATGCAATTTTGAGATAAACGCTGCACAGCTGCCATTTTGAAATTAATCGCTTAAAAAAAATTAGTGTATGCAGTCACTGATATGTATGATAAACACCCTTTTTTGTAACCTCGATTTATTTTGTAGTTTTTCTGAAAAAAATAATCCCCAAAAAGCCTATTTTTCGGCCTCTAGAGTGGCCTAACCCCTTAATTCAAAACACGTCAAAATGTTTGAGTAATTTTCGCAGCCAAAAAAATTCGAATGACTAAAAAGAATTGATTTCCGTTGACTTCCAACGATGCCAACTACAACATCATGTGAATTATTGAAAGGCAACAACTATTGGATCATACGAAATCGAACATTGAACATCACATTTGTAAAATTATCCATAAAATTATTGAAGTTTGCATTGTTGTATAATGCAACGATAATTCAGTTCTTCATTTTCACCACCACTATCGAAACTCTCTTTTCACAGGTGCAAGTTATGGACCTGTAATAAGCATTTTTTAAAATATTTCAGTGTTTTGCAACCAAAATGCAAACTTCAATACCATAATTATCCTGACTGTAAGTGATTCGAATATATACTTTGGGTATATGCGCTGAGGCCCAAAAGTTTGAACGCACCTAATAAAACCACGATGACGTTTGCATCGTTGAAAGGTAACGAAAGATGACGTTAAAGTTTACATCGTTGGAATGCAACAATGTTTTGTTCATTTTTCATTAATTTTTTTAATGATTATCCAAAGTATTCATTTTTTCCAAATTGAGGTCGTCAATCTCCAACAAAAATACACAAAAACGTTTGAGTGGTTATCACAGCGAACAAAAATTCGAACAATTCAAAAGAATTGATGTTCGTTGCGTTATAACGATGCAAACTTCACCACCGTAGTGAAATATGACTTTTCTTCAATTGCTAACATTTTCTTTCGTTCATTCAGGGTACGAAAATCACTCAAATGATGTTCCCTGTCTTTAGTAGAGATCTATGACATCAATCGATGACAAAAATTGAATGATAATGAAAAAAAAACAAAGAAATTTGAAAGAATCGAAAAGAACTTTCCATGCAACCATCAATGACGTATAAAACCAACAAACACGGATGATAGATTGTAACAAGTGTTATTCGTGGAATACAAGGAAGTGCATAATTGTTGTTGAAGATAACGTGAAGAACAATAACGGGTTATCACAAATGTCCAGCCTTTATAATTGCCAGGCTATTTGAGGGTATTTGCGGAATAAACATTACTGATGGTTCTGTTCTTATGCCGTTCCAGGCCTCACCCAAAGCTGCCCCGAGTATGACGTTGAAGTTTGCATCGTTGGAATGCAACGATTTTTTTTGGCTCTTTTTCTATTTTTTTATTATAATGCTTATCAAATGTCTTTTTTTGCAAATTAAGGGCGTAAATCTCCAATAAGCGTACCTAAAAACGTTTGAGTGATTTTCACAGCTAAAAAGATTTAGAACATAGAAAAATAATTATTTTTCATTGCATTCCAACGAACATCGAGATGACTCCTACATCAATTAAAATTCGGCGTAAAACACACGAGATACACTGATGACAACAAGGCTAAATGATATTGAAGTTTGCATCGTTGGTTTTTAGCCCATTTTTTTGCGAAATTTGCGTTACCCAAATGACTCGAATATTCTTCAGGATTCTCATAGCAGATCTACAGTATATATTGGCAAGAAAAGATGTGGGATGATAAAGAAATCGAAGAACTGAAAAATTAAAAAAGAATGTTCGTTGCATTTAAAACGATGCGAACTTAAACATCGTAAGGCTAAAACGTACAAGGGCTTGACGTGTACGAGCCCGATGTCGAAATGAGTAAAAAATAATGCGGCGGCCACGTCCAGAAGTGTACGGGCACGAGGTTGAGAGTTTTTAAGAAGTATGAGAAGAGCTTCGGTAGCAGACGGAAATTGACAGATAAGTTAATCGATTAATTGAGTATTTATCTTATAGTCTTGCTATTAGGCGAAATTGTGATTTCGATAAAAATGTGAAAAAAGTCATATGGACAGCCTTTCACCATGAAACGTCAAGCGAGGAAAAACCGCAACATCACTACTCCTCTGAGGGACCAGAATCTTGGTGCTCCTGGCAAAGAGCCAAGGCACTGAAAACGCTTCCAAAATACAAGTATGAACCAGCCACGCATATGAACGTCGCTCATGCCATAGAGCCGATGTATGAGAACTTGAGTGACAGTAATCTGCTTGAGAGAAGCCTCGCAAGCTTCACACAAAATAATAACACGAGCTTTAATCAATTAGTTTGGACAATCCCTCTGAAACTTCTATAAATAGAGGAGCAAAAATGGACAGGCTCACGCTGCCACGTGTGTCTTAAGGGGGGAAACCTTTAGGCGAGGAAAACATTTGCCGATGTTCATGATTTTTTTTTTAAAGGAAAGATTTCTTCGCCATTTTTGAGACTCAGGGTATGTTTTATTACTTCTCTTGGCTGGTACATAGTATTTTTTTATGAATCCTTAAAAATGGCGGAGGTATGGCACAGTCTTCTAAACTGCATTTTCGAAACTGGCGTGATGTATAGCTAAAAAACGAATTGGCCGATTCGGAAGACATTTGGTATAAAACTTTCTAACCGTATTGTCTAAAACACTACCCTACATTTTTTTGAAAATAACCAAAGTATATTTTAGATGCTAAATGTAGCCATTTTTTTCGGAAAATTCAATTTCTTTGTTCCAAAGCGTACTATTTTATCGATTTTCAAGATTATTTACTTTCTCTCGGTACATATAAGTGTTAATAGAAGAGAAATCTTCCGTGATTTTTTTAAAGTAATTGCGCCAACGCTACATGTCATGCCGTCTGACAACATCCGCCACAACCCGTTTAGAAGACCGTGCCATACCTCAACCATTTGTGAAGATGAATACAAAAAAAATACCACGTAACAGCCAAAAGTAGTAATAAAACATACTCTAAGTCTCAAAATTGGTGAAAAAACTTTCATTTTTTAAAAAATCATGAAAACCAGCTATTTTTTCCTCGCGTAAACGTATCTCCCCCCGTAATTGAAGGTGCAAAGGCGTTTTTATAGGTCTTGGAAACTGAGAAAAAGCCAAATGCGCACTTTTGCCGAAACCAAAAATGTCCCAACGACCATTTCAGCAGATTTTTTTATTGGTATCATGTCTATTCAACAGAATTAATTTTTGATAATTTATAAAATGGAATTATAAAAAGAACACTTTTCTTATATTGGTACTTTTTTTAGTAAAGATTTAAAAAATGGGAATTTGCAAAGTTCTATAAAAAAAATGTGGAAGACTCATGATTTTTTTTAAATGACGTTCCTCCGGCATGTTGTCCATTAAAAAAAAGCATATCCAAGATCGCATGGACAAAATTCGAGCCACAGTGTAAAATACGTCCAAACATGTCATTTTACGGCGATTGGAATACCCTCCCCCAATGTCCCACTATAACGACATCCGCCGACCCGATACTCGAGACCAGAGGCAAAAAATTGCATCATCGTGACTGGACGCTTTCCGAAATTACTGATCACGTTTCCCGGCCGGTGTTTTGCCTTTAATGCTCGTTGTCGGTATTGAGTGCCGCTTACAGTCGAGTCTCGCCGTTTCATGGGAGGACGTCGGTCGTGAAGGTTCGTATGCAACAGCATCGTATAAGTGGCATGGTCACGGACGTTCTTCGACCCAGTTCAAGGCCGCTCGCAAAAAGTTATCTAGTATAGGCCGCGAATGCAACGACCGGGTGGCGACTATGGGCGTAACGGTATATGGCGGTCTGCGGGATTTTATGGTGGACCGATTTTGCAATGCCATTGAAGCCGATAAAGAGGTGAAATCGGGAAGATGACGTTGTGGGCTGCATCGTTGAAATGCAACGATGTTTTTGCTTATTGTGCATTTTATTTATCATTATGCTAATCCAAAACCTTATTTTTTTTGCAAATTGTGATCGTCAATCTCTAATAAGAATACGTAAAAACGTTTGAGTGATTTTCGCAGCCATACAAAAATGTTAACGATTAAAAAGTCAACATCATTCGGTAAGATCTCGGTAATATCTCTGTGTGTACGAACTTATTAATCGAGAAAATAAAACAGTAGAATCTTCATTATTTTTGTTGTATTGAATTGAAGTTAAGGGGAGATTTAGTCGACCGTAGAAGACCAACACTATGGGCCTGGGATCGATGATTCCATGTAAGTTGACAAATTTCATGATTCATGCATTCCCAAATTTTCAAACGCGTTTTTCTCAAAACTACGTTTTTAAAATCGTTACCCAAAATGTCTCGAACACCAATGA
This sequence comes from Ophion slaviceki, assembly GCA_944452715.1. Lineage (NCBI taxonomy): Eukaryota > Metazoa > Arthropoda > Insecta > Hymenoptera > Ichneumonidae > Ophion > Ophion slaviceki. Next base: position 26,791,909 of record OX101789.1, read on the forward strand.
CCCTATTGCCTTGAGGTTTTTTGTGGTTATTCTGTACACCATTATCTAGTACTTGTCATAGCATTTTTTTTCCGTTACTTAGTTTTTGTTTTATAGGCAAAATAATAACTAATTATTTGCCCAAAAATCACTATTTATGTTCAAACGTCCGCCATTTTGTCATAAATCGATATTTTCAAAATCGGCTATGACAAGTACTAGATTATAGTATCTAATTTAATAATCTTTTTGGTTTTTTTTTCACATGATTTTTTAAGAAACGCCGGTGGGTACCGTATACGCAGATTTTTTTACGATGCTCCAAGGATCATACAATATCCTTGTATATTTTTGATATTTTTAAATAAAGAAAATTGAACATATTTTTGAATGTATATACTTTTAGATAATTAAAACCCCAATTCGAAATTTCAAATAGATTTCTTTGAAAAAAATCACGAAAATGACCCTTTTTCCGGCTCCTAGGTGTATATCTCCCCTTAAGGAATTGAACATCTGAAGGATGTTTGCCTCGATAAGGCTAGATGATCATCACCTCGTGTATGTTGGCCATATATAGTTCTAAAGTACTGTTTTATTTCGGTATTTTCGAACCCCTGAAGTTGTCCATTTTATGACGTTACAGTTTGCATCGTTATAATGCAACGAGTGCTTTTCTCTCTTTTTCCATTTCTTTACTATTATACTTTTCCAGCGCTTTTTTCACAAATTGAAGACTTGTGAAATACGGAACTTCAACAAGAATACGTGAAAAGGTTTGAGTTATTTTCACAGCCAAAAAAATTGTTGACAATTGAAAAGATTTATCTTTCGTTGGTTAGCAACGATACAACATCGTTCCATTTTGGCGTTGTCCATTCAATGCGTATTTAAACATGATATAACACATGAGCTCATCGTGAATATTTTTATATATTTTTTTAGGCAATCAGTCGTACTTGTGACGTATTGAATTTTTGATATCTCGCGATTCTGCTGATCCTAAATGCGGATTCTATTCGGTGTTTTTTTTTAAATTTATACCGATTACTTTTTTATTACTTATAATTTACTTATAACTCTACGACTTGACTTCTCACTCTATAGAGTAAATTAATCAAAAAAAGCTTACTTTAATGATAATACCGATGAAAATCGGTAATTAAATGCGAGGCATCGTTCCAATGCAACGCAAATTAATTATTTTTAACTGCTTCATTTGTTGTAGCCGATTTAAACTGCGTAAATCATTCAAACGTTTTTACACAGTCTGATTGAAGATTTACGCGCCCAATTTACAAAAAGAAAGACTTTCCATAATGATAATAATAAATAAATGGAAAATTGAAGAAAAAAAGTCGTTGCATTCCAACGATGCAAACTTCAACGTCATAAATATTGAAAACAGCATTATTTGTACCTATATTAATATAGGTCATTTAAAAAAACCGTAGTGCAATAGACTAAAACCGTCTCATTATCGCACTGATAATGACTAAGCTACATAGTTTATGACATTTTATTTGAATATGGATCGAAACGTTTTTTTACACCTTATATCACATTTGTTACGAAAGTTCAAAAGATCTCGATATTGTGGGAGCATCCGTACAGGCGCGTTAGGTAGTGATAAGCTGATAAGAAATGTGCGATAGCACCGGCAGTGAGAAATTTGTTTATTTTAGAATTGTAAATATTTGATGTACTTGGTAAACGGGTCGTGATGAATTCAATCAACACGAATCATGAAGTGTGCTGATTAAAAAGGGAATACATTTTGCAAAAAGGCTCACCAAGTGGTGGGTCCACTATTTTTTCTCTCGACGTTTTTTTTTCTCGGACATGTTTCGGTTCAATTTCTTTTGTTGGAATTGAGTTTTCAACACGATGTTTGTCATTGAAAGTTTCTTTCATCCATTTAGCAAATGACTAAACTCTATATATTGGTGTCGAATCGATTAAGTCATTTTTCGTTAATCAAATACAGCCTTCGTGCTATTTTGCATTTCATACACGAACGATCGATGTAGATGAGGTTTAAGTATTCATGGTTGGGATAAAACGAAAAGTGGTATTTTTTAATTCTTTGGATGTCTTTTGGCAGATGCTGCTTACAAAAACCCTTCAATGTTCTTTTAAGATATTAATTTAGCGATCTACAATAGCAAACTATTAAAAAATAATCTTCTATCATAACGAAAATATGAAAAATAGAATTTAAAAGAGAACTTTCGTTGAGTTCCAACGATGCAAACTTCAACACTATCAATGCAGTATTTAGCCAGATATCGATGGCCATCTCTTGTAATTGTCAATTATGGTGTTGAAGTTAGCGTCGTTAGAATGCAACGAAAGTTCTTTCCTTTTTTTTTCAATTCTTCATTTTTATCACGATCTATAATTTATCTAACAGATTAAGGGGTCTTCTCACTTTAGACGCTAAAAAAAGGCTATTTTCATTAATTTTTTTATAGGTTTATATTATAGATATTGAGATAAAAGTTATTCCACTTAATAAATACACTTTCGAAATACATTAAATTTTTTTATTTTTTTCTTTAAGCCACTATTTAATGGAAAATGGTAGTTATAAAATGTCCTAAAAAAATATAGGTCTGCGCTGTTGACGAAATTTCGGATATGGATCATACGAAACAAAAAAAAATCAAACAGTTTTAGATTCAGTACGTTAATGGCTATAGCGCATATCATACGATTATTTATATATGAAAAAATAACAAAATGGCGGACATTTTTCGAAAAAAGCAAATAAAACGTGTTTTTTTCGCCGTTTTTGGCAAAAAAAGGAATTATAAGAATTTAAAAAAATCTTGATATGCGCTATAGCTATAGTTCTAAAGAATGTGGTTAAAATTTCATAAGGATCGCTTCAGTAGTTACGTAGATTTTATCAATAAGCCGTCGAAGAACGTTGTTTGGGTTTGTTTGGGTTACATAAATACATAAAAAAAATTTCTACTGCATTTCGAAAGTGTAACAACTTTTATATCAATATCTATAATATACAATATATATAAACCTATCAAAAAAATAATGAAAATAGCCTTTTTCAGCGTCTAACTGAGAAGACCCCTTAAGTTCGTGCATCTCTGATGAAGATAAGGAAAACCGATCCGGTGATTTTCGTACCCTAAATTGGCGGACAAGATGTGAGCAATAAAAGAGAACTTGACTTTCGTAGCGTTCCAACGAAGCGAACTTCAACATTTTATTTCACAATGATAGCTTATCAGTGAAGTGAACGTTGTTCCAGTTCAATTGCTACAAGTTTGCCGAGGAACGAAAAAAAAGGAAAATTTGTCACGATTGCGTGTTGAATTTCCATAAGGGAGAATTATACCACCGAGTGCATAATAAACGTCCTGAATGCGTGTACATGAGAGAAGAGTTTGAAAATGCTTGAGAGTTGAGAGGAGGCGAGAAGTGAAGGGCCAGAGGATCAAAAAAAATAACAGCAACCTGTTCACGGTCGTTTGAATTGTGCGGGGATTGCAACGCGAAGAGTGCACCATCAGCACGAGGGAGGAAGAGAAAAAAAGAGAGAGATGCAGGAATAGACGCAGGGATGGAAAATGGAGAGCACGCGTTGCAAAGACGGACAAACGAACAGCGAGAAAAAGAAAGAGAGCCAGAGAGATAAAGAAGATGAAAAAATAGCTGGAGAAGCAGAGAGGGAAGATGCTGCAAAGATATTGCAGATGCACGAAACAGTAACTAAGTAGAAAGAGGAGCAGGAGTGCAGGCAGCCTGAAAATAGCGCAGTAGTCATTGTCTGGCTATGTGGAAGAGTCTGATGCGTGCTCCACTCCCGTCACACTATAAGTTCTCTCCTTCGTCCGTCTGTCTGTCCATCAGCCTGTCTCCGCGACGTCTCGCGAGGCCGATTTCCGCCACACGATCTCTCGCTCATCAAACGTTTCGGAATTTTTCCTCTTACGCGCTTTGACAGCTACGGCACGGACCATCTTATTTTATCAGTTTCATACTTGTCTATACACACGTACGTACATTCAGAGCGAGCTGAAGTGAAACGCGATTACTTGTGCAAATATCCGGCAATGTTCGGCAAATTTCTAGAAATCACAAGCCCGAATCATTAAGGTAGTTCTGTAGTTTTGGTAAAATCTTAGGAATTGGCTGAAATCTAATTATGGTGTAGATATGACCTTCATGTACTGATGCCCAAAAATTCGATTCGATTCACCGTTTAGTTCCTGAGATAATTGCTATTGAATATGGGTATTTTTGTACACGATCCCTATATCTAACACGTAAACCGATAGGAGTTTGCTCGCATTTCTCGATATTGCTTCTAAACGGATCTTAGGATTTCAAAATAAAAACACACGTGTACGCAGTACTATTGGGGGATTGATTTTAAAAAAATGACAAACTTTGACCATTTAGTTTCGGAGATATCGATTTACGAAAAGTGGTAGTTTTATTCCACGCCGAACTCGGGCCCAACCATCTGTAACGGAATGGCAACAGTGTACGCTGCAGCCAGCTGATCGACGCGTGGTCTGGGAACTCGAAGCGTGTTTTTTTCCCGAGTTCTAGTAATTCTGAGACGGATGTGAAATAAATTTATTCTGCAAACAAATTTGATTTGTTCAATTTATGCATGTATTTGTGCATGTATTTGTCTTCCTTACAGCGAATACAATTTAAACTGTCGGCAAGATGTTGTAAATCCACGATCCGACGTCCTTCGACAGCGAATTTTTGTTGCTGATCGTTGAGGTTATGGTTATTTTCATCGCGTTTAGCCGCATTTGCTTGACACATGGCTGCCACAGCTTTCAGTCTTTTAGCAAGCGCCTTTTTTCTTGTAAACTTTCCTTTGCATCACATTTGGGTTGACATTTTCACGCTTTTTTTATTTGTATAAAATAGTTCGCGAAAGACGGGTCGTAGGAAGCTCAACGCTATGACTGCAGGAAAATCGCGCTGTTTCCACGATTACAGCGCCGCTCTCTATACGAGTATAAGACCTATCTATGCATGAGGTGCGAACGACGGTGGGACACATAGAGGGCACAAGCTCTGTCAAAAATTTACCATCAACAGCATCGTATAGGCATTGGATGTTACTATACGCATCGACCGAAACGTTTGGCTCATACCCGTACCTACAGAAGTACCTTAAAAAGGTACTTTTTGGATTTTTCGACATCGGTCAAGTTTAAGCAGCAATTCGGAAAAATAATCTCGATCAACCTCGTTTGGTCGAGAAGGTATAAATATAAATATATATTTATCATTTTGAGAAAACTAGTTTAAAGTTCGCCGGTTCGCAGAACCTACTTATAAATACCCACAGCTCCCTCAATTTCAAACGGATCGATTCGAAATATTCAGAGAGAACTTTTTAAATGAACTTTGTAAATGTATGTTTAAATGTCGGAAACCAAATATGGATATTTTCAAAAATTTCCAGTATAAGCCCTTAAAATAAAAACTCTTATCTATACGTTATTGTAGCGCATAAATTAATCAATTAGTCGGTACGAAAAATCCCATACGTATATATCGTAAATTTTTTGAAAATTTCATCGCAATTTTTAATATCAAGTCGATTGCCGGGACCCTTGCTGCGCACGCACGGTTGTAACTATATATCCCTGGACATTGCTAGTGTTACACCGTCAGCGGTGTATTCGGATTACACGTTTTCAACGCCACTGCGTCTCTCTCTCTCTCTCTCTCTCTCTCTCTCTCTCTCTCTCTCTCTCTCTCTCTCTCTCTCTCTCTCTCTCTCTCTCGTCTTCTCTTTCCCCCCTTGTCCTCTCCATCTCTCTATCGGTGCCATTCCTCTTTTTCCATTCACGGACTCCAGCGGCCAACAAGGATTTAGGATTAGCGGTTCACGCGCTCGTAAAATAAAATTCAGCAACATGTACATAAAGAACGTCAGCACCGTTTCGCGATCCGTCTTCAATTGTACGTTGAGACGATGCGATTTCCATAAAATGCACTTTACTTTCTCATGCAGCAAGTTTTGTTTTCATAAACTGTTTTGTTTATTTCAATTTTAATGGGCATGTGTGCAGAATGGTCTACAACATTCAAAAATGAAATTTCCAAAAAAAACGTATGCCTGGGTGGGCATAATACGAAAGTTTGCATCGTTGAAACGGAACGAAAATTTCTTATTCCTCATGGCAATTACTTATGACCGATCAAAGCTACGGTAAAATGTTTTAAGCTCTTCGTTGCAGACATATAACCTAAATCAATCGAAAAAGATTTTGTATAGGAATAAAAGTGGAGAAGAAATAACCTCAAATAAATTTTCGAAGAATGGAATGTGTATCGGATCCGGTTGAACTTGCAAGTTTCGTGGTCTTGTCAATGGGGTTTCAAGAGAACGGTCTTTCGATGTAAGCTGAGATTCGTGGTAAGTGATCGAAGAAGAGGCTTTCTTTCAAGCAGAATCCACATGACATACTTAGGGAGGTTGGAGCGGTCCAGTTGAGCCAATTTACGGTTTAAGATTTTTTTTAATGAACCTCAAAAAAGTGCATACGAGCTGTAGATTTATTCTGTAAATGCTAATTTTTCAGGAAATATATAATTAAGTAGCAAAATTATGTGTTTTTATATTTTTATTACGTGAATAAGAAAAACTTCTGTGTTACCACCGACTTGCAGAAATATAACATTATCGATGATTATGATGAAAAAAAAATGCGTCAGTGAATGTTTTTTTAAATGAAATGAAATTTTTAGTCATTTATAATTGAGCTTATTTATATTTTGAACTGAGAATGAAATTTTAAGTAATTTATAATTGAGCCTATTTATATTTGTCACGAGATTATTTATTATGACCATTAGTTAATATTAAGTCTTGCCGAAATACGTAATTTCGCGGACATTGAAGTTGGCAGCAATGCTCCTTATTCGCCAGCCAAGATTTGTAATCTTTTATCAAGCATTGATGGTTCAATATTGTATATTATTTACGACGGGCAAGATGGGGTTTTTTCTGAATCTTTACAAAGGTTTAGTTTGTGTTAATTCGTTGTTAAAAATGGTTTATCTTGGTGCTAAATAGTCAACAAAAATTACATCACTACGGTTGATGTAATTTTTGTTGACTTTATTTGAAGCAAGTAGTTTGAATTAGCGCGAAGGTCTTGCCTATCTAACCGCACGTAAAATTACATACATTAAACAATTTTTTGTTTCTGGTATTTCGTGGTGAGAAAATTTCGAAAAGTTCGTAGACTCAGTATATCCTAGACAATAACAAATATTTTCTTTTATTATTTAATTTTGGGTTGTGACTAATTCTCCGACCTCCTTAACCGTTTCTTCGTTGCTTTTACTCTCTGTGCCTCCCCCAATTCCCACTTGGACTTAATTAGAGCCGCGACTATCGAAAGATCGCCAGAACGCTCTGTATTGACACCTCCGACGTAATAACGCCTGAGGGATGCAGTGTGTTTTCTTGTTCCCAATGCGCCATTAAGGGGGGAACGTCCTCCAAATGTCGATTTTTTTATTGTTTTAAAAATTCATTTAGCATCTGAAGAATATAATTCCAAAGTTTGAAGCCCAACAAGAAGTCCTAAAGGTCCCGAGGAAGTCACCGAAGTGATGCCCTCCAAAAGTACCGAGAGTAGGTAAACGACCGCGCGCCCTTTGCGGCTTCTATTTTTAATTTCTTAGCCAAACAAGTTTGCTAGTTTACTTTTTAAATAATAGGCGTCGTTATTCGTTTTCACACAAACAGTTCACACAGAAAGAGAAAAATGCAACCCAGATTAGTGATATCCTAGAAGGCTTGCTTTATGGCCCTGGCATCGCCGATTAAGCTTGGATAATTATAAATTACTCTAAACTCTACTTTTCAAGAACGAAAACTTCAACCGAGTTTTTCTGGAAACGTGTTTTTTTCCGTGCCGTGGAATGTAACTCAAAAAGTGATGAACCAATCAACTTGAAATTTTGTACAGATATTCTTTAACTTATCGGCCCCTGCATAAACCTAAAATTTCGTATAAATTTTTATATGTATGTATGTCTTTATTTCGTGGTATACCCTCTCAGGGTGTTTACACAGGTATCCCCCCAGTACATAACCAGTCCCCTTTTTTGTTTTACTTTCCTTTCGCACGCACTTAAATCTAAATACATTCTATTTGAGTTTCTTCTTTTACATAAAATATTTAGAAACTACCCTTACAAACTACTTATATTCTCTATCTATTCCTATGTATATTTCCTTTTCTATCTCTTTTCGGTTTTGATCACCTTCTCAAATTGCCTTATGTATGTACCTAGTGGTTCCGCCGGACCCTCCTTCAACGCCACTTCTATTCTCCTATTTATCTCCTCTCTTTCTCCATCCCCTAACCACTTTTCCAACTCCTCCACTATTTCTTTTTTAATTTTTCCCTTTATTCCTTCACACGTGCATATGTGGACCAAATCTTCTATTTCTTTTTCGCAGCTCCTGCACTTATTGTCGCTATATTTTCCCCGTTAGGTTATTCAGATGTTTTTCAAATGTATTCCCGGTCGAAAATACTACCCCCAGATATTTATATTCTTTGACTATTTCCAATTCCTCCCTCCCATACTTCCATTTTTGGTTTTCCTTGTTTCTGCCTCCCTTTTTGAATCTCATTATTTTTGTCTTTTGGATGTTAACTGTTAACCTATTTCTTTGTACATATTTCTCTAGTGATCTCAGCATTGCCGCCAGCCCTTCCTCTTCGTCCGACACCAGCACGATATCATCTGCAAATTTGAGTGCGAATATTTTCTCTCCTCCTATTACCGTGCCCCCTTCGTTCTTTGTCACCCATATTTTGTCCATGTCCTCTATGAATAGGCTAAAGAGGGAAGGGCTCAGAGGGCACCCCTGCCTCACGCCTTTTACCGTCTCGAAGCGTTCCGTGACCCCTCCCCCTGTGATTACCTCGTTTATACTTTTTTCGTATATTTTCTTGATCATCCGGAGCAGCCTTCCTTTTATACCTAGTTCTGTTAGTTTCCTGATAAGCAAGTCCCTATCGATCGTGTCAAATGCCGCTTTAAAATCCACAAACGCTGCAAATAGCTTCCCCCCTTTATTCTTGAGTTTATTGTTTATCAAGGCATTTAAGACAAACACGTGGTCCCTCGTCCCCCTCCCGCTCCTAAAGCCTGCCTGGCTCTCCTTCAACACCCCCTTCCCTTCCAACCAGCATCTAAGCCTCCCCGTTATAATATTGGCTAACAATTTGTATCCTGTGTTGAGAAGTGTGATCCCCCTATAGTTTTTCACGCAGTTGACATCTCCATTCTTGTATATCGGGAAGATTCTCCCCACTTCCCAACCTCTCGCTAATTCCCCCTCATGCCAAAACTCATTCAAGATATCCTTAACTTCCTTATATCCATCCTCCGTCATAGCTTTCAGGAATTCGATCGGTATTCCGTCTTCCCCGGCAGCTTTTCCATTTTTCATACCTCTTAGTGCTTTTTCCATTTCCTTCATGTCAATTTCTCTATTTGCTCTTTCTATCCAGATGTCCTCTCCCTGCTCTTCTTCCCTTCCCCTTTGTTCCTCACCGCTCTCCCTAACATCGCTGGTTTTTGCTCCCAACAAATCGACAAAGTACTTCTTCCATTCTTCCTTGCTAATATGTTTCCCTACGTTTGCTCTTCGTGGTCTAAAGGGTCTGATCGCTTTCCAAAGGTCCCCCACCTTCTTACACCTTTCCACTATTTTCCACTTTTCTTCTAGGCTCTGTCTTTGTGTTAGTTTCTGTATTCTTTTTAGCTCCCTCCTTGCTTCCTTTAAACTCTCCTTCGAGTTTTCTCTCTCGTTCGGTGTTTTCCCCTTCAGGTATTTTTTCAGCCATATCCATACCAATTTCCTTTGTTCTTTTATTTCTGCCGTTACCTTCCTTTGCCTTTGCTTATTTTCCCCTATCCTCACGATCATCCCCACTTATTCCGCTGTTATTTCTATAACTCTTCTTAATCTCTCCCACCTTTGCCCCCCACCTTGCACCGTATCCGTTTTCGTCCAGTTCTCCCTGAATTTCTCCTCGTACTCTGTCCTTAACTGTTCTTTCCACCTGAGCATTTTGACTTCGTTCCCGCCCCCCTCCTTTCCCATTAATGAACTCTTTCTTTGTTGCGATTTCATACTGATTGTCAATGGTAGATGGTCCGATTCCATTCTGATTTCTAGTATAAATTTTTATAATAAATATTGTTTTTTAACGATTTGTTTGTAAAAAAAGTTTTTTTTCTGTCCTCAAATTTTCAATTTTTTGTTACTATATTTAGGTTCGTACAAGGCGGAATGACTTATTTTAATGAAAAAAATTTGTTTCGTTGATTTTGGTTAACTATAAGGACCTGGGCGTTCCACGGCGCAAACTCTAGGAGCTAAGTTCGAGCACCTCTAGCGCCGCCATCTTTTTTTTTCACTCATGAAATTTTTTTGAATTCATTTGAACGTCAATATTATTATGTTATTTGATTCATTGCAATAAATATTGTCTGGAGGAGGTTTCCCCCTTAACGAGTTAGACTCTACTGTCATAAAAAGGATAACAAACATAAAGACTTAAATGTCAACGACACCCATACACGCACTCACGTAAATACACCCATAGCAACGTATATCTATTGATCGATGAAATATTGTACCTCCTATGGGAAGGAGGATATTATGGAGGACTTGTGACGATGTTGAAGTTTGCATCGTTGGAGCAACGAAAGCTTGAAAACAAAGGTTTATTTTCTCATTTTCTTCATCATCCAAAAACTTTTCCACCAAATTTGGGCTTTAGATTTCTTGTGAGGATGCTAAAAAAACATTCCAGTGTTTTTCGTGGCTCAAATTGGACAAAAAAGTCCGGGTTACTGAACTTTCGTTGAGTTACTGAACGAGGATGCAAACTTCAATATCATGGACTGTTGCTAGTCCTGGAGAATTATGAGGAAGCTCATAACAGTATCACAACAGAACGACTGCAAAAAAAACGAATGCAAAATGTATACGAGAAAGAGAGCGTGTGCAGAATAAAAAAAACAATCAGAATACAGAAGTAATTATACACTAAAGTTGACCTAGCTGGATAATCTCGCGCTCATTCATATCAATCACGGGGAGAGTGAAAGTGAGAATACGTTCAGCTCTTTCATGTTCTGGCCAAGTTTCCGCTCGTTGAATCTCCATAATGGTGGAAAAAGACGGAAGAACGACAAAGACAGCGACAGAAGGAGAGAAAGATTTGATTTATTTCATTATGCTCTAGTACTCTCAGGGGCAAGTAAATAACAATGACAGGTAATCCTTGTTCACACATAATACCAACTAACAGGTGTAAATTAATTCAATAACGCAATCAATTAAGATAACTGAATAATACAGAAACATAAATATGGCATACTTACAACCAAACCAGAAAGTCAACTAAGTCAAAACGCCGAAAAAAAACAGCAACGAAAGTCTAAAGATCATAGAAATAAAAAAAAACATAAACATAAAATGATGGATGGCGGATGAAGAAACTGTTTTCCATTTGCATTCGTTTATAACTCTGCACATACATATGTGACGAATATATTTTACTAAAGTCTTGTGACTTAACAATTTATACAATATAATGAGAGATGGAGATTAATTAAGGGGTCTTCTCACTTTAGACGCTAAAAAAGGCTGTTCTCGGGTGTTTCTTTTGATAGGTTTATATGATAGATATTGATATAAAAGTTGTTACACTTAATAAATACACTTTCGAAATACATTTGTAAAAAAAATATTTTTATTCTTGTCACTATTCATAGACAAAAATGGTAGTTAAAAAAATGTCCTAAAAAAATGGTAGGTCTACGCTGTTGATGACATCTTGGAGATGGATTATCCGAAACAAAAAAATCAAATGGTTTTATATTCAGTATGATAATGGCTATAGCGCATATCATGCGATTTTTTATACATGCAAAAATAACAAAATAGCGGACATTTTTCGAAAAAAAAACGTGTTTTTTCACCGTTTTTGGAGGGAAAAAAGTTAATATAATTTTAAAAAATCCTTGATATGTGCTATAGCTATAGTTGTAAAGAATATGTGGTTAAAATTTCATAAGGATCGGTTCAGTAGTTTCGAAGATTTTATCAACAAGCCGTCGAAAAACGTTGTTTCGAGAAAAATGCATTTAAAGTTTGTTTGGGTTACAGAAATTCATTAAATTTTTTTAAATGTATTTCGAAAGTGTATTTATTAAGTATAACAACTTTTATCGCTCGAAATTTCTAAAATGCGGTTTATTTATTACGTTGCTTCATAGCCTAAGGTCTTAACTTCAATTTACAGCAGAGATTTTGTAAAAGTTTTGAAAATTGACAGAGTTATAACGATTTTTGTGAAGGGTCAAAGAGCCGACTGGGATTTACCCTTTTTTCTTTTGCGTTTTTCTCAAATCGATGTTTTATGAAACGGTGGGTGGCAACCAAAAGTCTATTCGTCCGATTCAGTTCAAATGGGACGAAGCATTGTTTACAACATTTTCTTTCGTATGACCAGATAATTTTTTTACCATAGTTATCCGTTTGTCCATAACAAATTATTAAAGTTATTTTTTTTGTTGTCGAAAATCGCACTTTTTCTACAGCTTGTCATTTTCGTAATGTCAAGCTTTAAAAAAAAAATATCCGGTCATACGGAGGTTTGTTTTTTTCATTTTAGATCTCTCTAGTTGCAATAACCACCCGCACCGATTGACCATGCAGCAACAGCGGCACATTGTTCAAATAATAATAACTTCATTGTTTATCAATATCTAGCGATAAAAAATCTCAAACTTGGCAAGACAATGTATTAATTGTGTGTGGAGTTTCGACCTCGTCATCCTAATACTCTCTATAGAAAAAATATTAATGACCAACCTGTTTCTCAGCCCCGTACTTATGCAGACCCTAAAAAAAACAGCATAACCCAATAATTGCGGAAGCTCAGATTATAAATGGCAGCAGTAGCGAATTGAAGGTCCGCAATGTAGGGTACCCTGAGATAGTAGCTGATAAGAAGTTCCTGAAATAAACCGCAACTAGTCCAAAGGGACGATGTAGCATACCTAGTAGTTCTACAGTGGGGGATGGTGAACATTGTTGGTGAAGCCTGACGGACCTACGTAACTATTGACGTATGAGAGGGAGAGAATTTTTCGAAGATGAGCGAACGAGAAGGATAAAGAGGACTACGCGAAAGACCGCAAATGGACACATATCGTAGGCCACCCATCTTGACGTTTTTTCCATTATCTCGCAATAATGTACTGCCCATGTTACCTCGCCTACCTTTCGCATTTTACGAGTACAAGTACGTTTTATAGCCGCAAAGCCCGCGACTCGATCTACAGATCGTTCTGCGAAGCCAATTCAGTCCTCCTCTGAAAGGAGTGAACAAACATGTAGCTTGGTGGGACCGTATCAGACTTTTTCCGTTATCAGTAAGCGGAAGCCTAAATGTATGTCACCAGCAAATGCCGCGGTCACTGCCGAGGGTCGTGTGTCTCAAAATTGTCCAAGGGTACACCTACCCGTGCAGAAATTGGGTGGAGAGACCCCAGATCCTGCCACATCCCCATAGGGATTTGATCAAGAGTCCGCGCATATAGGGAGTTCACATTTGAATCCAACAAGGAACATCACTTTCGTGTCCTACTCCGATTTTGTTGAAACTTTTTTATGTGGAAGAGTATCGAAAACTAAGAGCCACGTATTTTTTTTATCGGTGGAAAAACGGTTTCAAGGGGTGAAACGCACCCTCGAAAATAGCGGTGTTTTAAGTTTTTCGTCGATAACGTTATCGTTCTTATCTCCAAAGTACAGTACACAAAAAAATAAACATTGTTGCAATTGCAATTTTTTTTATATCTCGTGCCGTTTAAACGTTATCGACGAAAAACGAAAAACATCCCCATTTTTTAGGGGGCGTTTCACCCCTTAAAACGGTTTTTCCGCCGACAAATAAAAATGCGTGTCTCTTAGTTTTTGATACTCTTTTACATAAAAAAGATTCATTAAAATCCAAGGAGGACACCAAGTGATGTTCCTTGCAAGTGGATACCGCGCTACTTTCCGATTGACGTCGCGTGACAATTTTTCATTTCAAATTGTCAGCCGGATTTGTTGGATCTCTCAGAAAAAGATATCCTTTCGTGATCCACTGCACACATTTGTTTTGGGGTTCCAAGACACACCCACATCTGTAACGGAATTTTATAGGGACACCGCACATAGGAAATGCTCATTGGGATTCAATTGGATTCTGCACTGTTCCCCAATGAAGGCCGTTTGGGAATTGTTACCACGTTCGAATCGAAAATATGTGAAAAATCACGGAAAAAACGTCGTATGTTGGAACATGACCTGAACGCTTCACGAGTGTGTGATGACATACCGTCCAAAATGCAGTCAAATAAATAACAAGTGATCATTACAGGGGATTTTCAGTGATGTGAATCAAATCGATGTTTAAAATATACTTTTTTAAGATAAGAGTTATTCTTTTGTAAGATCCTCTTATTTCATATGTCTATATATTTTGTTTGGAATATTCAACGTACAAAATGCGTTGGAATCCATCAAGAATCGTATCGCATTCTGCTCGATGACGTAGGAATTCTTTAGGATTCAAATTGGATTCCAATACGAAATGCCGATCAGAATCCAATGTACGAGCGTGACGTTTTCGAATAGGGATCCAATGGGTCATTGCATTGGATCCCTATTCGAAAACGTCACGCTCGTACATTGGACAAGTAGGGACACGTATAGGAATCCAAGTGGATCCCTATGAGGAAGTACGTGTGTGATGACATAGTAGGGACAAGTAGGAACAAGTATAGAAATCCAAGTGGATCCCTATGAGGAAGTATAAAAATCCAAATGGATCCCTACGACAATTTCCGAAAGGGTAAATCGCTCGGATATTCAAGTAGTGCGGAAATGTAATCGACTATCCAGCGTTGCAATGAATCAAGAACAAAAATTAGAAGCTTGCTTATCGCTTTCTCATTTTCTTCCGCTCAGTTTCCTCCATTAGCTAGATGGTTTAAAAAAATTGGCTTCCTCGCATAGAAAGCTTTGTCAGTCAAGTAAAATGATCAGGAATCCATTGGCATCGTCCTTTTTTACTTCCCAGAGCTCTAAGTATACCTTTATGGGTTTTTACATATTACCTTCCCCAATTGGACCCTTTCCTTTTATTCCGTATCCGCATTCCGCTAATCTAGCCTAACTTCCGTTGGGTCCACAGTCGTCTTAAGTCTACACCGAATTTGCCGTGGATACGAAGAAACTGTGAAAAAATGGGATTGAAGTTTGCATCGTTGCAACACAACGAAAGTTTAGTGGGCCGAACTTTCTTTTCGCAGATTTGGGCTACGAAAAACACCCAAACGTTTTGTTCAGGTTTTTCATCAGAAATCGACAGTCAAAATTTGCAGAATAAGATTTTGGATCAAGAAAATAAAGAAATAAAATTTTTTAAAAAGCCTTTTCGTTGCGTTTCAACTATGCGAACTTCACCATCCTTGTTGAAGGATGTTCTTCTAATTCTCTGGTGTACATACTTCTACATGGTATCGAAGTTTGCATCGTTGGAATGCAACGAAAATATATGTTTTTCGTATTTCCATTTTTTCTTTCTTCACATTTAGGCTACGAAAGTCTCTGAAACATTTTTTGCAATGCATTTTCAAAACGTATAACCAAAAGTTGCGAAAAAATGTTTATATTTTAATAGAGAAATGCAAAAATCGAGAAGAATTTTCGTTGCATTCCAACGATGCAAACTTCAACATCTTTACTTCTACTGAAGTATCTACACCAAGGTCTCAGAAGTATTGGCCTTGCGCTCGCTGGTTGATGTGCCAGCCAGTGCACGGCTGAGCGGTCACCCCTCTGAGTATCGGCCATGCACAACGCTGCCTAACTCGAACGACCACCGGAGCTGAACCCCGACCGTCCATCTACCAGTGTCGGTTAATTTGCAAGCTTCTTTTGACCACCGTATTTTAATAATTCGATCTCAAACATTGGTACTCGTGGCTATACCAAATATTGACCTTGTATCGTAATTTCGTGTTTACAGTTACTTGACGAAACGTCTTCGTCTTCGACAATATTGTGCCACAAAAAACCGTTTCTGAAACATCAACATTCCCTAAAAACAACGATTTTATCAAAATTGAATTAGAAAATATGTAATAACACACACTAGTTTGGTAAATTTTACGGATACCTACAATTTATTGTACTGGGGTATTTTATTAATGATCTGCAGGGTTAGAACGCAACGAAAGTTTCGTAGCCCAATTTTTTTGCCACATTCCGCTCGCCAATACGAACCCAACTTTTTTCAAAATTCTCATCAGAGATCTTTAGCCTAAATATGTAAGAAAATATTTGGAATAACAATGAAAATGAACTAATTTAAAAAAAGATAAGAAAAACATTAAAAGGCTTTTTTCAGACAATCCACACTGCTTCAAAATCTAAAATGTTTCATCGATTTTTGGAAGATTCAGTACCAAAAGAATTTCCGCAAAAAAATGAAAAGGGAAAAGAGCCTCCGCAGAGCACCGCGGACAATGTGTATGCGCTGATCGTCGCCACGAATGAAACTAATGCTACTGTTGCACGCTTACATTTCCCGATCGCATTATAGCAACGATTCGCGAAATTCAAGCGCGAGAGAAAAATGGTGCCGAGAGTGAATGATGATTTCAGCGATGCGATAAGAACAATAGAACATGCGGAGAAAAATACCAGACACGCTATTCCGGACGATGTGCATGTACCCCTGCAGGATATCGTCTGTTTTCTCGCGGATTACAATAAAAGATCGTTGATATGCGCGCAGGAGAAGTTTGTACACGCAAGAACGCACGCGTGAACGACCGCGGAGCCACGTGATATTCGAGCATTACCGTCCTTTTCATTCTTCCGCTCAACCCTCTGCCACCCTCCCTTCCATGGCCCAGTCGAACGCTCTCTTCAGCCTTCTTTTTTTTACTTTTTCTTCGATTGTTTCCTGTTGGCATTTCTACCTGTCTACTCGACTTCGCCGATACGAGATTCACAACATCCTTTTCTTTCAAGGAAACACTGGTGATTACGTTGGTATGTGTGGGATTTTGTCACGACGAGTTGTATTCAAGATTACAGTTTCAGAGCCGCTCGGCAATTTTTCGAATGAAGTAACGTAATGTACGGTAAATTATATATATATATATAGGGTGTCCCATTAACCCGCCATGATCACTGGGGTCAAATTGACCCCACGTCCAAATTCGGACCTGTAGAATGGCAAACACTTGACATCCAAAGGGTTTTAGCCACCCCTTCACAAAAGGTTTGAAGTTCCCTCTATACGCAGGTACTAACAGTTTTTCAATCGTAGCGTCAATTTATCGGCGGCAGCTGTTCGAAAATTATTTTCCATGGCTTAGTCACTTTTAGATCTTAAAATAAATACTTTTTTTCGGAACACCCTCAATGGGACTATCTTTTATCCAAAATTACCATATCTTAAGCAAGTGACCCATGCATTTTGCCAACATATATTGAAGAACGAAAGAATTGTGATTTTAATTGAAGTAGTTTGTTTTTTTTTTAATTTTCATATTCATGGTTCTTTTTAACCCCTTTATTATTTTTATTTCTCACGTTGATGCGGATTTTCCATATTCTAGGATGTGAAATGTATGATTCAGAATTATTTTTAACAAATTGCACGGATAGTTTTTCGTTGACAACCGTTTGAAAACGACTGGGGTCACTTTGACCCCGTGTGGCCAACGCAAACATTTTTGGAAGAATAACCACGGAGGGTTGAAAAAATGTTTCTAAAAATAATGATGCGGTTTTGAGGGGGAAATACGATGGTCATAAGATCAGTTTTAATGGTAGAGACGTCAAGCCCAGATAAAGATAATCTTAAGTATCTTGAATCCAACTGTACGTCTTTAATGACACACCATTGTGGTCAGTTCGAAGCACAACGGAAAAGAGTTGTCTCGACCTTCAAATCTGCCAGAGTTATGGCACTTTGAAGCTCTCATAACTGCCGTCGATTCATCGCCTTGCCCCAGGCCTACAACCTGAAGGTTGCAGCCCCGTATTGACATCTCGTGTGTACGTATATATCTATGTGTGGTTGACAGCCCTACCGTTACGGTACCTACCAATAACGCGGCAGGTCATGATAAAGCACATGGCCAATGCTAATGAAAACATTTCGATCTAGTACTTTCTACATGGTGAATGGACAGCAGCTATGACGGGTTTGAAGTGTCATTACTGCTCCACCCTACAGATATTTTTGTTTTTTATGCTGGTTTTGTCTCAAATGTTCATGTTTTGGTGAATTGCCAGAGCCACATTGACGACAGCATTTTTTTTAGAAAACTCTAATTCCCATAGGTGTCAGATTCGGAGGAATGTACATAGCGCTATTTTGATGCCATGTTAAAGGGGAAGATACCTTTAGGCGAGAAAAAAATGGCTGATTTTCGCGATTTTTTTTAAGGAAAGATTTCTTCATCATTCTTGAGACCTAGGGTATGTTTTATTACTACTTTTGGCTGTTACATGGCATTTTTTCTATCAATCTTTAAAAATGGCGGTGGTATGGCATGATACTCTAACCGAGTTACGGCGGATCTTTCATTAAGGGGCTCTACCAGTGTGACACTTAAAAAAAAACGATTTTTTTGTCTTTTTCTACAGTATATACTTTCAAGAATATCCTGTGAAAATTTCAAGGCCGTATCTCTGATCATTTTATTTTGCAAAAATCGATAGTTGAATCGTTAAACGCGTTTTTCTCGAAATGAGATTTTTCAAATTTGCTGCCATTGTAACTCAAAGAGCAATTATCCGATTGACTTGAAATTTGAACTGAGTACTGTGGAATATATTTACTCTACAATGACGTAGGATATTTGTGATTGGATGAAAGTTTACGATTTGGCATTGAAAAAAACAACCATTTTATAATCAAGAAGACAGACTTTTTTCATAACTACGCCATTTAGATTTTGATATTTTTCGAAAATCCTACGTCATTGCACAGGAAATACCTTCCAGTTTAACGACATTTTTTCCTTTTTCGGTTTCAGCTACTCAAGCGGCCGGAATCATGTCAGCAGTGGAGGAACTTTTTTTTGCGCCTCCGAAGGCAGCGCATAAGTCGCTTGGATCTCAATATTTTTCTATGAAAAAATTATGTAATATAGCTCAAATATAGCCAAACATATTCTTAATTTTCCGAAACATTTAATTGAGTACTTTTCTTCCAAAAAATTCCCGAAAAACACCCAAATTTTCAGCGTTCACAATGCGCCCCTTAACACTCATACGCAGAATATGAATCGAGAAAAAGTGATAATTGTTGGAAATCGATCGAATGGTACACTTTGAAACAACAAAATTGAATTATCCGAAAAACATGGCTACATTTTCCAAAAAAAAAAAATTATTTTCCATATTTTTTAAAAACACGTACGGTAATTTTTTAGGCAATAGGGTTAGCGAGATTTATATCCACTTTCATCAGAATGGGTCGATTAGTTTTTTAGCTATACGTCAAGCCAGTCTTGAAAATGCAATTTAAGGGGCCGTGCCATAACCTCGCCACTTAAAAATATTAATAAAAAAATACTATGTAACAGCCAAAAGTAGTCACAAAACACATCATGAGTCTCAAAAATGGCAAAGAAATTTTTCCTGAAAAAAATCGTGAAAACCAGCAAATATTTTTCTCGCCTAAAGGTATGTCCCCCCTCGAGAAGTAAATGGGGATAAAAAAAGATAAATGCTGAGCTATCCATTCACAGTTATTCCCAACTCAACGTCACATCTAAACGTTCCACACGACCACAGGATTACCAAACAATTGTCCATTCATGCCATGCAATCTTCCATTCATGCTGTGTAAAAACCGATAAAACTTTAACTTCCTATTTATCACCCAAACAAATATTTCGTCCCACAAATTCTCAAACTGCAGACAACCTGACTACAAGAAGTCTTGATAATTCGCAGCGACTGGCCAATACTCACAGTTCGTGTAAAAAGCCAATCAGAAGAACAAAAACTGTACAGAGCCTTTTTCCATGAATGATGTAGTCTTCTACACAGGGAACGTGTATTCGTGCGAAATGAACGAAGTGTTGCGAACGCGAGAGGCATGATAATTGTAATAAGAATAATGATAAGACGTAATGTATATAGAACAGTATACAGCATTCCTTAACGCGAGTAGGCACTGGGTGTGATAAATACTGTCGTGAAATAAAACGGACTCGCGCTCCCTAGAGAGTACTGGTGTAATTCTGTATTTCTACTATGCGCGTCCGCACACAATGCAAAAAGTCTCGCGTATGGTCGTAAAATATTTTGTCTTCGGATTTTAAACGCAAACACGCGCGCATATATCCACGTGCATATGTGTGCACGTGTAAGTACGTGGATATATATGTTGCATCTTTAGTATGTAAAAAATTGGTAGAAGGCCTGAGGACAGATGGTGTTGAAGTTTGCATCGTTGAATCGCAAAATTCTTTTTTACATTTTATTTTCCATATTTTTGGTATTATGAAAGATCTCTTTTTGTTAATATTGTATATCGTTAAACAAATATCTTAAAAAATGGTTAGCGGATTTTTGTAGGCAAAAAAGAAATATTAATTTTCGTTGCATTCCAACGATGCAAACTTCAACGATGAGGACAGAACCCAAGCGAGTGTTTTGTGTTCGTGTATTCCACAATCGTTTTGGCCACGAGACGCTACTGGACAGCAAAGGCTACCGTGGATATAATTACGCGAAAGTACACAAGACCGCCGGAAGTGACATTTTTTAAATGCATATACCTTAAAAATCACGCTTTGAATAGAATTTTCTTACGACGATTTCGCAATATAATTCGAAACAAAACATTTTAAACTCGTGACTATGTGCGCCCAACATTTTAAACAGCAATCGATCATTTAAAACAATAAATAAATTATTTATTGGAGGAAAGATTTTTTTCAAAATTAAATATTTACGCTAAGTACCGATGAATCAGACCATTATCTCGTTGAAGCTTGCATCGTTGGCATGCAGTGAAAGTATTTTTTTTTTTTTTTCTAAAAAATGTGTTAATTTTCATCAAATTTTTTTCATCGATTGAGGTAAATCATTTAGGAAATTGCTTGTTTCCGTTTTTTTCTGATTGTTTTTGATTTATTGATTTTTCATTGAAAAGAAAAATCATTTTAGTGATTTTCGTACCCTGTCTGCGAAAGAAAATGTGGGCAATTAAAGAAAAGTTATCTTTCATTGCCTTCGTACGATGCAAACTTCAACATCATAGACCATCATCGTTTTTTTTAAACTCTTCCATGTGCTTTCAGAAAATGAATTTCGGCCGAAAAAATAGGCTTTCTGAGGGTTTTTTTTTTCAGAAAAACTACAAAATAAATCGAGATTACAAAAAAGGGTGTTTATCATACATATCAGTGACTGTATACAATAATTTTTTTGAAGCGATTAATTTCAAAATGGCGGCTGTGCAGCGTTTTTGCGATGACGTCTCCGTTTTTCCAGGATCCACGGCCGGACAAACAACTCCGGTAATTTTTTAATTATAATGAGCCAATGAATTCTTTTCGATTATATATAATAACTGCTATAGAAGTACGTAGGATTTTTTCGATATATTGGTTTTTGGCCTAATGGCGCACTTCTAAAGTGGAAAGTGAAATATTTGCCTAAAAAATCGTCAGATAATTGTTAATAACAAATGAACAACGCAATATAAAAAAAAATCTTACGTACTTCCATAGACAATGTATTTTTCAAGATTCATTCAACATTTCAAGTGAATCGGTTGAAAATTGTCTGAGTTATGTTTCCGGCCAACTTAAAAAATGCAGTTTTGAGATAAACGCGTTTGAAGTTTTGAGTCCGCTCGCTGCGGACCAGGCGGCCTTGTACTAAAATTCGAAAACCGAGTACTTAGAGATTTTTCCCGGCCATAATCTTTTGGGACATCATTTTTGAGGTTCTTGGGGACCATAAAAAAAAATCGATTTTTCGAAAATTCTAAAGTGGCCTAACCCCTTAAGGGAAACGCCGCGTTTCCTAATTCACGCACTATAATGTCTTTCGCAAGCACGATATCCTAATAATTCAACATCACAGAATTCGAAATCCAGAAAGAATCTGGGATAAATGCGGACAAAATGCAAGCCAGACTTTCATTTATTATCGCTTTCCCTTACGAAGTCAAATAGAATAATTAAAATAAAAGTACGTGGACTAGCCGGAGTGAAAACAAGCTGGTTTTTGAATGAATACGACTTCCCTTTGCGTAAGAACTGCATATTGTCGGGTCATTTGCTTCTCACTAGATCGGTAATCAAACAGACGTACAGTTTGCTAATGAAAGCCTGCAAGTTTCCTTTCTCCTTTCCATCGATTATTTTAATGAACTATGAACGACAGCTGTTGTACAAAAAAAAATACTAGAATCATTGACATTCTTGTTACGGTACTTTTCTATACATCCATATACTCCGCATTCTCTTACAATAGACTTTTAACAATCTCTCCGTTGTGTAAACTCTCGGGCATGCTCAAAAATGTTTCCACATTTTATCGTAATTGTATGCATGTTTTTTCTCTTTCTTGCGGCACCATAATTCGGCGTGTTACGCGAAAGGGAAAACCAGCTGTATTAGGGAGAAAGACACAGACAGAGAAAGAAGCCAAAGGAAAGATGAAGGTGAAGAGAAAAAGAGCCATACAGCCAACGACGACATCGGAGAGCGACAGGTGTTTTACAGCTTGATGTGGCACGGAGGTCTTTTGGCGAGTTCTTTCAAGAAAAGCAATGATGTTGAAGAGAACGGGAACGCAAGTACTTCGTACGAGAGAGGTTTATATAGACGGAAGAAGAACCAGGGCCATGGAGCGCGAGAAGTAAGCAATCATCATAAATCATTGGGGAATCGGTTATCGAGTGCGACCACATCTGTATAAGGAACGTTCGCAATGGAGAGCGTCAAGATTCTCGCTACTTTATTAAGTTTGGTGAGAATAGACAGAGAAAAAAATCTGTGTGTGTGTGTGTGCCTTGCTCCTTCGCCACCGTTAACACAAAAAGTTCCAAAAGTCTATTTACCCGAGAGTTATCACATCCGATCGGGACGAACAATTAAATCATTTTTTGTTTGGCCTTGCACTGCTCTTTAAAAGTTCGTCCCTGACGACTTAAGGGGCTATACCAGTGTGACACTGTCAAAAAACCGATTTTTCTTTTGCTTTTTTCGACAGTTTATATTTTCAAGAATATCATTATCATTTATATCATTTTATCTTGCAAACATCGATAGTTAAATCTTTAAACGCGTTTTTCTCGAAATG
The DNA here is from genome assembly GCA_944452715.1 of Ophion slaviceki. Lineage (NCBI taxonomy): Eukaryota > Metazoa > Arthropoda > Insecta > Hymenoptera > Ichneumonidae > Ophion > Ophion slaviceki. The sequence continues at coordinate 26,815,349 of OX101789.1, forward strand.
AGATTTTTCACATTTGCTGACATCGTAACTCAAAGAGCAATTATCCGATTGACTTGAAATTTGAACTGAGTACTCTTGAATATATTTGCTCTACAATGACGTAGGATATTTTTGATTTGATAAAAATTGACGATTTGGCATTGAAAAAAACGACCGTTTTATAGGCAAGAAAACTGACTTTTTTTCATAACTACGCTATTTTGTTAGATTTTGATATTTTTCGAAAAACCTACGTCATTGTACAAAAAATACCTTCCGGTTTAACGCCATTTTTTCGTTTTTGGTTTCAGCTACTCAATCGGCCGGAATCATGTCAGCAGTGGAGGAACTTTTTTTGGCGCCTCCAAAGGCAGCGCATAAGTCGCTTGGATCTCAATATTTTTCTATGAAGAAATTATGTAATATAGGCCAAATATAGCCAAATATATTCTTAATTTTCCGAAACATTTCATTGAGTACTTTCCTTCCAAAAAATTCCCGAAAATCACCCAAATTTTCAGCGTTCACACTGGTATAGCCCCTTAACTAAAAGAGGTACCCGTAAACGGGTAAAGAATGTCGCGCAAAATAATGTTTTGTAGGAAAAATAATGGAAGCTAGAATCTTAGAATTTTACGACGGCAGTTCTAGTTGATATTGATGACTCTTAAACGAGGAAAAAATTTGCTGAGTTTAATGATTTTTTTTTAAGAAAAGATTTCTTTACCATTTTTTAGACTTAGGGTATGTTTTATTACTGCTTTTGGCGGTAAAATGGTTAAAAAATTAATCTTCAAAAATGGCGGAGATATGGCACGGTCTTCAAAACTGCATATTCAAAACTGGCGAGACGTATAGCTAAAAAACTAATCGACGGATTCTGATGAAATTTGGTATAAATCTTTCTAACCTTATTGTCTAATAACCCTGAATGTTTTTGAAAATTCAAAAAAGACCTTTTTTATTGCCAAATGTATCCATTTTTTTCGGAAAAGTCAATCTTTTTGTTTCAAAGCGTACGATTTAATGGGTTTTCAACATTTCTCACTTTTTCTTGGTTCATATTCTGCGGGTGAGTGTTAATGAAAGAAAAATCTTTGTTGATGTTTTTTCAGATTAGTCCCGCCGATGCTACGTGTCACGGCGTTCGATGACGTTGAAGTTTGCAACGTTGGAATGCAACAAAAACGATTTTTTTTCAGCTTCCCAAATTTCCTCTGACAGATTTAAGTTACGAAAATCACGCAAACATTTTTTTCGCATTCTTAGTTGGCGAACTACAACAAATTTGCAACATATAATTTAGGATATTGATTTTTAAATAATGAAAAATAATTTTCGTTGCATTCCAACGATGCAAACTTCAACTCGTCTGACAACATCCGCCGCAACCCGTTTAGAAGGCCGTTCCATAAAACCGCCATTTTCAAAGATTAGATTTTTTAAATACCATGCAGCAGCCAAAAGTAGTAATAAAACATACCCTAAGTCTAAAAAATGGCCAAAAAATATTTTCTTGAAAAAAAAATCATGAAAATCGGCATTTTTTGCTCGCCTAAAGGCATCTCCCCCTTAACAAATGTAGAAAAGTCTTTAAGATGGTGATCGCGACTGACCACTTCGAGGTCTGAAGACAGGACGCCCCTTCGTTGTCCATCCCTAGACGCCACGTCTAGGGCCCTTGAGCCTTTGCCCCTTGTCTTATCCCTCAGCTCCGGAATAAACAGCCCTGGCGTTTATGACCCACTCGAGAGTCATGCTATTCGATTCCCGTCGACGTATAAAGACAAGCAACGAAAAACTTTTCCCACAATTTTACAACATTCAATTTAAAAAAAAACAAATAACATCAATGGAAATATTTATTTCGAATGATAAAATCTAGAAACGGGAGCATTTATAACACCCAAAAAACTATTGATTATTTATCATCAACGTAGTAATTAATAATGTCACGTTGAAGTTTGCATCGTTGGAACGCAAAAAAAGTTTTGTCAATTTTTTTCATTTCTCCATTTTTATCGACATCTATAATTTTTGTTAGACTAAGGCCGTTGATACCTACTGCAGATAAGAAAAAACATCTAATAATGTACAAAAATAATCATCAAACCTTGAAAATGTGTAGTTACAGTATTGCATTCTCATTGCTATTACTATTATTAGAAATAAACTCCTGTTTCTCTATGTCTCGATGACGTTGAAGTTTGCGTCGTTGGAACGCAACAAAAATTAATTAATCTCACAAGGTAAAATTTTGTTCAACCCATTTAGGCTGTGAAGACCACTCAAACGTTTTTACGTATTCTATTTAGAAATACACGACGTCTATTTGAAAAAGAAGGCTTTGGGTAACGATAAAAATAAAGAAATGAGAAATGAAAGAAAACTGTCGTTGCATTCCAACGATGCAAACTTCACCGTCATTATCTCTTGAAACCTTCTAGGAATAGTTCTTTCAAATGTTATCCGGTTTCAGGCTAATCACTCACAAAGAATGCAGAAACAGCAAGGATCAGCTCAAAAAGAACTGAAAGGGTAGCGAGGCGCGATTAGAAATTACATCGTATGCATCTCAGTATAATAATTTCTTGGTATTCCTATGTAATGTTGACTCAGTCAGGACTTTGCCGAGACGCCTCGATCGATAAGCACCAAGTTTGATATGAAAGCCATCTTTCAAAGCTTATTAGCAACAGAACGAAGTATTGGCTTTCGTGACTGATATATATATTTATATATATATATTTATATATATATGTGTTTGTGTGTGTATGTTCGGGTGTACAGGGTGTCCCAGAACTGAATGCGTTCCCTGAAATGGGGGGCTGGGGGTGAGATTCTGAGTCGATTGATATAAACATGTGTGGGTCTCAGATCAACCCCTGAATTATTATTAATTTTTAAAGACGGGCCAATCAGGTGCGCCGGCCTTTAAAAATTAATTATAATTCAGGGGTTGATCTGAGACCCACACATGCTTATATAAATCCACTCAGAATTTCCCCCCCAACCCCCCATTTCAGGGAACGCATTCAGTTCTGGGACACCCTGTATATAAATATACACACTCGGCCTCGATACTCCATTTCGATGACGGTGATGAGGGGACATTCGAATACACACGAGTAAACATATAATCACGAGAGTACTAGCCCGTATGACGACCATTCTTGGAACCGCGTATGTCTAACGCGCCTCCAATCGAACGATCTATGGGTATAATTATATACACATGTATATAATATTTATTTCGTCGCAAAAGGCAAGCGATGGGGTCGGAGAAATGTAAATTTTCTGGTTCGATGAGAAGACCACCAGTAAAGGAACAAACATTTTTTTTGTACAGGCCTTGCCATTTCAATCGGTTCACGAAAATATTTTCCTATCGCGTTATCCGGAATGTTACGAATAAAACTTATAGTGTTTCGAGAGGGGCACATGACTGTACACAGGAGGATTGTGCGGAAAGATTTCGAGATTTCAAGGTAAGTTTTTTTTCCCACAATGGAACCATCTTCTGGAACATTCTCCAATGAGAATTCATTGACCTACTATATGTTGGTCTTCCAAGAGCATTCAATATCATTGATCACTGCTTTCATTCTTCCCAGCCTGAATGTCGAAAGAGTTTATCTTCAGATGGGATGCCTTGATTTTCGCTTCAGTATTCGAGGAGCCACCTTAGACTTATTAATGGCACCATGCATTTTTCTTTGTTCAGATATGTAGAACATTCCAATTCCAACCGACCATATTTTGGTCTCCCAAAAGGATTCAAGATTACTGATCACTGCTTTAGATCTTCTCAGCCTGAATGTCGGAAAAAATTCATTCCTATCAGGTGGGATGCTTTGATTTTTTTTCTGTATTCGAGGACCCACCTTGGACTCATGGTCATCAATACAAACCGTGGTTTAGCGAATAATCATTTTTCTTGGATGGCAGTTGCTATGATAATTTTTTGGCAGGCGTACGTGATATGCGTTCGAGCCGATTGATTGTTATGTCGATTCAATACTCAACTTGGTTCAGAAGCACTCGTCGCGAAATAGTAAAGCGAAATGTGAATGAACGAAAAGGTGATGTATTTTTGTTGATCAGCCTAATCGCTAATACTATCTGATGCCGATCATACTGCTGTTGCAAACCTGCTTCTTTTTTTTAATGAAGTTATTTTGTTCTTGTTATTTAACGGCCAAGACACTTTTTTAAGCGGAGCATTAATTCGACATATATCCTAGCTATCGATTTGCAGGATATCGCTAATGCCGGGCAGTGTACTATTTCAGGGCTATTTTTGACCACGTGCGGCTATCACTTAGTTGAATAATAAAGTACCTTTAAAGTTTCATATTCAAGTCCAAGGTTCATCGCATCAGATGTAAGAGAGAAGCTAATGTTTTCATACGCAAGTCCAAACTTTTGATCAAGTACAGAAATAAAAACAAATTTCTCCATATTGAGCATAGTTAGGTTCTGAGATTAATAATTATACTACTATACGGCAGATGTTCCCTATGGAATGATGGCATTGAACTTTGCGTCGTTGAAACGCAACGGAAGTCCTCTTTTATTTTTTTTATTCTTCATTTTTATTGTAATACAATTTTTTTCATTGATCGAGGACGTGGATCTTTACGAAATATAGGGAAAATCATTTGAGTGATTTTCGTGCCCTAAGTCAGCGAAAAAAAATGTTGGCATTTAACGAAAAGTTATCTTTCGTTGCATTCCAACGATGCAAACTTCAACATCATGCAGAATGTGACGTTAAGATCCTTTTTGTTTTCGGCTGCTAAACTTTTATATGAATCTAACAAATTATTAATACATACATTAATGGATCGTTTATTTGATTTGCATGAATGATTTTGACGAAGTTATCACTTGACAAAAAGTTTATTTTCAATGACGAGTGTGCTTCAAGTATAACAATTTCTTCAAGTCTGACAAATATTTTACCATGGTACAAGTAAATAAAAATGTTGCTCGGAACAATAATGCAAAAAATAATACTTTCGAAGTTTACATCGTTGGAATGCTACGAATTTTTTTTGTTGTTCATATTTTTGGCCCGATCTAGCCTGTGTAAATAGCTCAAAGTTTTTACGTATTTTTACTAGACTTACGACCTTAATTCGCAAAAAAAGGCTTAGAATAAAAATAAAAGTAAGGAAATGAAAAATTACAAAAAAATGGTTGCATTCCAACGACGCAAACTTCAACGCGATATCAAATGTACCGCATTTCGTCAATTAAAAAAACTAATTTCTTTTAATGTGAACGCAATAACTTCTCACACGAGACTATTTTTCTCACCAAAAAATTTTATCGTACGTGCTCAAGGATGAAACGATTGTGAATTTTTTTCCAAAATTGCATGATTAGAAGTACGATATTCTTGCCGGGAGGCGTTCAATGATGTACGAAGTATCGAGTTTATGTGTCAGTGAAGTTAGCAGAGCATTTGCCAGCAGAGCAAAATTAAGTGAGAGTTCTCTTCGCATGTAGTTGAGTTCTATAGTTCCTGACGATTTTTAGCAATAGTTCTGGTGATTTCACCAAAAATAAAAGGTGACGGAATTTTTTCCTGTGAGACTTCCTGTAGAAATATGCTAATGGATAGACGTGAGTTTCAGGTACTTTTTATGTGAGATATGATAGTTTTGGTATTGTTTGATGTATTTGAGAATAGTTCTGGCTTCCAGCTATTTTCAAATAATTATTAAAAATGTTTATCAGCATCTCAACTATTTAAGTGTGCTCTGCTGATGCAGGCGTGAGTTCCAGGTGCCTTTTATGTGAGATATTATAGATTTGGTGTTGTTTGATGTATTTGAGAATAGTTCTGGCTTCCAGCTATTTTCGAATAATTGTTAAAAATGTTAGCAAATTATTTGCAAATTTTGCAAGTTTATTATTGCAAATCTGTAAGAATTGATTATGTCGATGTAGCAGTTTCAAAAATATGCTACGAGATCTTGGATATGTATTCGAACCGCGTATAATCGGTCATATATGTGCATCATATATGTGCAGTCGTTCTCTCTCCCCCCCTCCCTCTTTCTCGCGATCGCCCCTCCCGTTCGGAACGCGCCGAAAGACATTTGCTCGGAATCTCACGATAAAAAATGTAACGGAGAAATGTGCACGGATGCACATGATATAAAGTAGAATGTGGAGCACATCGTTTGTTTTTCTCTAGCGTCTGCCGCTGATGTTCCAACCTCCGCGATACACCAGACTCACACACATACGCACACTGGCGAATGAGTCCACTGATGACTGCAACAAATACGCGATCAACAGTCCCACTGGCATTCAAAAAGTAAAAAACACCCATCTGGCAGAACTTTCAAAGAAAACAAAAACTGGAATCCTTGGCAGAATACATTGCAGACGGACAAATATAGTTCACGACAAATATAGTTCACGATATTAAACAGTCATCAACGAAAATGCGATGAGCTTCGAAATTGGCTCTCCTGCAAAGAAACAAAACAAATCCCCGACAAAATCACGAATCCAAAATCAGCAATCAAATTGACATTGTAGTTGAAATGAAAAAGTTTGTAACCAATCATTTGCAAGATGCAGTTAGGAATTGTAATTTCCGATTTTTTAGAATACGCACCACTTTCTTCAACTTATCTCGAGCTTTTTTTTTCATTTTCAATTCACTATTACGAGGTCGATAAAGGTGGGACTATATTTTCGAAAGTATACAATTTTTTTTCGAGTGCGGTGTTCTTTGCCAAATTGATTATTGTCAAAAGAAAAATTAAGTATGTTGAGCATTTAAGGGGGAAGTACATTTAGGCGAGGGAAAAATTTGCTGGTTTTCATGATTTTTTTTTGTTAAGGAAATATTTCTTCGCCATATCTTAGACTCACAAGGAACATCCCTCAGGTGTCGTCAATAGATTTTGTTGAAACTTATATATGTTATTAAGCATTGAAAACTAAGCGACACGAATTTTTTTGTCGGCGTAAAAACGGTGTTAAGGGGTGAAATCAGCCCTAGAATAGGGTGACTCCCCCTTTAATTTTTTTTACAAACAAATTATTTTCGTTTAGAAGAATTTTCGATTTCGATTTTCGATAAAAATTATTTTCAATTAAAAGAATTTTCGTTTTCGTTCCATTGCGATCAGTCGGAAGCCCCTTGACATCGTTATATCGAGGTTCGACTGTATTCGTCTTTTCGCTGTTACATGTTATTTTTTTTCCTTAATCGTCAATAATGGCGGAGGTATAGCACGGTCTTCAAAACTGCATTTTCAAAACTGACGTGACGTAAAGCTAAAAAACTAATCGACCGATTCTGATTAAGTTTGGTATAAATCTTTCTAATCTTATTGTCTAAAACATCACCCTAAACAGTTTTGAAAAAAAAAGTTGTTTCTTATTGCGAAATGTAGCTATTTATTTCGGACATTTCAATCGTATTGTTTCCAGCGTACCATTTAATCGATGTTAAACATTTCTCACTTTTTCTTGGTTCATATTCTGCCTATGATGTTAATGAAGGCAAAAGCTTCGTTGTTTTTTTTTTTTTTTTTTTTTTTTTTCAGATTAATCCCACCGACGCTACATGTCACGCAGTCCGACAACTTCTGCCGCAATCCGTTTAGACGACCGTGCCGTGCCTCCGCCATTTTTAAAGATTAAGCAAAAAAATGCCACGTAACAGCCAAAAATAGAAATAAAACCTAGCCCATGTCTCAAAAATGGTAAAGAAATTTTTCCTCTTAAAAAAATCATGAAAATCAACCATTTTTTCTTCGCCTAAAGGTAGCTCCCCCTTAAAGAGTAAGAAACTTCGTAAAATAATAAAAAGGGAAATGAACACTGTACCGAGAAAGAGAAAGAATAAATTAAAGAGGCCGAGAGAGAGAGAGAGACAAGGACAGACTGAGAGAGATCGAGAGCATGACGGAATAATAAAATATGAATTGATGAGACCCGAGGGTCAGCATAACATCGTTGAGCGCAAAAGCAACAAAGTGTATAAAACTGACAAGGAGGGTAGTTTGCTGGTAAGCAGCGTGCATAAAGGTAGTTTGAGGGTGACCGCGTAGAGGCGTGCAATTACTTAATTGGCGGGCGGCAAGTATGACTTCGCGATTGGCCTGAGTTCAGCATAGCTGCAAAAGGAAAAAAAGGAGATACCAAAAGCGAAAGAAACTTTCACCGTGTGTTGCAGCGAGAAATAATATGGATCGAATAGGGAAAAGGGGATGGCGTATGACGAGTGCAAATGTACATTGACTCAACTTTTCTAAACATCCCTAACAGCATGTCAAAAATATCCCGATCGAAAGCAGTGAAAAAAAGAAAGTTCAAGGCCGAAAAAAAGTGTGGGCTCGAATGATCTGCGGACCATAAATTTAAAAAAAAGGTGGCAGTTAATGAAATTATGCTAAAATCCAAAAAAGCCTTGACCGTGATATGGTGTTGATGTTTGCATCGTTGGAACCCACGAAAGTTGGGTTTACATTTTATCTTCCATATTTCTATTACTATAGAAGATCTTTTTTTCGATTTTTATTACAGGTCGTTAAATAAACGCCTTAAAAATGGTTAGCGGATTTTTGTAGGCCAAATCTGCCAGAAGAAATTACCAGAATTCAGAAATATTAATGTGCGTTGCATTCCAACGATGCAAACTTCAACCTCATTACTTGATTTACCTTTGGCACATTTCTTTGATGATTTTTCAAAATTCACTTATCAAAAAGATCTACATCCAAAATTGCATCATCCCACCTCACCGCCAATGACGCCAGGCGAACATGAACTGATGTTATCACATGTTTACTTGAATCACGTTGGCAGATAACAGTATCGTGGATAGGATCGGTTTGTTCTGTTATGACTGGGAATAATGATAATGAACCGTCGGAGTAAATGGCACGTACGTAGTACACGTATTCCCCTGTGGCGTATACTTTAATCGATCGCGCAACTTGCTCTCAATCCCTGATCTATGACTTCATCGTACGGTCTTGATCGACAAGCTACTAGACGGTCGTACGAAAACTAAATACGAAACGCGTTTGCCGAGTTCGATAAATCGTTGTTGAAGCTTCACGAATGAATAAGAAAAAGTAACAAAAATTGCCACCTTTAGAAGATGAGCTTCACCCAAGACCACAAGTACAGAAGAAACACCTCAGCTCCAATTGAGAAAGGACTGCCTAGCTGCATCCAAAAAGTGGTTTTTCCAAACATCATTTTATTCGATGGTATTATAATTGCATATGAGGTATTCCAAGTGTTTTCGAACAGCCTAAAAGCTTCTTCAATCTTTTTCAAAGTTGGTGATGTTTTTGTATCATATATTTTAAGTACGTGGCATTTTTTCAGATCTTTATTGGCTCGCTAACTCGGCTAACTCGAAGATAGGATTTTGCACGTGATAAAATTTCGAATGATCGTATCGTAGTGATATTCTCGTCATACGAAAACATGTCCTCTACAAAAAAGATGCGTTTTTCTATGAACTATCTTGGAAAAAAATTTCAAAATTTCCCAAGTACTACAACACTAAAAAAAAGAAAAATCTTCAATTTTTTAATTTTTTAACCCTAATGACTAGGTTAATCCTGCTGAAATTTACACTGAATTTTCTTCTATTGGTGTAAAACTACATGTGTAAGTTTCATTCTGGGCTGGACTTGCGTTCAGTTAATGTCGTCGCCTTAAATTGAATGGAAAATTGTTTTTCTTGAAAAACTCGGCGATTTACAATTCTTAAGTAAAAATGGTAATGACTAAACTTGTAGGAAATCGAATTCTTTAAAACTATTGTCATTACAGTTTTTTCTCTACCATCGATATTTTTCGAGTTAAACCTGAAAAAAGCGGCTATTGCATTATCTCGTTTATTTTTAACTTTAGAGCATAAACGAACATAAACGAACTTGTAGAGAATGACATTTTGGACAATTTTTGTTCCCACCTTTTTACCCTAGAATTAATATTTAAGGTCGTACGCCAACAGTAAAAGAAAAGAGCGAATGGTTTGCGAAATAATATGTTCACGCTTCCCCTTTTTTTTATGAAATCTAATATTTTATGATAATATGATAATTTTATGATATATGAAAAACTGACGAAGTTATAAAGTTCCGAGAAGAGTGAGATCAAACGTTGGAGGTCTGCTACCTGGCGCACATGGAAGAACCGCTCTAACTGTATTTGGGGTTGCAGCTGTCCTTCCAATTTTCATTGTGTGTCCTGTTACCCACGGCGAAAGTGTCCCTTCTACCTTTCAACCTTTTCCCTTTTACTCTTGGTCTTTCAGCTGAGAAGCCTTTGAATTTACTACGAAAGCAGTTGAGCTGGCGAAAACTGGACGGAGAACTGAGTTTGTCATCATACTCGCCGCAATGAACTTCAATCGCGTTTTTCTCGAAACAGAAGATGTAAAAAACTGTGAAATTGTCAGATTAATTTCTTTGAATCTGTGACCACCAAACATACCTCCGTACAAAATGTTTAACTTCCAGCTGCACCGGGAGTATCTTTTTTTTTATTTTGAAATCGAAGTTTGCATCGTTGGAAGGCAACGAAAATGAATATTTCTGATTTCCTTCGATTTCTTTTGGCAGATTTTGCCTACAAAAATCCTTCAACCATTTTTCAAGATATTTATTTAGCAATCTTCAATATAAATCTATAAAAAGATTAACTTCCATAAAAAGAAAAATTTAGAAAATAAAATGTAAAAAAGCGCTTTCGTTGCGTAGCACTTTCGTTGCGTAGCAACGATGCAAACTTCTACACCATCGAGAAATCTTGATGTCTGATACGTATTCACGTCTCGATAAATAAACTCCTTGACATGTAGCCGGAGGGACTTTTTGCCTTGCGGCTATACAATTGTGTATATGTACGTATGTATAATAATTTATGCATAAAGCCAAGACTACACACGATATTCTCCGACCTTAATCGAAGTTTGAAAAACACACGGTCGGATGGTAAAAGAGAAAAATATATTTTTCCCTATAGCCGTTTTGATCTATCCACTAATTTTCCAAAGCGTTGCAAAGTTTAGGACATTTAAAAAATTACTGGAAAACTACAAATAGGCGTGCTAAATATTCGAAAAAAATCGAGAAAAAAACTACATAGTTGCACGAACAAAGATGTTTCTAACTAAAATTAGATGTAAACAAATAAGTTAAATCCATTTAGTTAAATTAAATTAGCCGATCGACTCTACCATTAATTTTTATTTATTCATATATTTTTATTGATATTTTCTGAGAGCGTTGTAATTAACTTGTCTCACAATACAGTAATTATTTTTATTCGCATGTATATTTACAATACCGATCGCAATTGGCAGTGTCGAATGACGATCAAGTTCTTGTAGGTAGGCGACCTGGATCACATTGCGGTTTGCAGGCTGGGCGTACGAGCCGACACACACGCGCGTACAAAAAAGTTTGCACCAAGGCGATTGTCAATAACGGAGTGAGCGAAAAAAAAATAGTTGCACGACAGTCTGGCGAGCTCGAGAAAAGTCGTTCAACTCGACCTGCATTTTTTCAAATATACATTAATTTTATTCGTCCCTCCGTTACTTGCGACAACAAAATGATGTGCGGCGATTTTCTAAATGAATGATTGGCAAACCATTTGGACAAGTACAAAAATAACTTGGTTTACGTTTTTGAAAAATGGGCCGAAAAGGGTTGCGGAGTTTGTTTGGGTTAAATGAGTAAAACATTTCGGACATTTTCGTCGGTTTCTAAATTTCAGGATCGTGATGTATTTTCTTGCACAAAAAGCACCACCAGAAATATGTTTGAATCGAATTGAGCGATAGTCTGTAAAATGATACACTTTTCATCGAATTACGAAGCCCCGAAAGAAAACGATTCAGTGTCATGGCTGTCTTGAACTTGAGGCACCAAAATTACATTTTTCATACACAAAGGATACCACTCAAAGGTGGTTGGTGTAGACCTTGGAGATTGTGGGAAAAGTTTTTCGTTGATTTTCTTTATGTGTCGACGGGACTCGTCCAGCTATCGGGTTGCATGGCGCTTGAGTGGATCATAAACGTCAGAGGTGTTCATTGCGGAGCTAAGGGATATAACAAGGGACAAAGACCATAGGGTCTTAGGCTACTTGCCTAGGCATGGACAGCGAAAGAGCACCCCACTTTACATCTCGAAGAGTATGCTGGCGATCATCGTCTTAATAAAGTCTTGCGTGTTTACTTAACAATATATACGAGACTAAGACGATGATTGCTATCAGTCAACCAAAGACGATGATCGCTATCAGTCAACCATAGACGATGATCACTATCAGCCAACCAAAGGCGATGATCGCTATCAGTCAACTAAAAACGATGATCACTATCAGCCAACCAAAGGCGATGATCGCTATCAGTCAACAAAAAACGATGATCGCGACCAGTCAACCAAAAACGATGATCGCTATCAGTCAACCAAAAACGACGATCGTTATCAGTCAATCAAAGACAATGTTCGCTATCAATCAACCAAAGACGATGTTCGCTATCAGGCAACCAGAGACGATGATCGCTATCAGTCAAACAAAGACGATGATCGCTATCAGTCAACCGAAGACGATGATCGCTATCAGTCAACCAAAGACGATGATCGCTATCAGTCGACCAAAGACGATGATCACTATCAGTCAACCAAAGACGATGATCGCTATCAGTCAACCAAAGACGATGGCCGCTATCAGTCATTCGAAGACGATGTTCGCTATCAATCAACCAAAGACGATGTCCGCTATCAGGCAACCAAAGACGACGATCGCTATCAGTCAAACAAAGACGATGATCGCTATCAGTCAACCAAAGACGATGTTCGCTATCAGTCAACCAAAGGCGACGTTTGCTATCGGTCAAACAAAGACGATGATCACTATCAATCAACCAAAGATGGTCACAATCAGTCAAACAAAGACGATGATCGCTATCAGTCGACCAAAGACGATGATCACTATCAGTCAACCAAAGGCGATGATCGCGATCAGTCAACCAAAGACGATGATCGCTATCAGTCAATCAAAGATGATGTTCGCTATCAATCAACCAAAGACGATGTTCGCTATCAGGCAACCAAAGACGATGATCGCTATCAGTCAAACAAAGACGATGATCGCTATCAGTCAACCAAAGACGATGTTCGCTATCAGTCAACCAAAGGCGACGTTTGCTATCGGTCAAACAAAGACGATGATCAATATCAATCAATCAAAGATGATGATCACAATCAGTCAAACAAAGACGATGATCGCAATCCGTCGACCAAAGACGATGATCACTATCAGTCAACCAAAGACGATGATCGCTATCAGTCAACCAAAGACGATGATCGCTATCAGTCAATCAAAGACGATGTTCGCTCTCAATCAACCAAAGACGATGTTCGCTATCAGGCAACCAAAGACGATGATCGCTATCAGTCAAACAAAGACGATGATCGCTATCAGTCAACCACAGACGATGTTCACTATCAGTCAACCAAAGGCGACGTTTACTATCGGTCAAACAAAGACGATGATCACTATGAATCAACCAAAGATGATGATCACAATCAGTCAAACAAAGACGATGATCTCTATCAGTCAAACAAAGGCGATGATCGCTATCAGTCAGCCACAGCATTATATTATTCCAACAACCCGGAGACATCACATCAATTATAATAATTTCTACAAAATCTTAAGCCTCTACCTCTCATTATTTTTCTTACAAGAGTATGCGTGACCCTATTTAGATACTATTGAATTCGAAATTTGTAGATATCGAAATATCGAATATTTTGTCACACTATGGGATTGAAGTTTGCATTGTTGGAATGCAATGAATTTATTTTACTTTCTTAAATTTCTTTCAGCAGATTTTAGCTACCAAAATCCCTCAACCATTTATTAAGATGCCTACTGGGAGATCTGCAATTGCGATTCCAAAAAATTGGTTTCATAATTTAAAAAAAACAAGGAAATCAAAAAATGAATATTCGTTGCGTTCCAACAATGCAAACTTCAATGCCATGACACACCCAATTTTCCGGCAGCTCGCTGAAGTTTTCCATCATTCAGTTCGCCCATCCGTTTCTCTACTCCCGACCGTCCTTAGGACCGTCAATCAATCCATCGGTCTATCTCTCCATCCGTCCGTCTGTTCGTATTCCTCGTAGTCATGGGACCTTCCCACTAACCGTTCCGACAGTGTGTAGCAGGATGCGCGGGCGTGTAAATATATATGCAGGTTAGGTTGGGTTGAAAGGGCATCTGTCTTGTCTTAATGGATGGTATTGATGTTCGCATCGTTGGGATGCAGTGAAAATGTTTTTTTTTCCTCATTGCCAAATTTTTTTGCGCATTTAGCATTCCGTAATCTCTGTAAAATATTTAAAGATCCTTACTAGCGATCCCTAAAATAAATCTGCAAACAAAGAGTAGTCAAAATAACTAAAGGAAAGAATAAAGAATTTTTGTTGCATTCCAACGATGCTAGGTATATCTTTTCATTGGGCCGAAGCCTTTCCTTATACACTGGACTCGTACCCTTAGTTTTTATGAGGATGAAGTTTGCATCGTTGGGATGCAATGAAAATGAATATTTTTAAATCGGTCCAAAGCCTATTGGCAGTTTCTGACTACCAAAATCCTTCAGCCATTTTCAAAGATATTTATTTACCGATTTACAATATAAACATTTTTAAAAAAGATGCATACTTCAACACCATTAGTTTCTCTGGTCATTGTCGAAACTTGTAATTTCTGCTGAGGACCGGGGTGATGCGCGAATAAGTTACCTTATTTTGGGATTTGATTTCTTGAATCATTTCTTCATTTCTTGAATGATGCTTCATTTAAAAACTTACTTCCTGCTAAAAAGACGCACGTAATCTAGTGAATTTGTGAAGGCTTTTAAAAAATGTATGAACATCAATTATTGTTCACTTTCATTTCTCCGTCTGTCTACATCCGTTCTCTCAACTTGATGGACTCCGTCATCAACATGGTGGTACCGCTTTTGTCGATGTCTTTCCATTTTTTATCGTTGTCGCACACTCTACTCACTTTAATAGAGGCGCGTACGCTTGATAACGATAATCAAGTGGTCACGTACGTGGGCGTGAAGAGTACGTTTCTATCGTATACGTATACATCAAAATGTGTCCACCTAGTGTGCGCTAAGGTACAACGTCGGGAAGGATACCCTGGTAATTATTAATGGCTGTCACTATAGAACCTCGTAGTCGCTAATGGGCGTGCGAAGCTTAGAAACCAGGGGAATCCACTGACCCAAATTTCTAAGAGCCGGATATCACTCGACTTTGAAATGTCGTAGGAATCAACGCACGTGATAATTTTGTACGTGGGTATAGAAGTAATTGCGTACTAAATTATCGCTATAGAGACAAAATTTCATGGTTGGATTTAGAACGAGGTTAAAAAACCGATGTCTCGATATAAGGAGCTTGAATATCCTGGAAACCATTCGAGATAAAACCGGAAGACGAATCTTGAAAGATCATTCGACCCGGGAGATCCGGTTGCCAGAATAAAACGATGTTGAAGTTTGCATCGTTGGAATGCAACGAAAATTCTTTTTAGTTCTTCATTTCCCCATTTTCATTATTATCCAGCATCTTTTATGAAATATTTAGGCTAAAGATTTCTAATAACGATGCTGAAGACGTTTAAATGATTTTGGAGAGCTAAATGTGCGAAAAAAATGGCTTCGAAACTTTCTTTGCGTTCCAAGGATGCAAACTTCAATATCATTGAATAAGAAGAAAAAATGCTTAAACATCATACAACTGAGAAGAAGAAAAATGATGTCAGATTCGTAAGAAAACTGGTTTCTAAACCAAAGTTTTTTGTTCCACAGTTATTGGAGCTATGCAAATGCTATTGCATCGTATTTGTACAAAAGTATATCAAATTTAAATAAAAATTCGAAATGCTTACTCGAGGTTAGAAAATCGAACAATCACTGCATGTGGAATGCTTCATGCTAGTAAATACTACGATCTCATTAACAAGTACGATATACATTATGAAATGCAGTAGCTGATAATTACATGCAGCTCAATGAATAAGGAAACCTCGAACCGGAGATTGTACAGTATTATTATTTGTGTTATTTCATCACCTACCGAGCCGGGAGTGAAATAAGAGAGTTAAAAAATCAGATAACTATCGAACGAGATCCTTTGATCAACGATCTGTCGCGTCCTTCATTCGCATAATCGGTCGACTCGCGACCTTCCCACTTCCTTCGATTAGGTGTGGTCTGCTCAATAAAAATGCGCCCCCTACTCGCTGAACAGCACGATGATAAATACATGCACAAAGATGTCTGGGGCGTCCTAGCTACATGGTGTTGAAGTTTGCATCGTTGGAATGCAACGCAAGTTCTTTTTATCTTCTGCTACTTATTATTATGCAGTTTTATTTTGCACATTTAGATGTAGGTCTCTAAATGAGCATCGTAAAAAATGGTTGAAGAGTTTTTGTTGGCAAAATCTGCGAAGCGAAATTTAAAGAATGCGGACTTAATTTTCAGTGCATTCAACACGTTTCGACATACAGAAATCGTTGTTTTCCACCTTAACGACGTTACTCTTTGCAATCTTTTTCGTTTAACTAGCATACCAAGCACAATAATGAAAACTGCTAATAATGTTTCACTTCGGAATGAACATCAGTAATTAAATGGACACTTCTTTCAATTGCTCTTTTCTTTATCAATCTTTTTTACAAATATAAAATAAAGTAAATGGATTCCATGCATTTTCGAATTAGAGTGTCTTGCATCAAGTTGAAAAAACAGCTGACTGCAAAAGAAAATATCGAGACAATCATAAACACGAGCATATCGCAAAACGGAAACGAAATAGTGTTGAAGTTTGTATCATTGAAACGCCACGAAAAATTCTTTTTCACATTTTATTTTTCATATTTTTATTATTGCAGAAAAGAAATAAAAGAAATTCCGAAATATTAACTTTTGTTGCGTTCCAACGATGCAAACTTCAACCTTGTGAAACCTCATGAAGTATCGCCAATTTCCGGAAACAATTTTTCTCTTCCAGTCCAAATCCGGACACCCTGTACGAATGTATAAAGAGCATTGAGCATTTATGAAATAAAAAAAGGAAAATAACTGTATGTATAACGCGAGAGGTAACGTAACGTATCAAGTTTCGCGAAGAAAAAGGTCTTTTGTCACGGTCCACTAGCGTCTGTGCAATTGCCGTTGGAGTCGCTTGGCGCCAGGAGATCGTTTTGCGTGTGCAACGAGATATAATGACACTCTATTACACACTCCACGCTAACCAAATCAATTTTAGAATGCAGCAATCTCAATAGTTGTTGCTCGACGGTGCAGATGCTTTGGAGCCATACCCCATACCGAAGAGTTGCAAGTTTCATTATTGTTCTGTGTGTTTCATCCAGTACATCTTTTTAGTAGACCATCAGGTATTAAGCTTTGATATTCTGGTTAAAATGCTTTGATTACTTCGTGAGTTGGTGAAGGAGGATGTCTGGAGGGTGTCTCGACTCGAGTTCGCCCTTTGCACCTACATTCTTCTTTATGCGGACAATTGTGATGGTGTGACATCACCAGATGACACGTGATAAAGTATTTCCGACATTGCATCCTTCATATTCTCCTCTGAATTGAGGTTCCTCCTCAATCCGTGACAGATGATCAACTTGGCAACGACTTGATCAGTCGATTCACCTGCTGCTTTCCCGATGCCTTTATAGGGGAACTAGGGGAAAGACGAAGGTGTGGGGTAAGATGAATCATAAGCCTAGCTCCTCAACGGTGTGTGCGAGCACAGTGCTCTCGTTGGAGTTTGAAGGGGTGGCGGCGAGGTGAATTAGTATGAGAGTATCAACTGTGGCGGAAGCGAACATTTCGAGTGAGAACACAATATCGATTTTTGGTAAATCTGCAGAATTAGGGCTGCAGCCCAAAATCGCTCCAAATTTTTTTCTAATGTTTGTTATCACTAAAAATGATGTCCCATGTAATATTGTGGCGGGGGAGGCCGAAATTTCCCATAAAATCCATAAGTTATGAGATTTTGAAATTTAATAAAACGGGGGACAAAATCACGTATTTGCGGACATTTCACATTTATGTTGAGGGTGGGTTATTTGAAAATAAACCTTCGTCAGTCACACACACACACGCGCGCATTGATTGGACTAAACGTCAAAATGTAAACATCGGATAGTTAGCATTGTAAAATGAAATGAAAAGAGACACCGCATAATAACATTATGAGAAGGTACATATATTTGTAAAGCCAGTATTCACGAAATAATGGATTGCGACGGATGTATTATTTCGCTTACCGATGCTATTATAACATTTCAATCTCGAAAAGACAGTATAATTTTTTTACAAAACCATGGCATGTTAAAACGCGAAGTGATTTTAGTGAAATGTCCGTAGATGCGTTATTTTCTCCCTCGTTTAGCAAATTTCAAAATCCTATAGGTTTAGCAATTTTCCCATAATTTATGGGAAATGTTGGCTTCCCCCACCACAATATTACATGGGATATCATTGCTTAATGATAGCAAACGCTAGAAAAAATTTTGGAGCGGTTATCAGCTGCAGCCCTGATTTTGCAGATTTAGCCAACTTTTTGACAAAACGATATAATTTTTGGTGAAGTTTACCATCGTTTCAGTTTATTTGAGTTGCTGATATTGATGAGGGACAGATGGTATTGAAGTTTTCATCGTTGGAACGCAACAAAAGCTCTTTTTTACATTTTATTTTCCATATTTTTATTTTTATAGATCTTTTTTAATATTTTAGATCGCTTGTAGATCGCTGAATAAATATCTTGAAAGATGGTTGGAGGATTTTTGTAAGCAAAGATTACCAAAATAAATTAAAGGAGCACAGAAATATTAATTTTCGTTGCGTTCCAACAATGCAAACTTCAACCTCATGAGGGACAGGTAAGTAAACACAATGAAAGTACTAATCATTAATATAATAAAAACGGTTTGTCAGATATTTTCAAGGCTATTCCGTGATTTTTCGCTGATTCGTTAACCGTCTAATGGGGCAAGATCAATAGAAGCTATCGCACGGTCGCAATATTTTACAACGTACCACTATCTACGTTAGAGGAACGTGTTGAAGCTATAAAAAAGGGGTGAATTGAAACTAGTAGGGTCTTTGGTTCCTCTTCACCCGGTGTTTCTACCAGAGGAAAAAGAAGAGCCAACAAATGATTTAAAAGATATGGAAGCAAGATTAGTCGGACTAAATACTACGAAACTTACACCATTGGCTTATAAAATTGATGGTATTGATAATGAAACCATTTTTATATGTGAAAGATGCAAATAATTATTGTCCCATCATGCTCCCAGGGCTGTTTCATCTTGACCCGCATATGGGGTGAGATGGTAAATTAAAAATTTAATGAAAAATATATGTTGTATGCTAACAATCATAAAGACTTGTTGTTTCTAAAATTGAAAGATCAATAAATGTTCATTAGTTTAAAAGAATAATTAGAGTTGACTGATTGATATGTATTGTTTGATTTGAACATAATCTTAGGTTCTCATGTTGCCCCTATGCCTTTTCACAGAATTGCAAACGAGTACCCGGGGTTATTTGGACACGGAACACGCAATCTTTTTCAGTCCGTGGAGCCTCTGCATGGCGATTCGAAATCGTTTCAAATGTGTCTACACCCTGATCACCCCCCGACATAATTCTCGTATTTCACGCCGTGTAAATCTTGCTAACGTCGGCTGTCACCTTTGAATGCTCTGTAACGTTGGGACCTTTCAACATTGTAAAAGTCCCTTCCGGCTGTACGTTCCTCTACCATCGAAAGAATAACCAATGTTAGGAAAAAGTGCCTACTTACTTTTTAGCGAGTGTGTATAAAAAGTACGTGTTTACTATCTGGGGTTGGTAAATTTGGAGATCATGGCGGTCTACCAATCAACCAAAGACCGAAAAACAACAACGACAAACGCCACTCTGTTGTTTCGGTAGAGCGTCGTTTCACCCAATGACTTAAGGGAGTGTAAGGTATTTTTTGGCGTTTTTTAAACTTTGTCATATGAATGCTTTATGGGCCTGGAATCGATGATTCTGTGTAAGTATATGAAAAAAAATCGTTTATTGATGTTTCATTTTTTATTTTCTAGTGTAGAAATCTTTGAAACTTTTAAACGCGTTTTTCTCACACTTAGCATTTTCAAAGTCGGTGAATTCTTTAGCTCAAAATCGACTGCACCGATCTTTTTGAAATTTTACGCACTCTTTCTACACGTAAATTACGAGGTTACGCTGTCTAGTTTTTATTTTTTTTAATAATTTTTATTTATCTTACAATAACATTTCCGATTTTTTAAATGATAAATCGGTATTTTGACTTCTAAGTGTAACCAAAAATTAAAAAATTAAAAAAACCGACAGCGTTACCTTAAATAACTGATCAACCAATGATTTTTTTTTGTTTTTTAATTTCAGATGATCCAGTGATGAGTTATGCAGTTCACCGCAATGAGGTCTCGTTTCCACAATGTTTATCTCTACAACGCTGCACGTCCGTTTTTCAACTTTACAATGACATCTCTCATCTGAGCAAACCGGAAATCCACCAACTGTACAAGACGCTCAAGTTTGCAATATTGAACCTCTACAACGATCTAGCCTTTTATGATTGTCCCTACAATGTATTTATTCGGATTTGTATCAACTACACAATAAGGGATTTGCAATATGCATTAATTCTACAATGTATCAACTCTACAATAACTTTGAGTACTCAACGTTCAAGAGGGCAATATTCTTGTTAACTCTACAACAGCTGGTATATCAGGTGTGGAAACGAGGCCCTCCCCCGCAATGTAACTTTTTTTTAGTCGTCCTCGAAGATTTGCTGTCAATGGCTCATTTCTGCATAATTATTAATGAAAATTTTACAGAATATTCTTCAAATGTCCTTTTATTATATACTAATTGCATAAATAAATATATATTAACTGTGTCGTCAAAAAAAAATTATCGTAAATATGCTTTTTTATAGCGAATTAACCTTACCCCCCACCCCTTAATAGTTGCAATGATACCCATCTGCGTTCCATTCCGAGGTTGTGCGAGATACAGAATTGAATATAATATGTCCCTGTCGACACAACGTGGAACGAGTCTGATTTGTTCGTATCAAAATTCACTTCGCACATGGTTAGGTGAATTTTTGAATGGGAATATCAAAATGGAACACCCTGTGTGCGTATCTGTGGCTGAGTACGTACGAAGGTCGATATCAGTATATTTTATTGTACATTGTATACACGTGCACACACTTATGCACACGCTGACACGCATAAAATAGGAATTCCAGGCATGCCCGAGCTGTCGAATGCAACCGGCGAGTCACCTTCTATAAATACAGCCAGTGACTATCGTGAGACGTTACAGCACGGCTGGAGGAAATACTCAACAATGACGATAAGAAGAGGGAAGATTTGGTTGTATTCTAAGAGAAAAATGCACATCGTTGGAATGAGAGAGGATGAAATAAAAGAAGAATAGGAATGAGTGAAGGCCTGAATGAGATTGGAGGAACGAGTGAGAGAACAATAAAGAAAATTCGCGAGAGCGAAAGGAGCGACCCTTCGAACAATTCGGAATATCTACTTCTAATTCTAATCTACGGAATATGTAATAGTGAATTCAGCGAGACTACATGATTATGCGTCTCTGTGCAGCAGATTTTAAAAAATGTCATAAATCCGTGTTCACTAAAGTTGGACGGAAAAAACGTAAATTGAATATTGACAGTACACGATCATGGTTTGAAGACAGTGTGAATCAATGGACAAGCGTAGAGGGCGGATTCATGAACAACATAATGAGTTCAGTATTAATATTAATGAGTTTGTTTGGATTAATTTATGAGTTCAGTATAATAATGCGTAATTAATGAGTTCAGTATTAATATGTTTGGTTAATCAGGTTTTTTTGTTCCTAGGCGCAAAAACTGTTGGAAGAACCTTAAATTTTTTGCACGAAGCTAAAATTCTATGCATGTACGTGATCGCGGAATTAGTGGACGATTCTTTCCCTGGTGCGTTCGTTCAATAAGAAGAATCATGTTTCCTGCGGCGAATTATGAGCAATGATTAGACGATGCAGCGAACGATGCTTCTACGCCATTGGTTTTTATCCAAGTGCTCTGGTGACAGTGCGAGTGAAATCTAGCGCGACCACCTGAGGTGCTTAGGTCAAGCTCCTCTTCAGCTATGATTCAATGAGCTGGGCGGTGCTCGGCTAGGCGGTCACCTTCCACGTAATAAGGACCGGACGGGAGTCACGTCCAAGCCGACCACTGACCGCTCGTCCATCAAAGCAAGGTTTTCGACCACGGATTCATAGAGGTGGAGACCGAACTACCGAGATCTTAGTAGAAAGCCTTGAAAAAGAGATAATTTTCTAATTGATCCTGGCCGGGTTTTAGACCCGGAACCGCTGAATGGGAACCCGAGCCACAAACCATCAAGCCACTGCTCGCAAATTTCTTCTCATTTAATATTTGAGGGGTCTTCTCACTTCAGACGCTAGAAAAAGGCTATTTTCATGAACTTTTTTGATAGCTTTATATTATACAGATTGATATAAAAATTCTTACACCTAATAAATACACTTTCGAAATACATTTTTTTAATGTTATTTATTTGAGGGGCCAGTCCACTTTGAATATTAAAAAAAAAATCGAAAGCAAGCAAGACATGAAGAAATCGACGATGATGAGCAATCAGAAGGGATTTTGTACGGTGCGGGAATTGCCGATTGAGTTTATGTAAGAGTTTTTCGTAGTATAAACTTCAAACGCGTTTTTCTTGAAACAACGTTTTCAAAATCTAGCTCCATCGTATCTCTAAAACTAATAAACCGATTCTCTTGAAATTTGAACCACATATTGTAAACATGATTCGCAACAAGATGACCCTCGATGGTATTAAAATTTTGATTTTTACTCTTTTTTTTTGCGAAAAACTGAGAAAAAAGCGTTTTTTAAATACTTTTTCGTTTTTCATCTGCCATTTTTTATTTTGTCATAAAACTTTATATTCCAGGGTCATTTTGTAGCTGGTGTCATACTGAATCTAATGGACTTTGATTTTTTTGTTTCAGACAAGCCGTTGCCGAGTTGTGATGGAGCGACCTAGCCCACCTATTTTTGAGGCGTTACGTTAAACTATAGTTTTTGTACTTAAAAATGAATAAAAATGAATTGAAATTTAAAAAAAAATGTATTTCAAGCCTTTCTTTATCAAGTCCAACAACTTTTATATTCATATCTTTTATAAAATCCTCAAAAAAAAATCGCGATAATAGCCTTTTTTCGTGGCTCATAAGTGACCCTTAAGTCACTATTTATAGACGAAAATAGTAGTAAAAAAAATGTCCTAAAACAATTGTAGGTCTGCGCTGTTGATAAAATCTCAGAGATGGATCATCCGAAACAAAAAAATCAAACGGTTTTAGATTCAGTTTGTTAATGGCTGTAGCGCATATCATACGATTTTTTATATATGCAAAAATAACAAAATGGCGGACATTTTTCGAAAAAACAAAAAATACGTTTTTTTCGCCGATTTTGGCAAAAAATAGTAGATATCAAAATTTAAAAAAATCCTTGATATGCGCTATACCTATAGTTGTAAAGAATATGTGGTTAAAATTTCATAAGAATCGGTTCAGTAGTTTCGAAGATTTTATCAACAAGTCGTCGGAAAACGTTGTTTAGAGAAAAACGCGTTTAAAGTTTGTTTGGGTTACATTTTAACAAAAATTGTTATGTATTTTGAAAGTGTATTTGTTAAGTGTAACAACTTTTATATCAATATCTATAACATAAAGCTATCCAAAAAAAATAATGAAGATAATCTTTTTGTAGCGTCTAAAGTGAGAAGAACCCTTAATGGTTGCATATTTTTCACCAACATAAGCGATAGCGAGATATTAGCATATGCGATAGTAATTCGAATATTGAATACAAATACTCAATACACGATATTATATCATTCGAAGTTCATCTCTGCTTTAAATGTCAAATGCGCGCGGCGAATTCTTAGTCACAAACAAACAGGATAACAGAAATGTTCTCGACCAGAATATTCATCTCTAAATCAACAATATCCGTGTTGAGAATTCTTACATTTTTATGCAAATTATACATGTGTACGAGAAACAGCTGGTTCGAAAAATTTCGTAGAATATATTCGTCTCCAGTAAAAACGTATGGACTAAAAGCATGACGTTGAAGTTTGCATCGTTGGAATGCAACGATTTTTTTGCTCCATTTCCATTTCTTTATTGTTATGCTTACCCAAAGCCTCCTTTTTGTGCAAATAGACGTCGTAAATTTCTGATAAGAATGCGTAAAAACGTTACAGTGATTTTGAGAGCCAAACAAATTTGAAGATGCTGAAGTTTGCATCGTTGGAATGCAACGAAAATTGATTCTTTTTAATCATCGATTTTTTTTTTGCTGTGCAAGTCACTCACACCTTTTTACGTATTCTTATGAAAGATTTACGACCTTGATTTTCAAAAACAGGTTTCGAATTTGCATCAAAGTGAAGAATCGAAAAATGAACAAAAAAAATCGTTCAGTTCCAACGTCATACAAATTTGAACATCGAAAAGGATTTATTTTTCGTTGCATTCCAACGATGCAGACTTCAACATCATATAAAAGCAATAAAAAACGAAGTTTTACTTTTATGCATAATTTGTTACGATTACTCGCGACCGATTAATCAGTACATATCAATGATGTAATTTGGACCTCACCAAACGGTACAAAAAGTTTGAACGCTTTATTTTTAAAACTATAACCAATTGACCGATTGAGCTCAATTTAGTAAAATGTTGAAGTTTGCATTCTTTGAAGGTAATGAAAATGAATTATTTTCAATCGAAAAAATTTCTCTTTGGCCGAACCAGGTAATGAAATTCACTGGAATACTTTCACGCATTTACCTCACAAATATTTACGACCACAATTTGCGAGAAAAAAGTCGTTGCTGATAATAAAAATGAAGAAAAGAAATCGTTGCACTCCAACGATGCATATTTCAACGTCATATGCTCCAAGAATTCACTCGAGGTATTGTATTCGAATGATACCGTCAAATGGGGTTACTTTGAACAAGTTTTGGAAATTTTTGTAGGTTACTTTTTTTAACATCCTAAATTCCAACTTTTTTTGCTTCAATAGAACAATGTGTCCTTTGGTTATCAAATGTGTAAGAAAGTCAATCCCCCCCCCACAATTTTATATATTTTCTTTTTAAGTGTCAAAGTAACCTCGAATGTGGTGTTTCTTTGACAAGGCATTGAAATAAAGCTTATGACGAAGATGAATTATTTGACATCGTTTTAATAAAAAAAAAATGATATTTTCTGCATTATACATTAAAGTAAATTAAAAACAACGATTTTTTACAATCAAATTGTCATCTTCATTAAGGAAACATTTTACATAAAAATATCAAGTACCTAAGATACTATTATGAGCACTTAAGGCGGTCCTCTAGTTTCTCGGGTCGAAAAAATCGATTTTTTTTTCTCACAAATCACATCTACAACATGTGTAGAAAATGTGTGCCAAAGGATTTTTCGATATTCGAAGTGGTTCACAAGTTACGGCCCTGGAACGGAGCAGGTATACTTTCAAACGCGTTTTTCTCAACACACCATTTTTCGAAACGGTGACCACGATATTTCAGAAACTACTGCACCGATCTTGTTCAAATTTATACAGCATCTTTAATATGTTATAAGCCAGCGATTGAACTAGGATTATCATGATTGCTTCGATAGTTTTTTTTGTACGAGCGAAAAACTTAAGAAAAAATGAGTGAAAAATAGAATGTAATTTTCAAAAGTGTATAAAAAAGTCAATTTTTGTAATTAAGAATTCTCTCTAGTTCAATCGCTAGTCTTAAATATGAAGATTAAAATGCCGTTTGGTTTTTTGATTTCAGATAAGCAGAACAGCCGCAATCTTGGTCACCGTCAAGCACCTCTTTTACTTGATGTCTTCCTGTCGGCCACTATAACGTTTATTCTATTATATATTTTGACTTCACAAAATTTGTAAAGTTCATTTAAATGTTAATAAAGATTATGCAAAAACAATGAGATTGATTATTTCGATGCTTTGCCCGTAAAAAATTATTGAAAAAGCCGTAAGAAAACAGCCGAGAAACTAGAGGACCGCGTTAATCAGTCTTATAATTACGATGCTGAAGTTTGCATCGTTGGATTGCAACGGCTTTAATTTCTTTTGGCAGATTTATTTTACTAAAGTCCTTCAACATTTTTACAAGACATTTATTTAGCGATCTACATTATAAATCTATACAAAAAGATCGCCTATGACAATAAAAATATAAAAAACGAAATGTAAAACGGAACATTCGTTGCGCTCCAACGATCCAAACTTCAACACCATTTATAATTATCATTAAGTCAAAATCAACTTGAGCAACATTACAATCAACTTAAGCAACATTATATTTAATAAACTTGAACAACAAATGTAAACACATTTAAATGCGCACACATTTAAACCGTATTTTGGTGTTCTGTTGAAGTAGCCCCAAAAACTGTCAAAGTTACCCTTAATGTCAATTTAACCCCGTTTCACGGTACATTTCCGCATCAAACCACAAAACGAAATTTGTTCTGTATTCTCAAAAGCGTTCCAAAATGGAGCGGATTAATTCGATCGACTGATGCGAGGACACGCAAAAAGAGCAATTTGTGCAAGTACTCTGTTCTAGATGGCATCAGCCTCGCGGAGGAAGGGAGACGGTGCGTGTCGATAGTAGAGAGGAGAGAGGAGGGGAGAAAGAGAGAGATATCCGTTTTATTTTTGATATACCGTGGCGTCAGTCGTACCCGTTTCTGGTGTGTGTGTGTGTATGTGTGGGCACGCGAGAGTGTGGTTGTAGCACATGGGTTTGAGAGTCGAATGGAAATGGGTCGGGGCGTCTGAGACGAATGTTCGCCGGTTCGTGCGTAATAGACAGACCGGGTACGACGTACGCGATGTACCTATCTGCCGCACACCAATGCGATACACCTGTTTTATAAATGATTCACTTATAATTCTCTGACAATGTTTTCTTCTAGGCGATCGTTTTCGGCAGACGTATTATTATTATTAAAAACAGACCTCCATTCATCTTCATTTTCTACAACACAAAAACATGTATTTGCATAATAAATTGCACACGTGTGAGTCGTAATTTTGCTGTTTTATTTATTTATATCGTACTTTAATAATTTTCTCTAGCACCGCGAGCTGTGAAATCGAAACTTCGCGCGCACTTGCCAACTTTACGGCGCTCTAAAAGTCATCATTTTTGTTAAAAAAAAAAATAAAAAATTATACTGCAGGTATGAGCATGCTCTACAAGTTTGATAGTAGACATTTTTTCGATATGTATCACGAGAAAGGAGAAAACAGCAAAAAACAAGTTTCAATCTCTTAATTTTTTACTTTCTCGTTCGATATCTCAACAACGATGAACGGTAGGTGAAAAATTTATATGAACTAAATTTTAGAGTGTAAAAAAAGCAACAAAAAACTGTATATTCGCAATTTTCGTATCATGGCGGAGAGCCGAGATATCGCAAAAAAACGAAATATACTCGTTTTTCAAGATGGCGGAGAAAGTTCATAGGAAATCTTGGTCGACAATTTCAAGTTAAGCTTTTCTAAGCCACTCCAGAGCCCCCCCCCCCCCCCTCCCCACACACACTAGGTTAAAAAATCAGCCTTCTCGGTTCATTTGCATTTTCAAATGTATATAATGACTGGACTAATTCTCGGGCTTTGCAGAAGCAAAATATCCTACGACCTATCGCAATTATACTTACATTGATGAAAAACCTATATGCAATTTACGATTTATTTACATGACGTTGAAGTTTGCATCTTTGGAATGCAACGAAAATGTTTTTTCTTTTATTTCCAAAATTTCCTCTGGCAGATTAGAGCTACGAAAATCACGCAAACATTTTTCAGGGTTCTTATTTACCGATCTACAACAAATTTGCAAAGTATGATTTCGGAGAATAATAAAAATGAGAAATTATAAAGAATTTTCGTTTCATTCCAACGATGAAAACTTCAATTTCATGTATTTACTATACGACTCCCTACGAAATTCACAAATTGAGTATATGGAAAATTTTTATATAATATAAATTTATATAATATAAGTATTTTACATAATATACGTATATAAATTTTCGAAGTAAAATGGAGGGAAGATACGAAAAGCAAATTCATACGAGCAAATAAATGTCTACACCCTGATGTGAAATTTTGTATAAAAGGAACATAATTGAAGTTTGCATCGTTAGAACGCAACGAAGTTCTTTTTTAATTTATAACGCTGAAGTTTCTGTCGTTGAAATGTGACGAAAATGATTTTTTTTCCCAAATTTTCCTTTCGCAGATGAGAGCTACAAAAATGATGCAAACTTTTTTAAAGATTTTTATTTAGCAAACTGCGAAAAAATTGAAACATGCGAGTTCGGAGAGTACTGAAAGTAAGGAATTGAAAAGAATTTTCGTTGCATTCCGAGGATGCAGACTGCAAACCGATTTTTATTTTATCATTCGTATCATCATCAAAAATCTTATTTTGTTATCCTGCTAATTTACGCTGCAGATTTCTAATAAGGATTTTGAAAAACGTTCGAGTTTTTTTGTAGTGCAAATTTGCCAACTAAAAGTTCGGGCTACTGAACTTTCGATGCGTTACAACGATGCAAACTTTAATTGGATGTTCAAAACTTATTCAGGATTTTTTTTTTGAGCCTTTAGCGTGACAGAGTATATTTTCCAGTGAAAATTATGTTCATATCTGAATTCATTCGTTGTAAACGTAGAATTAAAAATGCAATACGATTTTGAGTTTCAACTGCAGCGAACTGAAATCCATTGAAATAAAGCTCTCAGTAGTGCCTACGTTGTTAAAAAAATCTATATTAAAATCAAGTCAAACGTGGGAAGACCCTTCGTCGATATCATATGTGGAATTTTTAATACCGATCTTAAAAATTAAAGAACTGTATGATTTTTAAACCGACGATCGTACTAATATAACTGTTCTATACTTTCATTTTCGAAATACGACTCCGTTCCGTCATATGCAAAATTTCATATGCGGTGTCTGAAATTCAAAGGGCGAAATATGATTTTTCAAATGCATGTTCATTATAATATTAACGAGGTTGCATTTTTGTTGCATCGTTGGAATGCAATGAAAATTCAATCGTTGGAATGCAATGGAATCTTTCTGAATTCCTTTAATGTCTTTCGGTCAGTTTTGCCTACAAAAGTCCCTCAACCATTCTTTACCATACTCATTTAGCAATCTACCATATAAATTTAAAAAAAACAATTTTCTATAATAATAGAAATAAGGAAAATAAAATGAATATAAGATAAATAATATTTAGAGCAAAAAAAGAAGTCAAGCTCTGCGTCAGGGAATTCTCCAGAGCCTGATGCTTTGTTTTCCTTAAAAAACATGACCATGGATGAGAAAACTGAGTTGGAAAATTCGATGATGTTGAAGTTTGTTGAATTGAACGCAACAAAAATCAATTCGTTTCAATTGTTCGAATTTCTTTTACCGTCAAAATTCCTTCAACGTTTTTACGCATTCTTATCAGAAATTATCGACCTCAATTCGCAAAAACAGAAGTATTGGGATAAGCATGAAAATAAATAAATAAAAAATGCACAAAAAGAAACCGTCACACTCCAACGATGCAAACTTCAACGTCATCAAATTCAAGAGGTTATGTTAACCTTATACATGCCCCCAAAAGAGGGGTGCATTTTTCAAACCAACGATCATAATTGTCCTCCGAACTTTTATTTCCAAATTATCACTCCTTCAATTTTGAACGTCACGTTTGAAAAAAAAACTTCATATCCTTGCGTACCAATTTGCCAAAGCATTTTTCTAACCAACCTTTAAATGTCTCATCTGTTTCGCACAGAAGAAACATTTAAACAGAAATTCCATTGACCGAGTTATGCTCAATTCTTTTTCCTCGTTCGTTTTCGAAAAAAACTTCGTTTATTTTCTCTTTCGCACTTTCATTACGTAACGCAAAATACCGAGAATTCTTTAATGTATTCATAGGGGTGGCGATCCCAATTCCGAGCTGGTTAAGCTTCTCTCTTTCTTAATCTCGGCGTTCTTCCCAGTAGATAGGTTGAAAAAAAATAGTAGGCCATGGCTCCGCAAAATTCATCGTCAAGGGGGCCGCGTGGCAGCGTGGCCTTCGCAGTGCAAAAAGGAGGGAACCAAACGGTCGGGGGACCGAGGAGCCCCGTTTGAGCAGCGTCTTTCTCTTGAGCGAGATCGAAGGTTCGCGCAAACGAAGAAGCATAAAGAGGTAGCGGCAGACAGAGAGAGAAGGAGAGAGAGAGAGAGAGAGAGAAGAAGAAGAAAGGAGAGACGAGAGAAAAGAGGTACAGGAATGAGGGACATGGAGCGAGGGCGGGCTGAACGAGAGAGACAAAGAGAGACAGAATTGAGAGAAATACGTGAGAACCGAACCATCTGGCTCCGAAAACCGGTTCGTGAAATATTGAGTTACGAGAGAGCCCCCTGTGTACCATGCGTACGTACTCTGCTGCCTCTTTCATATGACCATGAGATCAAGATCCTTTTTTCGCATTAACGCATCCCAAAAACAGAAAAAAAACACTTATTTTTATTGCTTACCCATACCACCATTCTTAAAGACCAATCAATGTCCGAAACGTTGCATTGTATCGATGTAAAAAAAAAATTGTCAACGTGCGCAAGTTCTACGTATTATTGTATTTTTTTGGTATTGAAGTTTG
This sequence comes from Ophion slaviceki, assembly GCA_944452715.1. Lineage (NCBI taxonomy): Eukaryota > Metazoa > Arthropoda > Insecta > Hymenoptera > Ichneumonidae > Ophion > Ophion slaviceki. The sequence goes on from OX101789.1 coordinate 26,846,308, forward strand.
CATCGTTGGATTCCAACGAAAAGATATTTTTTTTTCGTATTGACAATTCTTTTTGGCATATTTAGGCTACGAAAGGCATCGAAATATTTTTTGAGAACATTATTTGGAATACATAACCTAAAACTGCACCAAAAAGAATTTAGGTAGTGATGAAAATATCAAGAGAGATGGAGAATCTTTTTCGCATTGACGCATCCTGAAAGTAGAAAAATGAATTATTTTTATCTGCTTGCATACCACAGTTCTTCAAGACCAATCAATATCCAAAAATGTTGCATTTTATCGAAATGTAAAAAAAAATTGTCAACATGCGCAAGTTCTACGAATGATTGTATTATTTTGGTATTGACGTTTGCATCGTTGGATTGCAACGTAAAGATTTTTTTTGTATTGACCAATTTTTTTTTGGCATATTTAAGCTACAAAAGTCATCGAAATATTTTTCGAGAACCTTATTTAGAATCTATGACCTAAACGTGCACCAATAAGAATTTAGGTAGTGATGAAAATATCAAGAGAGATGAAAAGCAGAAAAATGACTTATTTTTATTTGCTTGGATACCACCGTTCTTCAATACCAATCAATATCCAAAAATGTTGCGTTTTACCGAAATGTAAAAAAAAATTGTCAACGTGCGCCAATTCTACGAATTATTATCTTTTTTTGGTATTTAAATTTGCATAGTTGGATTGCAACGTGAAGATTTGTTTTTTTTTCGTATTGTGAAATTTTTTTGGCATATCTAGGCTACAAAAGTCATCGAAATATTTTTCGAGAACCTTATTTGGGATCCATAACCCAAACTTGCACCAAAAAGAATTGAGCTGGTGGTAAAAATAAAGTGAACAAAATAACGAAGAATTTTCGTTGCACTCCAACGATGAAAACACCATGCATTTTTTCTAGGTGTAGAGTGATGACGGTGACGACCAATGGAACGCGGTTGTCTTTCACTCTTTTTACTCGCTTTCTACCCTTTTCCCATCTCTCTCTGCTCGTGTACAGTTTATTAAACGTGCTCGTTTTTTGTGTCCTCTTACGTGTGCACATGTATTAAAAAAAAGACGACATTTGCGATCTCCTGTCAATGATGAGGACCGCCGGAGGTGGACGGTAGCGCGTGTTGCGAATTCAGGATACGTGACACGAATTTAAAAAAAGGCTCGAACGCACGCGATGAGAACAAATTGTCGTAGCTTTCAGCAATGGCATACACAGGGTGGCCCGAAAAGTGACATCCAAAAAGAAAATCTAGATGCTTCGTATCGACACCTGTCTGAATCCATTTATGTTGTACGATCATTTTTATTTTTTAGCAGAAAAAGAAGCATTTTTTTCTTTTTTGTGGATGCACTTTCCTTGCGATTCTTTTTACTTGTATCATCGTAACGAAATGCACTGTTGAGTAAAAAATAAATTACCAACTGAACACTAACGTAAATGCCTTGGATTTTAATCAAGGTATAAAAATAGGTTCGAGAGGACCACTTCTGATGATAAAAAAAAACTTATACTAGTCTTGATGGCTCCCAATTGCTTTAAAAAAATTCTTAGATAAAAGTACGGACACAAAAGAAAAAAAAAACAAAAACCTATGCTTCAAGAAAGCTCGAAGAAAAAATATTCAAATGCTTTTTCTCTCGAAAACTAAAAAAGATCATGATGTTGAACTTTGCATCGTTGGAATGCAACGAAAGCTAATTTTTCTTGAATTGCTCAAATATTCGTTCGCTGACTTTGAGAACGAAAATCACTCGCATGATTTTTCCTATCTTTAATAGCGATCTGAAACCCCGAACGATGAAAAAAAAGGGCATTATAATGAAAATTAAGAAATTGAGGGAAAAAAATATAAAAAGGACTTCCGTTGAATTCCAACGATGCAAACTTCACCGCCATAAAGGATCGTAGCACATACATGCGGGGGTGATTTACATAGATATTGATACCAGGCATCCAGATTTACCTTTTCGACGTCACTTTTCCGGCCACCCTGTATATGTACCCATACACGTATGTATAATGTTCGGCTGATGTACAACGTGCCGGAACTCTTCAGGTTGGTGTGTTTTATTTACCTATAGTTTATTGGTCACTTTTTATCAAGTGATGTCAAGGCACAAATATGACGAAAATAAGAAGCTCTGTACTTTTATTCGACATTATAGTAGGCGAGTAACGAGAATTTGCGTCGCGTTGAAGTTTGCATGGTTGGAATGCAACAAACGTTTATTTTTTTTTTTTTTTTCATTTTTTAAATTTCTTCATTTTTATCATGATTTATAATTTTTGATAGATCAAGCTCGTGGATCTCTAATGAAGATAAGAAAAAATACGTTTGGGTGATTTTCGTACTCTAAATCGGCGATCATGATGTGAGCAATAAAAGAAATTTCGTTGCATTCCAACGAAGCAAACTTCAACATCATGAATTTGCATTTTTCACGGTTTACCAAAATGATTCCGTTTTTTTATGTCAAATATACAAGTAGAAATAGGGTTGAAGTTTGAATCGTTGGAATACAAGGAAAATTCTTTCCAATTTTTCATTTTCATTATTATCCAAAATCATGCTTTGGAAATGTGTTGTAGATTGCTAAATAAAAATCCTAAAAAAATGTTTGTTATTTTCATAACTCAAATGGGTGAAAGGAAATTTGGGGAAAAAAATTTCGTTGCATAGCAACGATGCAAACTTCAACGTTATCAAGTAGAACGTATTGTCCATTAAGGGGCCGGTCCACATTGAAAATTTCAAAAAATCGAAAGCAAGCAAGACTTGAAGAAATCGACGATAATGAGCAATCAGAAGGGATTTTGTACGGTGCAGGAATTGCCGATTGAGTTTAGGTAAGAGTTTTTCATAGTATAAACTTCAAACGGCGTTTTTCACGAAACAACGTTTTCAAAATCTAGCTCCATCGTATCTCTAAAACTAATAAACCGATTCTCTTGAAATTTGAATCACATATTGTAAACATGATTCGCAACAAGATGACCCTCGATGGTTTTAAAATTTTTATTTTTACTCTTTTTTTGCGAAAAACTGCGGGAAAGTCGTGTTTTTAAAAACTTATTTCGTTTTTCATCTGCCATTTTTTTATTTTTTGATAAAACTTTACATCCGAGGGTCATTTTGTAGCTGGTGTCATACTGAATCTAATGGACTGTGATTTTTTGTTTCAGACATGCCGTTGCCGAGTTGTGATGGAGCTACCTAGCCCACCTATTTTTGAGGTGTACGTTAAACTATAGTTTTTGTACTTAAACATGAATAAAAATGAATTAAAAAATTTAATGTATTTCTAGACTTTATTTATCAAGCCCAACGACTTTTATATTCATATCTTTTATAAAATCCTCGAAAAAATCGTGAAAATAGCCTTTGTTCGTGACTCCAAAGTGGACTGGCCCCTTAAAAGCAAGAAAAGATCGCCCGTATATTTTATGGGATCAATCTAATCTGAAAATTTGAAAAAAAAAAAAACATTTTTTTTGCATTTTTATAGAGTATAGACTGTTAGGAATATGTCCTCAAAAGGAAATTTCAAAATTCCCAATATTTACGCTAACAAACGAGACGAGAATAGAATCGACCAGTCGGAGCTGCGAACTTCAGAAGCTTCTAAGGAAGCTAGAGCTGTTCACAGGGAAAAACGAGCTTCGGAAAATCATTATTTCGAAGTCGAGGAAGGTACACTTCACGAGGCAGAAATGGCCGATTAACGCTTCGAGTGCACGATGGGTCATTTTGACCCCATTTTTTTTCAACTGACTATCGCAAAACGGGGTAATCGATTCGGCCGCAGTGCGGCGCTCGAATGTTCCCCCACTCCTACTCTATAGTTGGACACTCGGCCCCCATCCTACATCCTGCCCGTGTACTGAGGACAGCTGTCGAAAAAGGAACTGGGGTCGAAGCGACCCCGTTTATGCAGTAGTGCGGTGAAAGTGAAAACATGTTTTTTTTTGTGAAATTTGGTGTTTTGTCACTACATGTACTATAGTAGTACTATAGTAAATTATGTATTTAGAATGCCGATCGTAAAACTAAAAGCAAATGTCCGTTATGCAGAAGGCCTATGTGCAACGAGCACCGAATGTACTTATACGTCGATTGGGGTACATGTGAATAATAATAAGTCATTGAAGTAAAAAAAATGTGGAAAATACACGTTTTCAACAATTAATCGGCCGAAGGAGTCGACGTTTCTATTTTTCACTATCCCGAAAATGCTCGAATTCAAACCTCCGAATAAATATACTTTTTGGAAAAAAACGGTCGAAACTGTCGTTTTTTTCGTACCTACAAACTCTACTCTTTAAAAACGTCAAAGGACTTTTTTTTATAATTTGGAGAAAAAATATTATCTTTTTCGCGCAAGTACGTATTTTTCGACGCATCTGCCAGTTCGAACGACAGTTAGGGCACTTAATTTTTGTTTTTCTCAAAAGAAAAATTTTGGGCCATAAAATAAGGATCATTGACTTAAAAAAAACGTCTCTGCATGCTAACAATGCATATTTACCGAAATACAACGATCTGAAAAACGTCTGGGGTCAGATTGACCCCATTTGCAGTGGGAGGTTCGTGGCGGAAGTGTGCAGTCGAAGGGTCAATATAACGCAAGTTCAACATACCATTGCATCACTTAGATAGTTGCGGTTGTCGGATATTATACTCAAAACTTTAAACGCGGTTTGCTCGAAACTACTTTTTTTCAAACTGGTTGACATAAAATGTCAATTTCTATTCAACGTATTGACTTTAAATTTAGTATGGACCTTCGGTATATAAGTCTCTATTGTCCCTACCTCTGGAATTGCAAAATTATTATTATTGCCATTTTTAAACAATTAAAAACTTTGAAGACAATAGCGCGAAAAATAATTTTTTTTCTCTCAGACAGTTGCGATTCAATTCTTTTTCCCTGCCTGCGATAATGACATTCCTATAGTTCAAGAAAATTGGTTTTACTTCCGTTTCAGATGGGAGTTCTGGAATCATGTCAACCGCCTCCCCCTTTTTTCGCAACTACATTTAGAGGCCCATAACTTTTTCAGTTTTTATTGTTTTTGCACAAACATTTTTTTGTACGTTTTTGAAACATCAATAAAAAAGACTAAAAATGGATGGATTTTTTTTACCACGTCCGAAAAAAACGCCGTAAATTTAGGCGTCCAGACCTTTTTTTGCACGAAAATGTTTTAGTAAGTTTTTGAGCCATCTATGAAAAAGACTAAAAATGGATGGAATTTTTTTTATGACGTCCGATAAAACGCCGGAAATTTAGGCCTCCATACTTTGAGGTACTGAATTATTTTCGCCGAACGACAAATGAGTCGTGCGTACAAATTAAGTAGTAGGATAGAAAAACGATGAATTTTACGATGAATGAATGACACACGAGCGGAAAAATGACCAGTCACACGAGTACGATGTACAAGTGAGATGCGGGCGACGAATGGGAATTGATAATGGCAAAAAGCTCGAGCAGTTCATACGGACGTAAAAAACGACATGTTTTCTATTCTCTTTTTTTTCAGCGACGGTGTGATTGCCATACGTACCTGAAACTTCTATACCACGTATTCAGTCGCACCGTGCATCGATGCGGAACCGATGAGAATCGTTTTTAAATCGTCCATGCCATTCGTTCGAACAAACTTTGCATAAAGATACTCGTGAAGGAATGAATACTATGAGGAAACTATGCTGGGATGAAATGTAGCGAGTGTGCAACGATGAAAATAACGCCCGACGTATCTCATTAACGAGGGAATACGAAAACATGCCGGGACATCGCACGGACCAAATTTCCACGCTGTTTTCCTCCTCGTGTTTCTGGAGATCACAATTGAAGCCATGCGTACTTGGAAGCATTGTATATCGCGCATGGCTTGAATGTGCGTCACAACATTTAATAAAAAATAAATGAGAATTAAAGAAAAATGAAATGATAAGGAAAAGAGACGGAGAAATAAAAATAGTGAATGTTGTTAATCGCGAGTCAATGCACAATTGATACAAGCATTAATCCGCACGAATTTTAATGAAATAAACGATAATCTTTTTTAATGGCTCGATTTTGTTTTTGCAGATTTTCGATACGAAAATCCCTCAATCGTTTTTTGGGATGCTTGTTTCGAGATCTACAAACAAAAAATGAAAAAGAATATTTTGTCGAGTAACGAAAGTAAGGTAACGTAAATATAATTTTTTATTGTTGTGCTCCAACGCTGAAAACTTCAACACTATCAATCCATACGACGTTGAAGTTTGCATCGTTGGAACGCAACGATTTTTTTCCCAAAATTCTTTTGGCAGATTTAAGAGATCATCACGGGGTAAAATTTTCAAAAAATTATTTTTTTTTGCATTATATGTTATAAAAATGCTGTTCAATTTTGGGGCGAAATGTTGGGGCGCCTGGCGCGGACGGACGCGTTTTTCTCGAAATGTCGTTTTTCGAAACGGTGAAACGGTTACACTCTCAAAGAAAGATTTTTCAAGCGATCCGTCTCAAATTTTGACACAACATTCTTCACGCAATTCTTTATCTTGCTATCGAAGTTTCATTTTTTAAATCTTCATATTTTTTTGACGAAAAACCGTCGAAAAAATAGGCTAAACTCGATACCTTTTTTTCAAAGCGCCGCCATTTTGTCAATTTTCATTTTTTTTTAACTCCATAACAAGATAGCGGCTGATGAATAATCTTTTTACAAGTTTTGTTTCAGATAATATTTACGGCCACAACTGTACACTGTGGGGACTTCTTTTTTTGGAAGACATTTTGAATCGTTGAAGTTTTTTTTTAACGCTAAAAAATTATTTTCTGCTTTTTATTCGTGTTTTGATTTGACATAAAAAAATCAGACTGAATAGCGTATTTTTAACATCGAAAAAAAAATCGCGAAAATCATCTATTGTTCGACCCGTTACACTGTGACGATCCCTTAATCGGCTCAACATTGAACGTGATACAAGGTAATCTTTTATAATTCCTCGAATTTTTTTTTGCAGATTTTAGATACGAAAATCCTTCAATCGTTTCTCGAGATGCTTGTTTCAAGATCTACAAACAAAAACTGAAAAAAATATTTTGTCCAGTAACGAAAGTAAGGTAACATAAGTATAATTTTTTCTCGTTGTATTCCAACGATGCAAACTTCAACACTATTAATCCGTATGACGTTGGAGTTTGAATTGTTGGAACGACAGATTTAAACTACGAAAAGCACGCAAACCTTTTTCAGGATTCTTATTAGGCGATCTACAACAAATTCGCAAAGGATAATTTTGGATAATGATGAAAATAGAAAAAAATTGGAAAGAACTTTCGTTGTATTCCAACGATGCAAACTTCAACGCTATTAATATGACGCGTTATTTACGCGCAAGATTACTTTTCTACAACTACGCTGCAACGATGAAAAAAAAAACATATTTTTGGGCGTCAATTATTTCGCGCCGGGCGAATACATAACATTTTTATTATTTTTAGCAAAAATCCCATCTTTGTTATGTGCACCCGCCCAACTAGCACGGTATAGAGTCACATTGTATGGAGAAAGTGAGAAGATCATGTGAAAAAAAAACAATATACCTATCACGAAATCTGGCGTGCACAAGAACGCCACGACTCCATTCTGAACGCGAATCAGCATAAGGTTGAAGTTTGCATCGTTGGAATGCAACGAAAAGTAATATTTCTGAATTCCTTCGACTTCTTTTAGCATATTTTGCCTACAAAAAGGTGTCAACAATTTTTGAAAGTATTTATTTAGCGATCTACAATGTGGATCGATTTTTGAAAAACGTTTCATAATAAAGGTATTGAAAATAAAATGTAAAAAAAATTTCGAACGTAAAATAAAATGTAAAAAAAAATGTACGATGCAAACTTCACCATGAATCAGCAGCGTGCATCAACGCAAAACTTACGCGGTACTAAGAATTCAACGAAAGGTGCAACGGAACCAAAAATATCTGAATGCATATACAAATATTTGTTTAGCTGCCCAAAGAAGAAAGCACTGCAGGAGATGGGGGTTAAAGTTTGCATCGTTGGAACACAACGAAAATTCAATTTCTCATTTTCATTATCGTGCAAAATCATACTTTGCAAATTTGTGGTAGACCGCTAAATAAAAATCCTAAAAAATGTTTGCCTGATTTTCGTAGCTCAAATCTGCTTAAAGAAAATGGGAAATAAAAAAATAAAAATCATTTTCGTTGCATTCCAACGATGCAAAATTATGGGCTCAAAGTTCGCACCGTTGGAATGCAACGAATTTTTTTTTTAATTTCTCATTTTCATTACTACCCAAAATAATTGGTTACCCATTTGCTGCAGATCGCTAAATGCGAATCCTAAAAATCGTTTTCGTAATTTCCGTTGCTTAAATCTGCTAAAAGCAATTGGTGAAAGTAAAAAAAAAAAATCGTTGCATTCCAACGATGCAAACTTCAACGTCATTGCAGGAATGTATTTTCACCGTCAAACAAAAAATCAAACGTGGTCATATACCTGAAAAAAAATAGTACGTCGGTGCCCCATAAAAAACCAGCTGATTGTATCAAAATCTCTTCGCTCATTCGATTCGCTAAATTATTAGAGGATAAAAGAAAATAAAAAATGAAATTGCAACCTTTCTCTATCATAGACCGCTAAAAAAATCGTACTAGTTCACGATGCTGAAGTTTGTTGGACTGCAACGAATTTAATTTATTTTCGCACATTTTGCGTCCAAAAGTTCTTTGACCATTTTCAAGATACTTATTTAGCGATCTACATTACAAATATATAAAAAAAGATCGCCTATGATATTGAAAATATGAAAAATAAAATATAAACCGGAACTTTCGTTGCGTTCCAACGATGCAAACTTCAACATTGTATTATATCGACCTTTCGGACGAGCGTCAATAATTGGCGTGAAGAATTTTCAGTGTGGACTCACGTGAGAGAAAAAATCGATCGATATTCGGTAGACAGAGAAACGATCGATCTTTTTTTAAAATTATCCACAGGGTGACGACATAAGATTTAATTTATGTTTCGAGGTCGCTTACCTTGGAAAGTTTTTCGCCCTCATGATGAGGTAACAGGGTCCTGAGCGACTGAAATCCGGCGTTGATGCTCTGCATGCGTCTTCTCTCGTTGCTGTTGGCGATCTCTCGCCTCATCCTCTTCTCCTGCTCCATGTGATTTCGGGGTGTGACTCGCGCAACGCCACTGTTTTGTCGGCTCAAACGGCAATTAGATCCGATCGTAACCTCGTTAGCTTCACTTATCACCCTCACGATTTCGCGTTTCGAATTGTTGTCTTCGCGTATCGTGCCGCTGCTGCTTTCCCCGCTGCTGTTGTTGTCGACAATGAGCTCGGAAACGAGTAATTCTTGTGTATCGGTTACTCCGGCGAGAACGATACTCCCAGCTACCGAGTTCTCGTCGATCCCCTCGCCCCCGCTGAAAACAAGCCAAAAAAATGCCAAAAATTTGTAACAATCCGTGCGGAAATTGAGTGGGGCTGTGATCGGGCCCCAATAATATTCCCCTAACTTTATTCGGGCCCTAATCTGGAAGCCACGTGAGGGCCGTTAGCGGCCGGTCACACTTTGTCAACAAGGACCATTAAAGGCGCAACGACCGGGGCCTTGTAAGTTGCCCCAATGGCGCCTCATCAAAACTATTTTAGCGCCCTGAAAATGCCTCAACGGTGCCTCATCATAACCATTTCAGCGCCATAAAATATCCGTATCAGTGGATATACGTGTATGTTAAATGCGTCAGGGTATATCTGTATTTGTTTTTATGTAATTGTTCATGTGCATAGGTGTGGGCGTGAGTACATGTGTATGTATGTGTGCGCGCGTAGAAATGTGATTGCGTATTTGCATGTGAGCCTTTATGACAAACTGCCATGACAAAATTAATACAAAAAATAATCCATTCTAAGGAATGGATGTGTAGTAGAAAAAAAAATATATGGGTCTACTGAATCACTAGAATCTATTTCCATTGAGGGAAAGATCTGGAAAACAAAGACCAATTTATTTACTTATCCTAAACAGTCAGATAAAGTTTATGAATGGGAAAAATCAGCGAAGTCTTCAGAAGAAATAATTTTCCCTATGATGAGTATTGAGCGGAAATTAGTTGCTATAAAAATGTCGAGAAAACCGGTTGTGACTGTTCACACTTATGCGTTAGCATTACTCCATGTATGAGTGAAACCATGAGTAATTGTTTGTCTCTATGTAAAAGGTTTCTTTAATTTGATAAATACATACTGTCTGATGTTTGTCTGCATATTTGTGTTCATCGTTGATTTTTTATTTGCTAATGCCCTTACGCTTTTTTCTCAATTTGCGTTCGATAATATTATTCGATCGATGTATATAATCGATTTGAATAATTGAAATACCATCAACCATGTAGCCTAAGCTATTTATACTGGTTTATCGCTATAATAGTCAGATCTGAGCCTATTGTGGAGATCTCTACTTGTTTATCCCTATATTGGCCAAGTCTGGGCCTATTGTGGAAATCCCTACAGGTTTATCCTTATAATGGCCAAGTCGGGTCCTTTTGTGGAAATCCCTACAGGTTTATCCCCATAATGGCCAAGTCGGGGCCTATTGTGGAAATCCCTACAAATTTATCGCAATAATCGCCAAGTCTGGGCCCATTGTGGAAATCCCTACTAGGGAAAGCACTAGGAAAGCCCTGAAAGGCCCCTATTTTCATTAGGGATGCCCTATCAGTTTTCCGCACGGGTATTTCTATGCAGATACCTCACTTCCTTCTCCGTTATCTTATTTCATAAGTTTTCGGCCAGCGGCCGAAAAGATCGCATCGTTGCATCGTTGGAACGCAACGAAAATTCTTCTCGATTTTTGCATTTCTCTATTTTTATCACTATCTGAAATTTTTTTGCAACTTTTAGTTATACATCTTGAAAAAGCATTCCAAAAAATGTTTCAGTGACTTTCGAAGCCTGAATGTAGAAAAAGAAAAATACGAAAAAAAAAATATTTTCGTTACATTCCAACGATGCAAACTTCAATACCATCGCACTGACAAGGAACATCTCTCAGGTAACACCCTTCGATTTTGTTGAAATTTGGATATGTTATAAAGCACTGAAAAGTAAGCGATACGGTTTTTTTTATCGGCCCAAAAACGGTTTTAAGGGGTGAAACCACCCCTCGAAAGGGCAAATATAGGGGTGGTTCACCCCTTAATTTTTTTGCAATGTCACTATAGTGGATTTTTCATTGCTTCGGATTAGAAGAACTTTCGTTTTTGTTTCATTAAAATCGGTAGACTCCTTGTGTGTAAAACTGCTATGTTACCCCTAGAGATGCCTTTTTGGAGGGTTGGTTTCACCCCTTAAAACTGTTTTTCCGCCGATAAAAAAATAGGAATCGCTTACTTTTTGGCGCTTTATAACATATCCAAATTTCAACAAAATCGAAGGGTGTCACCTGAGGGATGTTCCTTGTGAGTCATTCAACAACACTACCTTTCTTTGCCGAACCTACAAGACTTGTAAAATCATTTTAAACCAAAATGTATGAACGTGTTATAGTTGAAAAGAAGAAACATTTCTGTTTGGGAATGCATTTACCTGTATACCCCCCCCCCCCCCCCCCAGAAATGAAAGTCTCACAAAGCAACGATTTGCACTTAAGGGGTTAGGCCACAGTAACGGGTATAAAATCATGTGCGAATTTAACAATTTTTTTCGTATAAAAAAGGGGTTCACTCATAAAATTAATTACACATCTATTTAGTATGAATATCAAGATGTTATAAAATATATATATTTTTTTTCGATGTACAAAATGGCCGACTACTAATATTTTCATTTGTTATCTTTTTTTAGGCGCTCCGCGGCGTGACATTTAGCATTCACAATTTTTTACTTAGAACAAAAAGCAAAAATTCTCGTCAATCTACATTAGAATACCTAGAGAAGTACGTATGGAATTTGAAAAATATTGTTTTATTCAAAAGTTTGAGTATTCAAGGTATTTGAATTGAGTTGTAGGTATTTGAATAAATTTTCAGTGAAAAATTTCGTATAAAACTGCTCATCAAATGAAAAGTTTTCGATTAATCAGAAATTCCGTACGTACTTATCTGCGAAATGCAATTAGGAACAGAACTTTTAAATTTGAAGTAAATCGAGTGAAAATTGTTGAAGTTATTTGTCACGCTAATTGGAAAAAAGCTGTTTCGAGAAAAACGCGTTTGAAGTTTTAGGTACTCTATGGCCGTGCCAGAGGTGGGCTTACGTTATACGCTCAAAGTCGATGAAAAAAAAAATGTTCTTGCTATAAATCGAATAGTAACTTATTCTTATGACGATAGAGCACCGTTTTAGCGAGAAAAAATCGATTTTTTCAAAATTCTTCTGTGGCCTTACCCCTTAAGTATAAAGGGAAATGAAGGCGAAGGTATGAGGAATGAGATTTTCCACGAGAAGAAACCGTGCAGGAAGTGTAAAAGGTGCGGATATTTGATTTATCAAAGGATAAGGGGAACAGCTTGCAAGGACGCTGGTAAAGGAAAACATTCGTGGTGTCGTGGTGCTGATAGAGAAAAAGACACGGAGAACGGAAGAAAACGAAGCATAGATGACCACCGATACATGACCACCTTATCGCGAGATCCACGAGGGCACGCGAAGCTTTTAAGGAAATTGCAAGTCGTGCGAAGGATGCACAAAGAGCGTCGAGAAATAAAGAGACAGCTGGGAGCAACGGATAAACGCGAGCCCGAAGAAAAAAAAAAGGGAGCACGAAAGAAATTTAAAAAAAAGGAGGTAGGAAAGAAAAAGGAACAAAAGAATTCGTCTGGTTAACAGTCACCTTATCGGACACTGGGGAAAAAATTCCTCTCGATCACCACTACTCCGTATTATTATTATTTTATGACCGAATAAACCGATTGACCGAATGAGACGGAAATGCGATATGACAACATTATTAGAGATGCTCATAGCTGATAGTTAAATTGAGTACATTTTTTTCACGAATTGAGGGGGGAGATACTTTCAGGCGAGGAAAAAATTGGCTGTTTTTCATGATTTTTTTTTAAAGGAAAGATTTCATCGCCTTTTTTAAGACTTGGTGTGTTTTATTTCTACTTCTAGTTGTTACACGGTATTTTTGTTTAAATATTTTTTATTGTTGCATTTTTTATTAATCTGAAAAAAATAGTGGAGGTAGTATGGCATAGTTTTCTAAACTGCATTTTTAAAACTGGCATGACGTGTAGCTAGAAAACCAACCGACCGATTCTGGTGAAATTTGGTATAAATCTTTGAACCTTATTGTCTAAATCATGATCTTAAATGTCCTTGCAAATAAAAAAAAAAGTTTTTTTTTAATGTAGTCATTTTTTTCGAAAAATTCAATCTTTTATTTAAAGCGTACCAATTTATCGATTTTCAACATTTATCACTTTTTCTTCGTTCATACTCTGCGTATGAGTGTTAATGAAAGAAAAGCATTCGTTGTTTTTTTTTTTCAGATCAATCCCACCGACGCTACGTGTCACGAGGTCTGATAACATCCACCGCAACCCGTTTAGAAGACCGTGCCGTATCTTCGCCATTTGTGAAAACCAAAAGTAGTAATAAAATATACCCCAAGTCTCAAAAATGGTGGACATATTTCCTCCTAAAAAATCATGAAAATCAGCAATTTTTTCATCGCCTAAGGGTCCCCTTAATGCTGATAGCGATGTCTTTCAAGCAGGGTTTTCTTTGCCCATCGTATTTGATATTTTAGAATTCTATATTCGATTCTCTTGATCGTGGAAATAAAAATTCGACAAATCGTCGAGTCCAATTGATCCACGGTTGTCAAAAAAATATAGATCATGTTTCTGTATTTGATATTCTTGTTTCTATATTTGATATTCGGGAAAAGATGTTCTTGTGAAGTCTCAATTGTTTCCTACAACCAAAAAAAAACCCAAACGAGGTATTTTTGAATAACTATTCTTTAACTTGTTCTCAATCAAAGAAAATAGTTAGTTTCGAGTAGAACGCACAAAATAGTGTCTTCAAATTTGAAAAGTTAGATACAAAAATTTATTTAAAAAAAATGTTCACTTATATATAGAACGGTGAAAGTGTTTGATTCTAAATTGACCAAAACCGAAATTTTCTATTCACGAGATACAACGAATATTGAATGAAATGATCTTGAAGTCTGCATCGTTGGAACGCAACGACAATATGGCGTTGAAGTTTGCGTCGTTGGAATGTAACGAATTTTTTGTTTATTTTTCATTTCTGTATTTTTATACTTATGCAAAGCCTTTTTTTTGCAAATTAAGGTCGCACATCTTCAACAAGAATTCGTAAAAAAGTATGGCTGATTCTCACAGCCAAAAAAAATATCGAGAAATTAAAAATAGTTGATTTCCTCGTATTCCTATGCCAACTTTAACATCATACGAAAAATTGATTCTTCTTCATTGGCAACATTTCTTTTTCGCCGATCAAAGCTATAAAAATCATTCGAACATTTTCCCGTATTTCTATGAACGATTTACTACCTCAAGTTGCAAACAAAAATGTTGCGAATAACAAAACAAATGAAGAAATGAAAAAAAAATCGTTGAATTCCAACGTTGCAAACTTCAGTTATCGGTAAAACGACAATAAAAAAACCTAACATGCTCTTGAAGTTTGCATCATTGGAGCGCAACGAACATTTTTGTCCCCTTATCCCCTAAAATGCCTCGCAAATTTTGGTTGTCGAACGTCAAAGAATAAATCCTAAAAAAACCTTTGAGTCATTCTCGCAGCCTTAAAGCCTTGGGCCACTCTAGAGGCCGAAAAAATAGGCTTTTCGGGGATTTTTTTTCAGAAAAACTACAAAATAAATCGAGATTACAAAAAAGGATGTTTATCATACATATCAGTGACCGTATACAATAATTTTTTTGAAGCAATTAATTTCAAAATGGCGGCTGCGCAGCGTTTATCTCAAGACTGCATTTTTTAAGTTAGCCGGTAACATAACTCAGACAATTTTCAGCCGATTCACTTGAAATGTTGAATATATCTTGAAAAATACATTGCCTATGGAAGTACGAAGGATTTTTTTTTATATTGCATAGTTAATTTGTTATTAACAATTATCTGGCGATTTTTAGGCAAATTTTTGGGAAGTGAAAAATTTGCCTAAAAAATCGTCACATAATTCTTTTGAGTTACTGATATGTACGACAAACACCCTTTTTTGTAATGTCGATTTATTTTGTAGTTTTTCTGAAGAAAAAAATCCCCAAAACCCTATTTTTTGGCCTCTAGAATGGCCTAACCCCTTAATGGCGAAAAATGGATAACAAATTGATTGAAAAAAAAAAAGAAAGAATTTTCGTTGTATTCCATCGCTGCAAACATCGTAATAAATGAACAATCTCAAACCGCGGTTATAATAATCGCGCATCCATCTCATCATAGGGAAAACGCATTTTGGTGAAAACACTACGAAAGGTATAGCAGTAATTTATACGTGCATGTGCAACAGGGAACGGGGAATGTGCAATGAGTTTCGCGATGTGTAGTTTGCAGGCTACATATAGAGACAAGGTGACAGGAAACGCCGGAATTCCAGTGGCAAATCGAGAGGATACGTGCAATATAAAACGACTGCCAGTTTTCGCGCTGGGGTATCCCAATGAACTCGACGGGACGCCGTGTGGTAACGAGTATCGCGAGTTAAAGCTTTTACTTATATGAATGGCTACCTCATACGTATGCTAAGGTTCATCTACCTTCGGTCTGCATTGGAAAGCATTTATGCATGTGACATGCACACATACGCACACGTGTGTGTATGTATGGAATTGGCGTACAGGTTCGGGCGCTTCTAACTCGAGAGCCGCCGAACGGATTCCATCGAGTTTCTCTTCCTATTTATAGCCGCGTGATTCTTATTTTCATCTATTCTAGTATATCAACTGTATCGAGCTGAATAACGTAGGAAATCAGTGGAGATGTATACCGTGTAGAAGGACGAAGAAGAAAAAACGAAGTTGACGTTTGCATCTTTGGAGTGCAACGAAAATTCTCTTCCGTTTCTTATGTTCATTGGGGGAAAGGTGTACGAGTTGATCCCATGAGGTGAGATGATCATTTTCAATTGCGACGAAACTATCAACGCTATCTAGTGGTATTCTTTGGTGAAACATAGCGCCCAGCACCCTCACGCGTGAGTCAATTATTCGTGATGGCGGTATGAGCGACGCACTTGTTTTGACGAAAGAAAATAAAAATTGTAAGCTTTTGATCTAAGGTAAGGTTGACCTTAGGCCAGTAGTCTAGTCTGGAAATTTGACAAAATCGATTTTTTTTTCTTCATTTTATTATTCCTTAGACCGTTCTTAAGGGGTTACCCCCACTTGCGATTTTGAAAAAATCGATTTTTTTTATTGCATTTTTTTGAAGTATAAGTATCCGGGCCCATACTTCTGTATGGGCCCGGAATAGATGACTCTATGTAAGTTTACAAAAAAAAATATTTTCTTCGTGTAAACTGAAATTGAAACTTTAAACGCGTTTTTCTCAAATTGATGTACATGAAGTTTGCATCGTTGCTATCCAACGGTTTCATTTTTTTTTTCGATTTTGTAATTTCCTATTTTTTCTTGGTCAGTTCGGCTCTAGTTGCTAAAAAAATATGGTAAAATGAATAAAAAATATTTACGGCCACCGGGACCAACCAAACCAAATCGAAAAAAAAATTAAACCGTTGGATAGCAACGACGCAAACTTAATGTACATCTCAAATTGGCATTTCTGAAGTCGGTGACCAAGATTACTCGAACACTAATGAACCGATCTTCTTGAAATTTTGCAGGCTTATTTAATACATAAAAATGTAGTCTTCAATCGTTCGATTTTTTTTTTCGAAAAAAAAATGGCCGTTTTATAGCCAAAAAACGGCCGTCTTTTTTGTTAAAATCGAACCATTAACTTTGACTGTCCGCCATTTTGTGAAAAATGAATATTTTTTAAAATCCTTCGATTAAAGACTAGTTTATACTTATATTTGACTAAATCCATCCGCATTTTTTTTTCAGATGATCCACTTCGCCGCAATGTTAGTCACCGCAAACCGTGTATATAAAAACATTATTTCATTGGCGGCCATTTGCCACTAAACAATGTAATATTTTTCAATAAAAAAATTACTGAAAGTTCTTCAAGATGTGTTCTTTGAGATGGTATATTGATCGATTAAAAAAGTTTTGTAGTTTACTTTAAAAAAATTCATGAAAAAGGCATTTTTTGCGCTACAAGTGGGGGTAACGCCTAAATACGCTTGTGAAAACCGTTTATTGATATTTCAAGAATTAGCAGAGTAATAGAAATTATAAGCAAGCCGCGCGCAAACCTCATCTAACGGTATAAAAACTTTGAACGCGTTTATCTCAGAACTATGTTTTTGAAATCGGCGCCCACGATATCTCGATTGTACATGAAGTTTGCATCGTTGCTATCCAACGGTTTCATTTTTTTTTTCGATTTTGTAATTTCCTATTTTTTCATGGTCAATTCGGCTCTAGTTGCTAAAAAAATATGGTAAAATGAATAAAAAATATTTACGGCCACCGGGACCAACCAAACAAAATCGAAAAAAAAATGAAACCGTTGGATAGCAACGATGCAAACTTCATGTACATATATCTCGATAACTAATTGACCGATCGAGCTCAAATTTTGCACATACCTTCGGTAGCCTCTTTCTGAGGACTGGTAGCAGAATTGAGTCGAACAATAATTTTGCCCACATTTTATAACTCGTCGAATATCCGAAAATGTATGAAATATCGTTAATCAAAGTTTAACAGGCCGCCATTTTGCAGCAAAATTTTTTTAAGTACTAATTCTGCTACCAGTGCTATTTTTTTAAGTACTAATTCTGCTACCAGTGCATTTCGTTGGAGTGCAACGAAAATTACTATTTTTCAATTGCTCGAATTTCTTTTGGCAAATCTTCGCTACGAAATACCCTCGATCATTGTTTAAGTCACTTGTTTAAAGATGTAGAATTTTAATCTGCAGAAAAAGGTTTTGTAACGTAATACAAATCACGAAAAAAAGATATATAAAAAAGAATTTTCGTTGTATTGAAACGATGCGAGGTTCAAGATCATGCATAAAAAATGATTTTCGTTGTATTTCAACTATGCAAACAACCCAAACAAACTCCAACACTATCGAATCACAAGATTGAAATTTGGTTCGGTGGAATGCAACGAAAGTTATTATTGCTGCATTACCTCGATTTCTCTCGGAAAATTTTGACGAAAAAATTGCTCGGCCACTTTTTCAACATACTCATTTGTCGATTTACCATAAAAATATGCAAAAAATATTTTGGATGATAATAAAAATAAGGAAATGAAAATCTGAAAAAGAACTTTCGTTCTGTGCTTTGACTTTTTTGTAAGTTTTTTTCAAAATTGCGTATAAATAAAACGCTAAGAATAAAGAAAATAATATACGACTAAAAGTTGGGAAAAAAGCGAGAAATTGGCCGTCCGCGTTAATTGAATGATTTTTAAAAAATCGATAGATATAAACTGAGAAAAAAAATCATTGATCCAATATTATTGGTGCTATTGAATGAAATTTCGTTGATTCAATTGTAAAATTGTTGGTGTAAATAATCGGATTTGTTAGTCCAAACAAAACGCTACTGACTTTAATAACATGATAAAATAAAACTTTTTTTTTTTCATTCAAAAGATATATTGTTAGCCGAGAACAATATATTATTGAAACTATCTAAAAAATTATCGCGAACAAATTATATAGTTTTGAATATATTTTCTGCAACGAACAAAAAAACCGTTTCAATTCATCACATGAATATTGTTGATTCGAGTACATAAGAAAAATTGAATTTCGCTCGTTTGATTCAAATAAAATTTTTATTGAGTAAATATGTTATATTATTTTTTTCACCACATCCGATATTGTTTTCCAAGTACATTATTCGTTAAAATATCAATATTTTATTTTGATTGAAAAATATTAAGCAAATGTCTGGAGTGGTTAAAAAATTATGTGAAAATAACATTTGTTTCTTGCGCATTTGGTTGAAAAAATTCAACCAAATCATGGCCGAGCGCCACCGAAATTATAGGTGTGAGGAAACCCGTAGTTCTCGGAGTAACCGCTAGAAGCCGCACGCGCGCTCGTTTCTCGTAAGCGTAGCGCGAACCGCAAATCTACTCAAACGCCGGAGAAAGTCTAAAGAGTATCGCTTCTTGGCCTGTGGCTAAGATCGAAGTGTAGTATCTGTTCTTATCAGTTGAATATCTGATATTCTCTCCATGTATATTCCATTGGATATCTGATATTCTCTCCACTATTATCGTGGATGATCATTCTAATGCTCACTTTTTATTAAAGATTTGAAACAAATTGAAAAACTTACGTCCCATGGCATATTCGTTTCGATGCAGTAAAGAAATAATTAATTCTATTCATTATATTTTTGTACGAAATGGAAAATGTTGTAGCAACTGCTTAATTATTTCATCCATACATCTACGAATTATATATAGAATGAAACCAATAGAATATAATTTTATTTGAAGGATAATGTAGATATTCAGAGAATAGAAGAGCTTTCTCAAATAAAGTAATATGTTATTTAAGTCAATCGCATTTTCCAATATTTTATAGTATTGTAACAATCTCATATATCGGTGGCACTCCGCAGCAGCACATTTATTTGGATCAACCAATATATGTTTTTGATTCAATTGGTTTTTTTTTCTCAGTGTAAGCATAACTTAAAAAATAAGTCAATAAAATAGTTATAAACGTGAGGTTATATTTGTTTAGCGTCTGAAGTTGGACGAACGCGATCACGAACGGAAGAGGCATATCGTAGATGTCTCACGGGAACGGAGTGCGGTGGCAGAAAACGCGCGCCCGATTCTCATTCATGAAAACTTCCCTTTAGCAACGCGGTGAACGCCGCGGGGGTGGGAACGACTGCACAGAGAGAAGAGCATGGGTTACGTGTGAATGTACGTGGCTCGTAAGAGAAAAACACGATATGAGAGAGAGAGAGGGGGGGGGGGATTAAACTCGGTGCGTACTCGTCGAGGAATTGCGAGAATGACGTGACGTAACGCAGTGGACTTTGCGCGGGCGTGCGAACGAGCATATGAAGATGGAAAAAAACGCGTGTTATTCGCACGCTGCCCCAATCGAACTTGCAGCCTAGCGCTCCGAAATCGGCAATTACCAAAAGGTCGAAAGGATAATGATATTGAGATATGACGTAGACAGGATTTAAAATATTGACGAAGGATTACATGACGTTGAAGTTTGCATCGTTGGACTGCCACAGAAATGATTTTTTTTTCTCCAAATTACCTTTCGCAGTTTTTGAGCTGCGAAAATCACGCAAACACATTTTAACATTTTGATTCAGCGATCTACGATAAATTTGAAAATTATGATTTTGGATAATAATGAAAATAAGAAATGGAAAAGAATTTTCGTATGCAATTCCAACGATGCAAACTTCAACCCCATAGGAATACTCGGTGTCCTACATTCCCATTTTCGTTTCTATTGTATTGAGTGTTTCAACTCAGCAAATTAATTTCAATCAATCAGGATTCATGACGTTGAAGTTTGCTTCGTTGGAATGCAACCTTGGTGATTTTCTTTCAATTTCCCAAAATTTCTTGGGCAGATTCGAGCTACGAAAATGACGCAAGTATTCTTAGGATTTTTATTTAGCGAGAAAATTTGCAAAATATGATTTTGAATAATAATGGAAAAAAGAAATTGAAAAGAATTTTCGTTGCGTTCCAACGATGCAAACTTCAACCCTATCCGGATTCAATTACCGATTTAAGGTCGAAAGGATAAAGATATTCGATATTACAGATATATAATATCTAATATAGATATTATATAATATTATATAATATTATATAATATTATATAATATGTTTATATAGAAATGATATATAGATATATCACGTAGACAAGATTCAAAATATTGGCGCAGGAATGGGGCTGAAGTTTGCATCGTTGGAACGCAACGAAATTTTTTATTAGTTTCTCATTTTCATTATTATCCAAAATCATATTTTGCAGATTTGTTGTAAATAGCTAAATGAGAAGCCTACAAAATGTTTTCGTGATTTTTGTAGCTTTATTCTGCCGAAGGAAATATTCGAAACACGACAAAAATCATTTTCGTTGCATTCCAACGATGCAAACTTCAACGTCATGGCGCAGGAATACTTGGTCTCCTACATTCCCTTTTTTTCGTTTCTGTTGCATTGAATATTTCCACTCAGGAAATGAATTTCAATCAATCAGAATTTAATTACCAGAAGGTCGAAAGGATAAGGATAATGAGACAGGCCGTATACAGGATTCATATTGACGTAGAAGTAGGTATTTGGTATCCTACATCCCCTTTTTTCATTTCTGTTACGTCGAATGTTTCAACTTAGCAAATTATGTCAATCAGGATTTAATGTCGAGAAGGTCGCAGGGACAAGGATGTTGACAGTGTATTTCATCGATTCAAAACTTCTTGTCATCATTTGACGAAGAACAACTGTGCCTAGTACATTCATCGTGTTTTATCCATCGAACCATTACCAACAACAGCGAACGTAAAAAATTGACGTTCTTGAAGTTTCCATTGTCGGAATACAGCCACCTCTTTCTCCATTTTTTAACCTCTTTTATCGTTATCTAAAATTATTTTCGATAGATTTGGGTTCCGGGTCACTAATGAGAACTTTCTAAAAAGTTTGCCGTAGCTTTGTGCTGCCAAAATTGGTAATTAGAAGATAAAAAAAATTTCATTGCGTTCCAACGATGCAAACTTCAATACCATATAAATTGATCCGTAATGTAAAAAGAACTGTTACGCACATGGCAGATAAATATAATAACCTTGTTTGAAATTAATTGCTGCGTTTAACTCCTTCACCATTTCTGTAATCTCCTGCAGTGTCCTGAACAATTAATGCAATTGCAATCAAATCCTATGAATATGTCCCTATTTTCCTGTCACAACATTACATCTCTATGGATTTCTGTTGCATAAGCTTTTGCGTTATGCTCTCTCCTCCCTTTCCCCCTATTTAGCTCTCTTTGTTTTTCCTACCTCTCGAAACAATAGAAAAGTTGGCAAAATAAATCGACCCTTTACATCCAAAATTGTATCATTCCGGTTCGTGTTAATCTCGATGATGGCTGTCGGTGAGTACGAGCCGAGGATATCAGAATAACGCGCATAATTCCATCATTCAGGCATCCATAATATATATACGTATATACAGGGTGTCCCTCTTATCTCTGCCACCCGAAATAACTCGGTAATTATCGACGTCACAAAAAAATGTTTCAGACAAAATTGTACGGTATGAAGGGGGCCGAAAATGCGACCAATTTTTTTTTATTTCGGTGGAGGCACTTTTTTTAAATGGAATGGTACATTTTTTCAACCATCTTGCGGAGCATCTCAAGCCACAAAAAAAACATGAGGGGGTCAAAGTCGTTCAAGATCATTCAAGGTCACTTATTAAAATGAAATACAAATCTAAATATCTCGAATCACTACCAAATATTTGGTAGTGATCCGAGATATTTAGATTTGTATAATCGATACTGACCTTGAATGACCTTGAGCGACTTTGACCCCCTAATGTTTTTTATGCGGCTTGAGGTGCTCCACAAGATGGTTGAAAAAAATGTACCATTCCATTAAAAAAAAGTGGAGGTGACCTTCACTGTGCTATGCAAGGGAAACTTATCTTTCTGAAGGTCTCTAAATCTTTTGGCAAATTCTGCCTACAAAAATGGCTCAACCATTTTTCAAGATACTTATTCAGCAATCTACAATGTAAACTAATAAAAAAAACTTCCAACACAATAAAAAATGAGAATAAAAAAATGTAAAAAAGAACTTTCGTCGCATTCCAACGATGCAAAACTCACCACCAATATTTTTTATTATTATCTCAAATATTTTTTTGCAGTTTTTGGTTATACATTTTTAATAAGAATTCTCAGAGACATTTTGGCGACTTTCGTGGCCTGAGTGTGCCCGAAAAAATACGGTAAAAAGAAGAAAAAAAAATGATTCGTTGCGTTCCAACGTTGCAAACTTCAATACCATCGCGCTACACGTGAGTGTTGCACACGCAGTGTGTACGCGAACCGGAAGCTCAGGCGTCAACAGCTGGACTCAGTGCAACGAGGTTCGAGCTTAACGTGCTGCAGAGCTTGTCGGTCAGTCGGCCGAGCCGCGACTCCCGAGTGTTACGTCAGAGAAATATACTCATCGGATAACCCCAACGAGCTCTGGGGCTTTGGCTGCTGGAGCATTGGTCGGGGGTCTCGCCTTCCGTCTATCGTTGGGAGGCACGAAGGGATGTAAAGCAAAGCCGAAAGGGGGAAAGTGGCTTACGTTAGCCTGTAATAATTAACATTGGGTTAATGGTGTTGATGTTTGCATCGTTGGAATGCAACGAAAGTTCTGTTTTACATTTTTTCCGTATTTTTATTATTATAGAACGTCTTTTTTTATAGATAAATATGGTAGATCGCTAAATAAGTAGCTTAAAAAATGGTTGAAGGATTATTGTAGGCGAAATCTGCCGAAAGAAATTAAGGGAATTCAGAAATATTAATTTTCGTTGCATTCCAACTATGCGAATTTCAACCTCATGAAAATTTACGGGATTTTTCGTTTGGGTGAAAATCCCAAAAGCTGTCGAAATTCTCTCTCTCTCTCTCTCTCTCTCTCTCTCTCTCTCTCTCTCTCTCTCTCTCTCTCTCCCCCCCTCGAAATTGAAGTGAATTGAAATTCGAATTATGTCAAAGATTAAGGGTTACTTTGACATCATTTTGATTTAAAAAATTAATATTTTATGCATTATACATTAAACAAAAAACAACGATTTTTTACAATCGAATTGTCATCTTTATTTAAGAAAACATTTTGCATAAAAATATCAAGTGCTTAGGGTAATATTATAGGCACTTAAAGTCTTATAATTATCATTGAGATCAAAATCAACTTTAGCAACATTATAATAAACTTTAACAACAAATTTGAGCAACAATAGAAAAAGTTTTTTGGCGCTCTATTAAAGTAACCCAAAAAACTGTCGAAGTTACTCTGAATGTCAATTTAACCCCGTTTTACGGTAATGAAGAAGAATTAATTTTCTTTTGTCTTCAATTATGCAAACGTCAACGTCCTACTTTTGCGTGTGTTAATGAGTCCTTTGAGAAACTGGGCACCAAGTTGAGTCTAGTCGAGCCGCCGAAACGGCTTTCAGCTGATAATGGCAGCTCATTTAGGACCCATTAACGAAATGCAATTGCATTTTTTTTGAGAATTTTTTTAAATTCAAGGGTGACAGAAAAAAACACCTCATTGCCTAATGTTTTGCGGTTTATTACGGGAGGATTTTCAGGTTTGCGATGTAAAATCATCACAGTGATGCCGTTAAGTTTGCATCGTTGCAATGCAACGGAAATACTATTTTATTTTCTTTCTTCTCCACTTTCTCTGCTATCGAAAAACTTTTTTGTATAGATTCACGTTGTAGGCCTCCAATGAGGATCTTTAACCCTTCGTGGTCGCCGTGGGTAAAATCGACCCGTCGATCAACTTTGAGCCCATATACACAATAGTTCCCGGCTTTCAATGGGACTTGTGTCGCCATCTATCTAAAATTTGAAGTATCCGTTGTATTGGAGGACCGTTAGAAATTCGAAAAAAGCGTTAGTATCTTTTTAAGAACGCGCACTAGGCTATTTTTTTACCAAAAGGACTATATCTAAGGAGTTCCTGATTAAAATTTTAGGTAATAATATTAAAAATTCGCGGTGTTATGATTTTTTGAGTAAAAAAGTGCATTTTTTTCGTTTTTATCTCGTTATGAATTTTTAAAAATATTTTGCCATTTCATTTTTTATAAATGAATTTTTTGTACGTAATCTACAATGTTCAAAGCACGTTCAGTATTTTTTTAAACCTTTTTGGATACGTAGCTCGGACACAATGTTGGTTTAAAAATTGACTGGGCAGAATTAACCCAGTATGAGCACCGTGATCGAAATGGGAAGCGTGACCACGACGGGTTAAAAAAATTTTGTAACTTTTGATGCGTTGAAAAAATAATTGCTATGAGAAATGTATTATTTTCGTTGCATTCCAACGATGCAACTTCCACATCATACCACAGTGATGAATCGGGATTTTTTAACGGATTGAGGCCCAGGCCGTAGGGCAAGATAAATAGATAAATTTCATGAGTATGTAGAAAAAAAGCGTAAATAAACTATAAAAATAGCTCCAGTTTTTTTAGTTGTACCTCTTCGGTAATTTGCTATGGAAATTGAGAAGTTTTCGTGAAAGGCAAAAAGGAAATATACATAAATTGTTAATTTATTGTCCGATACATTTTTTCCTTCACCAATATTTTTATTGCGCAAGCATGTGCAACGTTACGATCAGAGGTGGAAGAGAGTGGAGAGGGGGGACGAGAGGGGGGAGGGAGAGAGAAAAGAAGGGGGAGAGAGGGCGCGAGAAGGTACGAGGGCGGGCGATCGGCTGCCCGGAGTCTGCGATGTATTTCGATTATAGCTGAGTACACGTGCACTTAGTATACACCCTATGACGGTGGGTACAGGCGTACCCAAGAGAGAATTATATTCCGAACTACGTAGTATAGATATAGAAACCTTCATTTTATTTGAAAAAATTAAGCTTTTTTTTATCAAAATGAATTATTGATATTAACTACCAGTTTATGCTGTTATTTATTCATGAATAATAATAAAAATGAATGTGGTAAAACTATTTTTTATTAAAAAAAAAGCTTATTATCATCGTCGTACTTTTTGTTATTATCATTATCATCATATTTTGAAAATTTGCCACAGATTAGTTTTTACTATGAGGTTGAAGTTTGCATCGTTAGAATGCAATGGAAGTTTTTATTTATTTATTTTTTATTTCTCCATTTTTATTATAATCCGAACTTTGTTTCATTGACGGAGGTCGTAGAACTCTACTAAAGATATGAAAAATCATTTGAGTGATTTCCGTACCCTAAGTCGGCAAAAGAAAATGTGAGCAATTGAGGAAACGTTATCTTTCGTGGCATTCCAACGATGCAAACTGCAACATCATAGTTTTTACGATGTTGAAGTTTGCATCGTTGAAATGCAACGAACATTCTTTTTTTATTTTTTATTTCTTCGTTTTCTTTATAATCCAAAATCTTTTTCTTGCTAATATGAACTGTAGATCTGCTATAAGAATCCTGAAGAATATTCTAGTGATTTGGGTAACCCAAATTTTGCAAATAAAAATGGGCTAAAAACTTTCGTTGCGTTCCAACGGTGCAAACTTCAATATCATTAGGTTTTTACTATTAAGAGGGAGGTTAATCCCTTTGGGCGCCCGAAAATGAGTAATTTTTTTAATTTGAAGGAATTTTTTTTAAAGATGATAAAATAATCGCATCATTTTCAAATTTTGACATCATCTTATTACAACTTTCAAGTGTTGAAAAAAAATTATTCTTCAAACGAAACAAAATGTGCGGTGTTATAAAATATTAATTTAAGAATCTTTTGAAAAACTGCTCATGTTATAGCTCAAAGTCATCGATCTGGCTGAAATTTTGGGAGGTTTCTCAATATAACATTATTGGAAGGATATACCTAAAGTTTCAAGGTTATCACGTAAATAAATTACGTTTTTTGGGTTAAAATTGTCGAGAAAATGGTCAAAAATATGAAAATTTGATTACAAAGCCTACTTAATTTTTGATTTTATACTTTTTTATAGTTTTATAGATATATCCTTCCCATACTGTTATAGTGAGAAATCTCCGAAAATTTTAGCGAGATCGATCAATAACTTTCTGAGCTATACCATGAGCAGTTTTTAAAAAGACGCCTAATGGAATACCCTATCACGCCGCCATTATGTTTCGTAAATTTTTTCTTTTCAACACTTGAAAGTTCACTGAGAAAAAGAAATCGGTGAATGTGCAAAATGCATTTTGTTGTCTCGAAATTTTGTTGTTTTGACAGTTGCTCAGACATGCTAAATAAGCTACAGTTCACACAATTAAAACTAGCAGTTAGATTAACAAAACGTTTGTTATGCCAATCAAAAATCAAGTTGAACGTATTTAAAGATACTTTTTGTTAAACCAACTGAATTTTGGTTGGATGAACGAATTTTTTTTTCCAGTGTTGTAATAAGGCAATGTCAATATTTGAAAGTTATGCGATAATTTTATCAACTTTAAAGAAAATCATGAAGAGTGACTCATTTTCGGGCGTCTAAAGGGATTTTCTTGAAAACAAAACGGCACCACTGTAAACGCGAACAATATACGCGGAAGTTACTTTCACGAGATGAAAATGGAGCCGATTGATTTACCTATATCAATATAAGACAAAGTCTACTATGATTTTTTTATTTTTTTTTGCACAGACTAATCTGCGATATTGATCCGATCATGCGGAGCGATAGCTCGTTTTGTTGATTGGAGAAATGTACTCTCTACGATTTCATCGCTGGATTCGTTATGCGACTTATCGTTTGGTTATATACGCCTATTCTTCTTATTAGCGAGAGGCGAGCAAGCAGTTGGAATATTCGATAGGTCGAAGACCATGAAAAACGCTGGCGACCAATCCTAACCATCCTGACTCAACAACCAAGCGGAAAAAGAGGGGGAAAAAGTTTCTTCGAAAGAAAAAAAAAGTTTTTCGGGGTTGAGAATGAGAGGAAAACGGACGCAAAGAAGAGAGAAATTAATCAAGAAAAAATCTTATCAATCTAAAAACTAATCGGGGCGCACCGATAAGATTTTTGTTCAAAAAGTTTATGTTTCATTTTTACTATTGCCGAAAGTATTTCTGGTTAAAATTTGAATAAAAGCTATAGAAATGAAGATTGCGTACTCGTTCTACCTTAAGGGTCGAATTTCAATTTTTACCACTCTTGAAAAAAGTCTTATTTCGGGTCAAATATGAAGGCTGCGTGGTCAGAATTAGGGGCCACAGGCGTCGTAATATCACCTATGCTTAATAACATATCGTTTTTCCAAATCCCGAATAAATAATTTTGTAGACAAAAAAACCGCACAGAACGACCTATTCCGGCCCGTCACCGAGGTGCCCTCTGTTAGGGTACGAAAATCACCCAAATGATTTTTTCTACCCCTGGTAGAGATCTACGGCCTCGATCAATGAAAAAAGAAATTAAATTATAATAAAAATGAGGAAAAGAAAAAAAGAACTTCCGTTGCATTCCAACGATGCAAACTTCCACGCTTCTTCATTCCACTTCTTTTTTACCACGTTTTTATTAACCCGCTGGATTGCATGCGCCCCACGTTTTTCGTTTTAAATCTTACAAGTATATTCATACACGGAGAAAAATACGGCCTCAAATTCTAACACTGGTTGCCAGAATTCTAATATTCAGTGGTAGAAAAGTATAGCAGTTTACTGCCAGTTCGGAATTCTAAGACTTTTTCTTATAGAAGTGTCAAAATGATTCTCACACCGTATAGTAAAAATGATGCGTGCATATTACATTTGAAACTATTCTCGCATAGGCGCGAGTTATATTTTCATATGGATTTTACTATACGTATAGCATGAATCTTCGTGTATGTATAGATTTCACTATACGCATAGCATAAATCTTCGGCGTATGGCGAAAAATATTACGAAGTTATTAGTAAAATGTGACTCTTTATACCGTACTTTTAGTAGAATACTGGAAACTAATTGTTCCAATCACGTGGGCAAAATATTTTTTGAATATTACAAAAAATCACAATATGCCGAATAAAATGTATTATTTGTATCAGTTTACGTCCCCATATCGTAGGTTAAAATTTAAATTTCTTCATTATTACTATACCATAATTACAATTTTTATTTTCCATTCAATACTTTTTGATATTTAATGATATTTTTTTAGAAGCATAGTATTAATTCTAAACTCTGTACGGGGTTAGTAATCTGTATTGGATTATAAATCTGTGTGCGGTTAGGAGAAATTATTTGATACTTTTCAGTCAGTTTTAAGGCGTTACCTCCACTTGTAGCGCAAAAAAGGCCTTTTTCATGCATTTTTTTAAAGAAAAGTACAAAACTTTTTTAATCAATCAATATACCATCTTAAAGAACACATTTTGAAGAACTTTCAGTAATTTTTTTATTGACAAATATTACATTGTTTAGTGGCAAATGGCCGTCAATGAAATAATGTTTTTATATACACGGTTTGCGGTGACCAACATTGCGGCGAAGTGGATCATCTGAAAAAAAAATGCGGATGGATTTAGTCAAATATAAGTATAAACTAGTCTTTAATCGAAGGATTTTAAAAAATATTCATTTTTCACAAAATGGCGGACAGTCGAAGTTAATGGTTCGATTTTAACGAAAAAAACGGCCGTTTTTTGGCTATAATACGTCCATTTTTTTCGAAAAAAAAAATCGAACGATTAAAGACTACATTTTTATCTATTAAATAAGCCTGCAAAATGTCAAGAAGATCGGTTCATTAGTGTTCGAGTAATCTTGGTCACCGACTTCAGAAATGCCATTTTGAGAAAAACGCGTTTAAAGTTTCAATTTCAGTTTACACGAAGAAAATATTTTTTTTTGTAAACTTACATAGAGTCATCTATTCCGGGCCTATACAGAAGTATGGGCCCGGATACTTATACTTCAAAAAATGCAATAAAAAAAAATCGATTTTTTCAAAATCGCAAGTGGGGGTAACCCCTTAAAAACGTGGTTTAAAAATTACTTTTTATTAAAATAATTTTCGAGTTATTTAGCCTTGAAAATGAAAATGGGCCACCCTGTATACAAGGGTGTGCGTATTAAAAATGATGCCTATGTATTTTTTTCATGCGTTCGTATGTTTGCGAGTGTGTGGGTGTAGCAGTGCACACACAAACGTAACGAAAGTTACAGCACGCGCGAGCTCTCAGTCGCGTGAGTCACCAACAGCTGATGGCTGGCGCCACTCAGCTGGTTGTTACCGGTGAGTTCGCGGGCTCTATACAGCTCCGAGTAGAGTTTGCGACCGCGCCATACGGTCCGCGGGGGAGCACGCTATCTTTGTCAGCGTATCAGCTGATGTGTCGGGCACTCCCTTGGTTCCAGACATTCCCCCCTCTCTCTCTCTCTCTCACCCACTCTCTTTTCCTTCTAGTTTATCTATATCAAGAGACGTAGCGTTTCGACGCAAACTACTTGAAAAAAAAAATTCAGTCTATATATATATAAAAATGTAAATGTACTGGGTGTCCCAAAATTGGACGATCAAGCCTGGTGAGGCGATGGATGCGTTGGATAGCGATAGATATAGTTATCCAATTATTTGCGATTCAATTGTTTTCATCTTTATATTTTACGCTGAAGGCCTCAGGCCACAGTAACAGGTATTAAATCATGTGCGAATTTAACCATTTTTTTCGTATGAAAAAGTGATTTACTCATAAAATTAATTACACATCTATTTAGTATGAAAATCAAGCTGTTCGAAAAAATATATATTTTTTTTTCGATGTGTAAAATAGCTGACTACTAATATTTTTTTTGTTATCTTTTTTTTAGGCGCTCCGCGGCGTGACATTTAGCATCCACAATTTTTCACCTAGAAGAAAAAACAAAAATTCTCGGCAATCTACATTAGAATACCTAGTGAAGTACGTACGGAATTTAAAAAAATTTGTTTTATTCATAAGTTGTAGGTATTTGAACTTAAGAAATGAATTTTCAGTGAAAAATTTCGTTATAACTGCTCATAAACTGCTCATAAAATGAAAAGTTTTCGATTAATCAGAAATTCCGTACGTACTTCTCTGCGAAATGCAATTAGGAACATAACTTTTAAATTTGAAGTAAATCGAGTGAAAATTGTTGAAGTTGTTTGTCACGCCAATTGGAAAAAAAGCCTTTTCGAGAAGTTTCGAGTAGTCGGCCATTTTGTACATGGAAAAATATATATATATATATTTTTTCTAACAGCTTGATATTCATACTCAATTGATGTGTCATTAATTTTATGAGTGAATCACTTTTTCATACGGAAAAAAATTGTTAAATTCGCACATGATTTTATACCCGTTACTGTGGCCTAAGGTCTGAAGTCGCCTAGTGCGTTAACTAAAAAAAATATTTAGAAATGGCCATGGCATTTGCCTCGTTGGAATGCAACGAAAATTCTTCTTGATTTTTTCATTACACTATTTTTACTATTGTGTAAAGTATTTTTTTCTCAATTTGTAATAAGGATTCCCAAAAATATTGCAGACTTACGCTAAATGTGAAAAAAATATATGTATATTTTCGCCGCAGTTGAACGAAAATTCTTATTTATATTCCCATTTCCTTGCATTCATTATTAAACATAATCTTTCTTTCAGATTTGGATTGTTGATCTCCATATTAGCATCTGTATAAGTGGTCAAGGAATTTTCGCAGCCAAAATCTAACAAAATGAGTTCGAAAAATTGAAATAAAAGAAATGGCCATGGTGTTAGAGCTTGCATCGTTGGAATGAAGTAACACTACTTCTTGATTTTTAAATTTCTTTGTTTCTATTATCTAGAATTTTTTTACTAATTTTGGTTGTGAATTTTTAACAGGGATTCTCAAAAATATTGCGGTAACTTTCTCGATATGCGAAAAAAATACGGGAAAACGAAAAAAAAAAATTCGTTGCACCTCGACGAACGGCGTTGAAGTTTGCATCATTTAAATGCAACGAAAATTCTTCTTAATTTGTTCACTTCTTTATTTTGACCATCTAGAATTTTTTAAACTACTTTTGGTTCTGAATTTTTACTAATAATTGAAATAAAAGAAATGGCCATGGTGTTGAAGTTGGAACGGAGCAAAAATGATTCTGGATTTGTTAATCTCTTTATTTCTATCATCTAGAATTTTTTACTTCTTTTGTCTATGAAATTTTTAATAGGGATTCTCAAAAATGTTGCGGTGACTTTCGCAGCCCGAATGTTCCAAAAAATACGGAAATTCGAAAGAAAGAAAAAATCGTTGCACCAAATTTTTTCACCAAATTTGGGCTACGTAAAGTATTGAAATGTTTCGTCAGGATGCTTATGAGAAATCTGAAGCCCAAATTTGCTGGATAAAATTTTGGATGCTGAAGCAAATAAGGAAATGAAAAAAAATAATTTCCGTTACATTTACCGACGAAAACTTCAACATTGTGCCAGTGACGGTGATCAATGCGATTAGCCGTTCCTGATGGTAGCGTAAAGTAAAAAAAAATACAAAAAAAATGAGGAAACGAGACAATTTACTTCCTGCCACCGTCAAAACTGTTTTTTTTCTCGCCTTGGGCCCCAAAAGTTCCGGAATTCTGAGTACATGCTTTACAACGAGGAAGCTAAAAAGTTACGAGAGAACCCACCGGTCTATATGATGTTCGGAGCATTCACAAAGAGCGTGAAGAAGAAAAAAAACGAAGTGACGAGAAGGCCAATTTTTTGGCCCTCGACTCGGCATAGAGGCACGAGCTGAAATGCGCGGGAGAGAGGAACAGAGCAAAAGGGAAAAAACACGAGTCGCCCACTTAGGAATTCCTAACGAGACGAGACGAGCCGGGCTTCTTATTTTCATTTTTTTTTGCCTTTCTGTTTTATATTGCCTTGGCAGCGTGTTTCGTTACGATCTTTCTACCGGGGCATCTACTTTGAGGCACAGGCGCCTCTCCTAATTTTGTCTATGACCTGACTCAAGCTTATGCGTGTCCCGGCGTTCGGTATGGTCTTTTTGTTAACTCCTCGCCCACGCTTAAACTTTGGCTGGACGATCTTTGTGACGAAACGTCACTTTTGGCGCGTAATGGAAGAACAAAAAAAAACCTGCGTGGGTGGGCGTGTAGTTGATCTAAAGATAAAAAGTACCAAAACAATGTTTTTTGTTAATTCGTTATGCAGCATTCCGAGCCAAGTTTCGACTTCAGAAATGATTTATTGCTTGCATCTGCCGAAATATGTTTTATTATGTGAAATAATAAGAAATAGTAATAACGTACATAATTATATATATTTTCATGTCTTCAAAAGGTGTACGTACACTCAAAATTCCAAATATACTATTTTTTATAACAATTTTTTATAGCATAGTTTATAACATAAATATCTACCGTTTAACTGATTCATATGTTTTTTCGTTTGTATATAACAAGTGGTTAAACTTGTTTTTTGAAATTTACGAAAAAGTATCCAGTCATACGATAGTTTTATCTTTTTTGTAAAAGAACATTTGTTTATGTTTCATTTCAGACCACCATAGGTATCGGAAGTTTGAAAAATAATAACGTTCATCAATATTTATTAATAGAAACAAACCTAAATTTGGCAAGAGTATGTATTAATTGTGCGTAGAATCCCGACCTCGTTATCTCAATGCTATGGTGTTGAAATTTGCATCATTGGAACGCAACGAAAGTTCCGTTTTACATTTTATTTTCCATATTCTTATTATTATAGGTGATCTTATTTATAGATTTATAATGTAGATCGTTAAATAAATATCTTTAAAAATGGTGCAAGACTTTTGTAAGCGAAATCTATCAAAATAAATTAAATTCGTTGCAGTCCAACGATGCAAACTTCAGCACCGTCCAATACTCTCGTCACAATGAAATATTGAAAATCCACGTGTTCATTGGGCCCCAAGCTTATACGATGTTGAAGTTCGAATCGTTGGAAGGCAACGAACATTCTTTTTTTCTACTCATTTCTTCATTTTCTTCATCATCTAAATTTTTTTTTACCAAATTTAAACTGCACATCTCTGATGTAATCTCTGATGAAAATCCTGAAAAACGTTCGAGTGATTTTCGTAGCCCAAAGTTGACCATAGAAATTGAACTATGAAACTTTCATTGTGTTCCAAAGATGCTAGATTCAAAATTTTATGAGGTTAGGCAAAGACGTTAAAGATAACCGCGAAACGGGTAAAATATCAAGTCCGTTATTGATATATTTAACATATTATTTATTTAGCCATTCTTGCCTCTCGGGCATAAGAAAAATATATATATATATATATTAAATGTATGCAAAAGGTTGATTTTTTTTCTTCGTATTTCGATGTTTGTTTTCTCAATCATGGAATACATTTGGATTATCACAATATATTTCCTCTTTTGGTATGACCGAATTCCTTCTTTCAGGAAGGTGTCGAATTCCATTGCCGAAAGAGGGCGTAGGTTTGGGGGCCATATAAGCCTCGATCTATTTTTGTACTTCCGCCATATTTCGAAAGTCCAGCTGTCCGGCTGTCATGGCTAGGGGCTCCGAATCAACTGGAATAACTGGAGATCCGAAGGAGCCGGAAAATAAATGCGACAGAACTTTTTAGTACGCGTCCCACATGGTTCTACTTGATGGCATTGAAGTTTGCATCGTTGCAACGAATTTTTTTTTGTGTTGCCCAACCTTTTCTGACACATTTAGGCTACAAATATAACTGAAATAATGTTGACGATCCTCAAGAGGAATCCTCAACCTAAAATTGTAAAAGAAGAGTTTAGGTAGTGATCAAAATAAAGAAATGAAAAAATTAAGGATTTTCGTTGTACTCGATGTGCAACTAGGATGTAAACCATTCTACTTGCTCGTCCACAAAATTGTATGTTTTGCTGTTGAGATTGAAGTTTGCATCGTTGGAACGCAACGAATTTTTTTTTTAATTACTCGAATTCCTTTTGGCGTATTTTAGCGACAAAAATCCCTCGACAATTTTTTTCAATTGCTCATTTAGAAATGTATGATCGAAATGTGCAGAAAAGAGATTTCGTAGAATAATGAAAATGGGGAAATAAAAATATAAAGAATTTTCGTTGCCGTCCAACTATGCAAACTTCAACATCATGAAATTTTCGATTTTTTTTTCCGCTGCGCAGATCTCTTTCACGTTTTTACGTATTGTTATTAAATATTTACTACCTCAAATTGCAAAAAAGAAGGCTTTGGATAAGCATGAAAATAAAGAAATGAAAAATGAACAAAAAATCGTTGCATCCCAACAATGCAAACTTCAACGTCATTGAACTTCAGCGCCATCTGATTCAGCGTGTTCATCACTTCTCTCTATGAATATGTCTGTCATTAATTCAACTTATTATAGCGATTAAAAAATTCCCTCTCCAATGTCCCCCACTCAGAAATGTATGATCCAAATCTGCAAAAAAGATTTCGGGGAATGATGAAAATGAGGAAATGAAAATATAAAGAATTCTCGTTGCATTCCAACGATGCTAACTTCGTGATGTTGGAGTTTGCATCGTTGGAACGCAACGAAAATCAATTCTTTTTAGTCGTTCGATTTTTTGTTGGCTGTGAAAATCATCCCATCATTTCACGTATTCTTTTTAAACATTTATAACCTCAATTTGTAAAAAACAAGGCTATGGATGAGCATCGAAATAAAGAAACGAAAAATGAATAAAAAATCGTTGCATTGCAACGATGCAAACTCCAACACCATCCGATTGAGCGTGTCCATCACTTTTTCCTATGAATATGGCTGCCATTAAGGGGAGGGTAGGGGATTGCACTTTTTAAAAATCGATCTTTTTGTCTTTTCTTATAGTTAAACATTTCAAGAATATAATCCCCAAAATTTCAAGTCAATCAGAGCAAAACTCTCGGAGTTGTAGACTATTTAGTCCCGCTCGTCTAACACTGTAGCTCCGACTTCTCTAAACTTCAAACGCGTTTTTCTCGAAACCACTTTTCAAAGTCCGTGTTCACTGCCATTTGAAAACTACATGACCGATTTATTTTAAACTTGGTACACACTTTCTACATATAAAATACCTCCCCCCAACGGTTAGTTTGAGATTTTTTTACATTGAGATGGTTTTCCACCCCTAAAATGGCGGAATTTTTCGTGAAAATAGCACTTTTCACTTTACATGACCACCAAAAATTTATAAATGAAAAAAAAAAAAATTATCAAAGACCGTTGGGGGGAGGATTTGATGATACTTTGACTAAATTTTAATGGTACTTGATTTCAGATAATTTCTAGCTGAAATACAGTGAACACCGCAAATCGTGTTTTTCCAAAGGCGTTCTTGGAAATGCTTTGTCACCGGCTTGTTTGTGGATATTTTCACGTACAAATTTCACGGAATGTTCTTGAAATGACACTTAACAATGTACAAAAGGTTTCAATAAATTTATTCTATCCATATAGATGAAAAAAATTCGCAAAAAAGTGTTTTTTTTTTACGCTGAAACCCCTACCCTCCCCTTAATTTATTATAGCGATCAAAAAAATCAGTGTCAATCCTCCAAACCTATAAAAGGACTTGTGATCGTTTAATGTCCGAATTAGGACGACAGAAAAAAGGTTTGAAACTTTTGCGAACACCTAATATGTGTACACTGAAGCAGGACTTGGGGCTTTGAAAAGTGCCCGAAGAAGAGCGAGGGAACGAAAGAGCCGTGGAAGACCATAATCTTTAAGGACCTATATATATATATTAGGGTGATTCGTTTCAGGGTAACTTTTTTTTCTCACCCATCGTGCCCGAAAACCTCTAGTTGGCACCCAAAAACGAAGTTTCGTGGAAGGGGGGTGTTGTCAACAAATATTTAGAGGTCACGAATCAAAATTGAAGGTTTCCCATTTGATTAACATTGAAAAAAATGTTTTTCTCTTTATTAGTGTTACCATTCCGCGAATTTTGATATCGCGATATTTTCCAAGTGGGTTCTCATAGGAAATATGATACTTTACAATAAAGTTCATTGAGCCATGTCCGTAAATTCAACCGTTTCAGCGGTATCATTATTTCAAGTGAATATTGTACAAAAATATCTATTCAAACGGCTGTAACGCCTAAGCTATTAGATATATCGAAAATAATTCAGATGAGAACTTTGTAGAGAAAGTAATTTTCTACAAAAAAGTCTTATAAGCCGAGCCCGAAAATTCAACTCTTTCTCAGCTATAGGTGGATGAAGTAAAATAAATAGATTTGTTTTTGTTTAAAAAAAATCTATTTATTTTACTTCATCCACCTGTAGCTGAGAAAGAGTTGAATCAACTGCATTCGGATGAACAAAATTATTGTTGAGATAATTGATATTTTGGATAACCCACATCACTATTCGGATTATTGACGTTTCGGATAAAACAAATTGTCATCCGGATTATTGACGTTTCGGATAATCGACGCTCTACTGTACGTGATAAATCATTGAAAACCATTAGACACGTATTTTTTTATCTGCGGAAAAACGTTTTTAAGGTGGAAACGACCCCTCAAAGAAAGACGTGTCATCCCTTAATTGATTTTTTTAAAATGATTTTATATTGGTTTTTTTATCGCTTTACATTAGAAGAATGTTGGTTTTTGTTTCATTCAGATCGGAGGACTGCTTGTGGGTGAAACTGCAAAACCACCCCTCCACACGCCCTTCTTTGAGGGGTGGTTTTTCCTCTGAAAACCGATTTTTCGCACATAAAAAAAATACGTCTCTGGTAGTTTTCGATACTTTGTCAGATTTATGAGATTCAACTAAATCGACGGCGGATACTTAGGTGATGTTCCTTGTAAGTGAAAGAACAGTATTTATTAAAAACCACAATCTTTGATTGAGATCTTCATTTTGTATACATTTCTGAACGTACTCTGCTATGTTCTTAAATATATCCAATCCAACATAAAATAAATAATAAAAAAAATCGGAACTCTTATGCAAATCAACGTAGTAGTAGCTACCAGAATACAAACAAATGGCATAGCTTGTTGCAGGCAGGCAACAGCACGGTCACTTTAATTAACGAGATTGAGATTGTTGCAACAATTAGCGCAAAAATCAGCGGGCATCTGAAGTTTCGTCTTTCAGAGACGACATACCTTATTGCAGGTGTAAGCCACGGAAAAAGGCCTTTTTCGATTCCACGCTCGTGGACGAATAAGTTGAAACATCGGAAATATTTAATGTAGGTAATAATGTTTTAAAGCTGTTGAATGTAATAAAAAAAAACAAGTAAAAGTAACTTAAATTTAAACAATAACAATCATAATGCTATTTTAATGTTTTCAGCTCAGATATCGAAATATCGGTATTATTCGAGTCCAATATCGGTTTTTCAATATCGGATTTTTAGTCCGATATTGCGGGTTTTCGATAATATCGAAAACCAGTATCCACGACTTAGTTTGAATGCAACGAAAATTCTTTTTTTTTCTAATTTATTTCTTGAGTTTTTTCATCGCCTGACTTCTTATCCTGCAAAGTTAGGTCGTAGACTTTTCATGAGAATCTGTAAAAACCTTTGAACGATAATTGTAGTCTACATTTGCCGAAGAAGTTTGCAATGCATGCAATGTGATGCAAACTTCAATATCATACTTTCAGTGCGTTCCAACTATGCGAACTTCAACGTGATCGCAGAAGGGAGAATATATATTGCAAAACAGGGCATGCGAGGTACACTTTTCCACTTTATGATACGAAAGTTTGCGCCGTTGGGATGCAACGAAAATCATTTATTTCTCATTACAACTTCTTTTTACCGTTCAAAGCTACGGCACTCTTTTTTAAAGATTTTTATTAGAGACCTACAACCTAAATGGAAAATGATTTTGGATAGCAATAAAAATGGAGAAAAAAGAAAATAAATAATTATTTCCGCTGCAAACTTTAACAGCGTTATACTCCAACAGTAAAAATGTAAAATTGAATAATTATTCAGACGCCCTTATTTTCATTAATATAATTTTAAACGTTGAAAACGATATGTGCGACGTCTGTCTCGTTTCTATTACTATATTGGGACAACAGGATGAAATTTCTATATGAGAAGATCGAGAGTTCAGTGCAGAGCAATTTAGTAAATGGGATTTGTTGGAATTCAACGCGAAGTTCTTTCGAATGCAATGGTATTGAAGTTAGCCGCATTGGAATACAACGAAAATTCTTTTTATATGTTTATTTTGTTATTTGTTCTTTTTTTTATTAGGTACTATATAAAATCTTTTTTTTCGCAGAATTCGGTCGTAGGTTTCGAAATGAACATTCTAAAAAATGTTTGACTACTTCTCGAAACTCAAATTTGCCGAAATAACTTTCTGAAATTTGAAGAAGAAAAATCATTTTAATTGCATTCCAATGATACAAACGTCAATCTCATTGAATTAATCCGACCGGCTATAAAATTGGGCAGTAATTTAGCTCGGCATACGAAACCGTTGCGGACATGAAAGAAGAAAAGAAGGTGATAGGAAGGAAAAATGACAACAAAAAACCCAAAAAAATCTTAAAAAATGTGAAAACTACGTATATTTATCGCAATGAAGTTTGCATCTTCGAAGCGTCATGATTGTACTTTCCATTTCTTCATTTTTGTTATTATCCAAACCTCTTTTTGTACATTGACATCGTAAGTCTCTGATAAGAATACATAAAAAAGTGGGAGTGATTTTCATAACTAAAAACGGCAGAAAAAATATGTACGCAATAAAAAAAATTAAAATATATAACGGGCCAGTCCACTTTGAAAATTTCAAAAAATCGAAAGCAAGCAAGACTTGAAGAAATCGACAATGATGAGCAATAGGAAGGGATTTTGTACGGTGCAGGAATTGCCGAATGAGTTTAGGTAAAAGTTTTTCATAGTATAAACTTCAAACGCGTTTTTCTCGAAATAGCGTTTTCAAAATCTAGCTCCATCGTATCTCTAAAACTAATAAACCGATTCTCTTGAAATTTTGACCACATATTGTAAACATGATTCGCAACAAAATGACCCTCGATGGTTGTAAAATTTTTATTTTTACTCTTTTTTTTGCGAACAACTGCGAAAAAACACGTTTTTTTTACTTTTTTTTTCGTTTTTCATCTACCGTTTTTTAATTTTTTGATAAAACCCTATATCCGAGGGTTATTTTGTAACTGGTGTCATACTGAATCTAATGGACTTTGATTTTTTTGTTTCAGACAAGCCGTTGCCGAGTTGTGATGGAGCTACCTAGCCCACCTATTTTTGAGGCGTTACGTTAAACTCTAGTTTTTGCACTTAAAAATGAATTAATTTTTTTTATAATGTATTTCAAGACTTTATTTATCAAGCCCAACAACTTTTATATTCATATCTTTTATAAAATCCTCAAAAAAAATCGCGAAAATAGCCTTTTTCGTGGCTTCAAAGTAGACTGGCCCCATAATTTCCCGTTGCGCTCGAACGTCGCAAACTTCAACGTCAAATATATTTCCCTAGTTTCTATTTCCCTTTCTACCTTTTTCGTGGTTTTCTTGTTTCCCAAAACCTCAGTTTTCCTTCAACTTCTTCAGTGTTTTCCGTTTTTTCCGACGTCCCCCTCCCCAGCTCTCTCTCTCCTTTGAAGAATGGTATAAAGAAGAATAAAGAGAAGAAGAATATTAAGAATAGAGATAAGAATTAAAAAAGAAGAAGAATAAAGAGAAGTACGAAACGAGAAATTCTCGATGTTAACTTGTATAAGTAAAATATGTATCCGCTATCTTTGGGTGCAAAGAGCCGTCTGTTCAGTAGACAGGCAATCTTTCCCATTGTTCGAAGACTTTTGTCGCAGGCACGAGGGACACAAGGTCGAATATACTAGCTGAGCGAAACTTCCGACTGGTTAAGGTCACAGATGTACGAGAGGAAGAGCTCGAACGGCCGTAAAGATTCTCTCGTGTAAACTCTGCTCCGGTGGAAAAAAAGGAACACGAGAAGGCGTCCCAAAAGCATCAGCGCTCTGAATCATCAGTTGCAAACCGAATGTTCGGAAAAAAATAGCTAGTGTTCTCATGTATCAATAGACGAAGCAATCATTATTGTAATAATTATAAATAAAGAAACAGTAATTAACGAATTAATTGCAAATTAATTAACCTTGCAGATAATGAATTACACACGTAATCCAACCTCAATTTACCAGACTCGTGAAAAATATTTAAATATTCAAGTCAATTAAATTCTTTTGATCATTTTTTATTTAAATTGACTCAAATGTTCGTAAAATAAAACTCTCGATTTAATCCAACCCCCAGAGATATTTGTGTGTTTAAATCAACATCTATTTAACATCTTCGATTAACAAGGAATTTATTTGTCCCGAACAATTCTGATATTTGGTATTATTTGCATGGTATTGAAGTTTGCGTCGTTGAAGTGCAACAAAAATATGTTTTCTTCGTATTGCCGATTTTTTTTTTCGTACATTTAGACCATGATGATAAGTGAAACATTTTCGAGGATCTTTATTAAAAATGTACAACCAAAAATTGCAAGAAACGATTTTAGATAACCATAAAAATAAAGAATTTTCGTTGCATTCCAACGATGCAAACTTCAGCACCATAAATATACGATGCTGAAGTTTGCATCGTCGGGTTGCAACGAATGCAATTCCTTTTGGCAGATTTCGCCTGCAAAAGGACCTCAACCATTTTTAAGATATTTCTTTAGCGATCTACATTATAAATGTATTTAAAAAAATGCCTACGATAATAAAGATATGAAGAACAAAATGTAAAACGGAACTTCCGTTGCGTTCCAAACATGCAAACTTCAACACCATCGAAATATTATAAAATGTCTCAATCCCCACGCCTCTCGCTCGGAGTCCGAAACATTTGTGAGCGAGGCTCGAAACCACGCGCCATACATCGGCCACCGAGCGTACTACCCGTGCGCTGGGTAGTCAAGCCCTTGCCACGTGAAAGGTGCCTGCCTATCCAGTGCACAAGTAGTACGCTCGGTCGACGTATAATGCAGGATTCTCGGCCGCAAGCTGTGTGTACACTGAGTGAGTATACAACCTCGTCTGCGAGACGTATTGACATACCTTGAATTTTGCGGACCGTTGCTCATGGACGCCAAAGCGCCCTCCGAAAGACTCAGGAATTTCACATCTCACGATACCCATGCAAGGAATATCGTCTAAAATTATCAAAAATATATTGCGATATATTTTATCGTCTCATAAGACGATAAACAATATATTTTTGATAATTTTTTACCATCGCGAATTGTTAACAGCAGAAATAAATTTACATAATATATTTTTGAAATACCATGAATTTGATGGTATTGAAGTTTGCATCGTTGGAATACAATGCAAATATTTTTTCCCTTGTTATCCATGTTTTTTTGGCACATGTAGCGTACAAAACTTACCGTATCATTTTGAAAATATATTGTAACATATTTTTGATAATCTTTCACCGTCGCAGATTGTTAACAGCAGAAATAAACCGACAATATATATTTTTGAAATATTAGTAATTTTTTTGTCTCGCAACCGACTCGGACTTTATTTATTTTGGAAATGTCTTTATCTGTGTCGCCTATTTTTTGAACAGTTAAGTTCAATAAATTCACGCGATTTAAGTACTTCTTATTCTAAAATATCTTTATTTGCTGTGTGCAGAAAATTATCTTTATTTGCAAACAGCAAATTCAATGGTATTGAAGTGTGCATTGTTGGAATGCAACGAAAATATGGTAAATATTTACAACTGGGGCTCCAGCCCTAATCGGCTTCGAAAATTTTTTTACGTGTTCGAGGCTATTCTGCAGTATGAAAATATGTTTTTTATTATGGGGAGGGGTATTTTATTAAGAAAAAAAAAATATTTCCGGAAAATATTCGATTTTTTAAATACGTTTGTTTGGGTTTGTTTGGTGACATCAAGTGGGTCAAATCACAAACCCATGTCATTTGACCCACTTGATGTCACCAAACCCGTTTCCTCCATACCTTTAAAAACGTTTAAAAAATCGTTTGGGTGTTGAAATAAGGGTTGAAATTGTCTTCCCCCGACTTAAATATTATAAAAAAAGTGCCGTGAAATACATCGACTCGGTACAACATTTCTAAACCCCTTTTCTAGCTGGAGACCCACTTGTAAATATTTACCGAAAATATTTTTTCCTCATTGCCTGATTTTATTTTGGTACATTTAGCCTGCAAGAATCACTGTAGCATTATCAAAGAGCCTTACTAGCGATTCATACACTGAATTTGCAAGAAAAGTTTAGCAATTAATAAAAATAAAAATAATTTTCTAATTTCTCCATTTTTAGTGCTTTTCTTAAAAAAAATTTTGCATTCCAAGCTTATGTACTCCTAGTAAGGATCTTAAAAAATGTTACAGTGATGTTTGTAGGCTACATTTGCCAAAAAAAAATAGGCAATAAGGAAAAAAAATATTTTTATTGCATTCCAACGATGCAAACTTCAATGCCATACAACTGCACTGTGCACAGTTAAAGGTAAGCTGTAAAATATGCACCATTGGTTAAAAAACGTAAACATTGATGAAAAATGAAAAAAAAAAAAAATTCAAAAAGGAATAAACCGCGGATGTAAGATTCGGGGTTAAAATTGCAATGGAGTTTTTGGAGCGTGAACTCGGCTATCAGCCGCAGGAGGACGGGTCATAAAAGAGTGCATTGTTGTCTGCTGTCTGGCTCGAAGAGGAAGCGACGCCGGGAAACGACCATGTGCGGAGGAGCACGTACGGTAAAATAGGAAGAGAGCGGGAGGGGGGGGGGGGGT
This sequence comes from Ophion slaviceki, assembly GCA_944452715.1. Classification (NCBI taxonomy): domain Eukaryota; kingdom Metazoa; phylum Arthropoda; class Insecta; order Hymenoptera; family Ichneumonidae; genus Ophion; species Ophion slaviceki. Next base: position 26,890,008 of record OX101789.1, read on the forward strand.
GAAGCGTGAAAGGGAAATAAAGTGAGATTGAAGAGTAAGAAACAGGGAGCAAAAATAAACTTCATCAATCTGAATTCCCCGTATAGATTTTCGCCTCATCCACGCTCTCGTCCCCTCCCATTCGCGCGTTAATACGATCAAAAGGGACGGGGGAGGAAGCGCGATTGAACAGCTGGCCTTAATCGTACTATTTTCTATACCAACTTATCGAACGACGAGGAAGTAGAAAAAAAAATAAGAAAACAAAGCACCCGGTAAATCGAAATTTCGCGGTATCTCGTCCATCTCTGATCAAGATAACGCTTTAACGCGGTGAAAAAATATCGCATTTTTTTCCACGACAAGCAGATGCAACATCTGACGACAAAACGAGTCAACTTTTCCGTGATCGTGACGTTCAAGATTGCATCTTTGGAATGCAACGATTTTTTCGTTCATTTTTCGTTTCTTTATTTTTATGCTCATACGAAGTATTCTTTTTGCGAATTAAACGCGCAAATCGCTGATAAGAATCCGTGAAAACGTTTTGGTTATATTGACAGGCAAAAAAATTCGAACAATTAAGAAGTATTGATTTTCGTTGCATTCACGGTGAGTCACGAACGCGTGAACGAAAGGAAATTTCGCTTTCGAACAAAGCCGAGAAGGTTTAATTTTTTTTTTTCGTATTCATGTAGGAGGTATTTGCGAACTTTTTATCGGATTTTTGCCTCGTTGCTATTATCTACAAATCAAGCGCATATCTCATAAGCCATGCGATAAATATCCGACCAACGCCTTTCTGCTTCGTATAATCGTTCCCACAGAGATTGAGAGGCTTAAATAGAAGATTAATTTTTCCGTGCTTTAATACGGAAGAGAATGATATTGGAGGAAGTTCATCGAAGTTTAGTTAATAAATAGTCCATCTAAAGACCGCAGAAAGCAGCAAAACTTTATTTTTTAAAGTCCCTCTGCGGTAGAAATCCACCGAAATGAAGACGCGGATGTATTTTTACAAAACTAAATTTAGCAAAAAATGTATCAGTATAAATAAATAAACAAAAAGATATTGAAGTTTGCATCGTTTGAATGCAAGGAAAATGATTTTTTTGTCGTTAACTCGTTCCGATCTCATTTTTTGCAGTTTTAGGCTACGAGAATGAGTAAAACAGTTGACAGGATTTTTTCTGATTTCTGCAACCCAAATTTGCAACGAAATATTTTGGGTGACAAGAAAGAAAAAGGACAATCGTTGCGTTACAACGATGCAAACTTCAAGACCATAAGTTTGGGCTACGAAAAACACTGAAATGTTTTTTCAACATCCTTATAAAAAATCTGAAGCCCATATTTTCTGGATAAGATTTTTGATGACGAAGAAAATGAGGAAATTACTTTTTTTTAATGTTTCCTTGCATTCCAACGATGCAAACTTCAACATCGTATAATAATATTGTATACACTGAAAAGAAAAATTGGTCTGATCGACTAAATCCGTCATTGGGGGATGCCAACGAATTATTAGAAAATTATTTATTTTTTAAATTTAATTTAAATTTAAATTTAAATTTAATTTTTTAAATTTATTTAATTATTAGAAAAAATGGAATATTAGGGTATTTTGAGAATGATTTTTTCCACCGAACTTACGAATATTTCAAATAATTAAATATTTTTGCGATTCAACCCAACATTTCCTTGGCCACTTGCGAATTAACAATTTCATTGTTCCAAGTGATTTTTTTTTCTGAAGACAGAAAAATAGTTAAAAAATTAATTGAAAAGGAAAAATGTTGAATAAAAATAAGTCGAAGGATGACCGAATGTGCATGCGTGCGTGCACGCGCGCATGTGTGTAAAGACGATAAGAGGACCAGGAATTACCAGATGTGATGCATCCGGCCACGGGAACCTCAAACTATGACGAAAACGGAAACGTTGGATTTTCATTCAAGCTGCGTTCCGCGTTAAAAATATCTATAGCTATACATTTACCAACTTTCAATTAAAGATTTCAACAAATATTGACTCTAAGCTACTGCTATTAAACTTCCACACCTACGTTTTTTCCAATCCTAAAACCATTGTATTAAAAAAAAAATGATCAATTTATAATAAAACGCATCGTACTTGCGTAAGGAACAAAAAACATTTACTTGAGCTTACTTCTTTTAAAATAACGAGGAACGATATTTTAGCAATTATTTTAAAATCTGTTCAATAAAGGTTTTCAATAAACCTATTTACTCGCGATGGTGTTGAAGTTTGCATCGTTGGAAAGCAACGGCAAAGATGATTGATTTTTTTATTTCTTTATTTTTATTGTTAGCTAAAATCCTCTTTGCAGCTTTTGTTTATACATTTGTAACAAGGTTTCTCAAAAATGCTTCAGTGACTTTTGTAGCCTAAATGAACCAGGAAAAATATTGGAATAAGAAAGAAAAAAAATAGCTTCGTTGCATACCAACGATGCAAACTTCCATACCATTACTTGCCTAACAAATATTTGTTCCATCGGCTTTCGGACTCATTGCTTCTCATCGTTTAGTCAAAAGAATATGAAAGATTGAACTATAGAATAACGGTGCTTATTCGGTATTGTTTCACAAATTAGAATTTCTATTATTTATCCATTCATGAGCAACAAAACGTTTCCCGATCAAATTACGGTTATTTTAAATTATGTTACAGTTTGCATTATTGAAAGGCAACGCAATTGCCATTTTCCAATTTGCAAATTTTCTTTCCGCGTATCAAAGTTACGCAAATTACTCAAACGTTTTTTTCAAAATACTTATTGGAGAGCCACAATGCAAATCTGCGACAACAAAAAATGCTGCGAATAATATGACGTTGGCGTTTGCATCGTTGGGATGCGACGAATGTGATTTTTTTTCTCCATATTTCCTTTGACAAATTTAAGCTACAAAAATCATGCAAACATTTTCTCGGATCCTTATTTAACGATTTACAACAAATTAGTAACATATGATTTTTTTAAATAATTAAGGGAGCAGATACGTTTAGGCGAAGACAAAATATGCTGATTTTCGTGATTTTTTTTCTAAAAGAAAGATTTCCTCATCGTTTTCTAAACGCCGGGTATGTTTTATACTCCTTTTGGCTCTTACATGCTATTGTTATCAATCTTCAAAAATGGCGGAGGTATGAGACGGTCTAAACTGCATTTTAAAAACTGGCGTGACGTGTAGCTAAAAAACCACTCGGCCGATTCTGATGAAATTTGGTATATATCATTCTCACCTTATTGTCTAAAACACGAACCTAAATGTATTTGAAAGTAATAAAAAAAAGTATTCTTTATTGCGAAATGTAGCCATTTTTTTCCGGAAAATTCAATCTTTTTGTTTCGAAGCGTGCTATTTCATCGATTTTCAACATTTCTCACTTTTTCTTGGTTCATATTCTGCGTATAAGTGTTAACGAATGAAAAATCTTCGTTGATTTTTTTTCAGATCAATCCCGCCGACGCTACGTGACACGCCGTCCGACAACAACCGCCGCGACCCCTTTAGAAAACCGTGCCGTACCTCCGCCATTTTCAAATATTACTACATAAAAAAAATACCATGTAACAGCCAAAAGTAGTAATAAAATATACTCTAAGTCTCAAAACTGGCGAAGAAAACTTGCCTCTAAAAAAAATCATGAAAATCAGCAATTTTTTCCCCGCCTACGTATGAGAGATTGAAAAGAATTTTCGTTGCATTCAAACGACGCAAATTTCAACCCCATAGAGATTATCGATAAAAGTAGGGAAACAAAAAACAAAGAATTTCCGCCGCATTCCAACGCATGCAAACTCCAACATCATTGAATCAGGCCGTGACGATTCGGTGCATCAAAGAATGCCATGTACAAAAAAATCGATTGGATAGTCAGAAGCGACGTTTACACGGCGAACGTGTGTGCACGAGTGTTCCCATAAATAAGGAGAAAAGAGCGAGACACGGTTGTAGAATCGGTAAAGCAAAATGCACCACGTAACAGGATTATTAAATGTGAAGCAGCAGGCGGCAGCAGGTGTTTTAAGCCCATTCCTAGACGAGGCCGGAAAAGTGCATAAGATTTTGCGAATACTCAACGTCGACCACATCGCCGTTGCACACGTTGCACTGACAGAAAAATTCTATTGACCTTAACTAACCGCGTTTATTTGATTTTTTTAAATTTGGATTCACTCGATTTTTTGTGGAATTAAATTTTTTCCATTGCATTTCATTATTGGAATTATTTATTTTCAATATATTTATTTATTCAAATCAAAATCTATTTAATATCGTCCAATAAGTAAATATTTTATTTAATCCTAATAAATCTGTGATTCGGTTGCATCTGTTAAAAAAAAACGATTTAGTTGAATCCACTAAATGGATCTATTTGATTTTTTTTTATTTAAATGAAATCGAATTTTGATAGAGTCAACTGTTTTTCTATTTGATTGAACTAATGTTCTGTCTTTATTGCAACACACATATCAAAGGGGTGTGGTAGAGAGGAGTTATATATATATATATATATATGCGTGTGTGTGTGTGTCGTTGAAATTTGCATCGTTGGAAAGCAACGAGAACGATTTTTGTTTAATTTCCCAAATTTCTTTTGGCAGATTTGAGCTACGAAAATAACGCCAACCTATTTTTAGGATTCTTCTTTAGCGATCTACATCAAATTTCAAAAATGTGATTTTGGATAATAACGAAAATAAGAAATTGTTAAGAATTTTCGTTGCATTCCAACGATGCAAACTTCAACCCCATTATGTATAGTAGAGTGGCCCAAATTTGAGCTTAATTTTTTTCCTTTCTCTCACCATCCAATTATCTTCTTTAAAGAGAAAAAAAATTGTCACGAAATCTGCGAGCGGTCAAAAAATATTTAGAGGTCGCTCAAGCCTCCCAAAAATTGGAATTTTCATTAAAATATCGATTTTTTTTTTCATTTACTTCTCACACATGAATTTCACGCTTTACAATTTTTAAATTAACCTCGCGAAAACTCCAGCCGATCAATGAATATTTAGTGGTCGCTCAAGAGCTTCGAAATTTACAATTTACGCCAATTTTTTTTTATTCATCTAACTCATAAATTTGTCGCTTTGTAAAATTATCGAAACAATTAATCGTTTTTCTTTAGAAACAGATTTTTTAAAGTTGCCTCACACTACTAACCCAAGAATTATAATCTTTGTTCTCATAAAATAATTCTTTAAAGTTCTTGTCCGTAAACAAAATTGCAGGTCTCCCGTTTTATCGGGTTATAAGTGTGAGGTAAATTAAAAAAATCCGTTTCTTAAGAAAAAAAGGATAAATTGTTTTGAAAATTTTACAAACTGTTAAATTTATAAGTGAGAAGAGAAAAAATTGCGACAATTGGAAATTTCGAAGCTCTTGCGCGACCACTAAATATTCATTGGCCGGCTAGAGCTTTTGCAAGCTTAATTTAAAAATTATAAATCGTAAAATTCATAGGTGAGAAGTAAACGAAAAAAAATAATTTTTTTTTAAGAAAATGCATTTTTGCGAGGCTTGAGCGATATTTTTGGACCGCTTGCAGATTTTGCGACAATTTTTTTTTCTTTAAAGAAGCTAATTGGATGGTGAGAAAAAGGAAAAAATAGAGCTCAAATTTGGACCACCCTAATGTATAAGTTATGTTTGAAAAATCTATAGCATGATATTCGATAAATTCTCCAATTATGACAATGATATTAACTAATTGATATAGTGTATGTGATACAATAAATAATTATAGGAATTTATTTGGTCTTTTATGATATATCTACGACCAAGATGTTACAAGCACTCGGTAGCACAGGTTCTAGGTTTGATTCCATATAGGTGAAATAGTTTCTTCGACAAAAATCATTTCAGAAGATCAGGGGATAACGAATTACAATACAAAATCGTTGTGGTAAAACTCTCAACTAAGTGTTCCATTTCATTTTGGATTTATGAAATATTTTATGAAGATGAAGATTTATTTGAATCGAATCTTTATTTATTCTATTTGAATATATTTAATATTTAAAAATAGCTGAAACAAATTAAAAAATATGTTTGAAACAAATAAGACCGTAGTAGGCCGTGAGACAAGGAAAAAACCTATTTGATTTGAATAGATCCTATTTAAATTAATTTTTTTTTTTTGGCAGTGAAAAGCATTGCGAGAACTATAGCGGTTGCAATATTTTTTTATCCTCGTTTCTATCTCTTTCGCTCTTTCACCCTCTCCCTGCTTTTCTTTTTGCTGCCGCAGATCTCTCTTTTTCTTTTTTTCTTTTCCCTTCCGCTCTGCGCCTTTTCCACCGCCCTGCTGGTCTTGTACGCATACTTTACGCGTCAGCTATTCCGTCGTACCTGAACATATTTATAGCGCTAATTGTGTGTGTGTGTGTGCGCAGCAAGTGAAAGAGGTATGCGCACGGTAATTTGCGAAAATAACTTATTACAGATATAAGGAGGATGGATAGTATAGTAATATCTGTGGATAAGTTATTCCAGAGTGAATAAACAAAAAGAAGAAAAGAAACGTAGAAAATAACGAGGAAAGATAATTAAGACGAAATGTAAATGGCGTTGAAGTTTGCATTGTTGGAATGCAACGGAAGTTCGATTTTTTTAAATTTCTTCATTCTTATTATAATATAATTATTGATTTCATTGAGGTCGATGATCCCTACCGGGAATAGGAAAAATCATTCGAGTGATTTTCGTACCCTGGGTCAGAAAAAGAAAATGTGAGCAGTTGAAGAAAAGTCAACTTTCGTTGCATTCAAAGCATGCTGACTTCAATATCGTAAGTGTAAAGGGTACACGATGTTGAAGTTTGCATCGGAACGCAACGAAAATCAATTCTTGCCGATTTTTCGATTTTTTTCCGTGAAAATCACTTAAACGTTTTTACGTATTCTTGTTAGAAATTATCGTCCTGAATTTGCAAAAACAGGACTTGGATACGCATCAAAATAAATAAATAACAAATGTGCAAAAAAAAACGTTGCCTCCTAATGAGAATCCTAGAAAATGCTTGCGGTATTTTCGTAGCTCAAATCTGTCTGAATTAATTTTGGAAATAAAAAAAAATCGTTTTCGTTGCATTGTAACGCTGCAAACTTCAACGTCACTGATTTTCCTCTCATAGTAGATCTACATTGGGTTGAAGTTTGCATGGTTGCAATGCAACGAAAATTCTTTTTCATTTCTCATTTCCATTTCGCAGAGAAGTACGTACGGAATTTCTGATTAATCGAAAACTTTTCATTTTATGAGCAGTTTATGAGCAGTTATAACGAAATTTTTCACTGAAAATTCATTTCTTAAGGAGGTACACCAGCTTCAGCAAAATGGTGATAGATCAATAAAATTTGGTGAATATATTCTTTAGTATTATTCATGTAGATACAAATTTTTTCAGATTTTTTGGTTGTGCCGTTTTCTTACAAATAATTCACAAGCGTTTATTCTTATACCCGGAATATATACCTATATCTATAAAAACGCTATGCTTATACACGTGAACTTCAATGTTCAATTATTCGATAACGGCACAATGAAAAAATCTGAAAAAAATTGTATTGACATATATAATACTAAAGAATATACTCACCAAATTTTATTGATCTATCACCATTTTGAAATTTGACCATGCTTTAGCATGGCAACATTGTATGAAGCTGGTGTACCTCCTTAAGTTCAAATACCTACAACTTTTGAATAAAACAATATTTTTTAAATTCCGTACGTACTTCTCTAGGTATTCTAATGTAGATTGAAGAGAATTTTTGTTTTTTGTTCTAGGTAAAAAATCGTGGATGCTAAATGTCACGCCACGGAGCGCAAAAAAAAAAGATAACAAAAGAAAATATTAGTAGTCGGCCATTGTCAACATAAAAAAAAATTCTAACAGCTTGATATTCATACTAAATAGATGTGCAATTAATTTTACGAGTGAATCACTTTTTCATGCGAAACAAAAAATGTTAAATTCGCACATGATTTTACACCCGTTACTGTGGCCTAACCCTCTAACGCCATCGAAAAAAATGCTTCATCGCTAAACGGAATAAATTTGTTTACATTAGTCGCGCGCGAGTACGTATTAGTGGAGAAGAAAAGAAAAATTCTAGTCAGGTCAGAGGTACGACGACTCGGCGAAAATGCTCTACGATGTAAACAAATGCAACTGCGCGCATACATATATGTTACACACATGACTCAACGACACGACGCAATTATGTTGAGCGTGGTCATGGATCGAGTTCGTTCAATTTTCACGAATTTAGATCACGTTCTATTGCTCGCTAAAAAATCAGTTTCTCCTTTTCACGAAGAAACAAAAAAACCAAATAACACAAAGGAGTTTTCGGAGAAGAAAAAAAATCGAGCGCTTGTCGTTTTTCGAAAATCAGTAGGTTCGAACGTTGCGCAACACGAATGAGAAACTTAAGCAGCAAGAAAAAAGGTCTGCGTGACGTTCGTAGACACACAGTCGATTAAAATTGAGTCCACTGATAAGATGGCCTTTTTTCGCATATAGATAAAACTACCTCGTAGAGCCGCCTCGCATGCGCGACAATCTAGTCTATGCATACCCCTCTGAGGTACACGTACGCACAAACGTTTTGTGTACTTTGTCTACGATTACGGAGGCAAGCAATCGAGAGATCTGAATTAATAATTGAGACATACTACCGCTGAGTCCATATACTGCTTTTTTTGTTCTTTCTTCGCATCTATCGCGTATTTGTATTGCTCATTTTTATATCTCTTTTTTTTATTCTCTTCGTATTTTGCGGGTTAGATAAAGACTTTTCCAAAAAGTTTTTTTTTGCTATTTTCTAATTTATTGGGTTATAAATGATCAGTCGGGGGAAGCTGACATTTTTCACTAACCAACTTTTTACGAGCAAAAAATCATTTGAAATATTTTCGAATTTTTTAAAAACCCAAACAAACCCAATATAGTCGTCGAAATTTTCCAAAAATTCCCTATTTCATCACGTGTTTCAGCGAACTTCAAAACCCCATAACTTTTTATGGGGGGGGGGGAGTGAATTTCAGCTTCCCCCGACTGAATATCATCACTGATAACCCAATAAATGAGAAAATAGAAAAAAGAATTTAGGCTCATTTTTCGGAAAAGTCACTTATCTAAAGATTTACCATTTTGCCCTCAGTAGGAGTACGTATTTTTTATTACCATATTTGAATGATGGTTTTTTTGCATAGAAGAATATAAAATGAATTAAAATTTAAAGTAAAATATAAATAAAATATTTATAAAGTGAAATAAAATGGAAATATAAAATTAATTAAATACACTGAAAGATACTGAAAGAAAAAACTGCTAACGAAGTTTGCAACGTTGAAATGCAACGAAAATTGTTTATATTTTTTTATTTTCACATTTTCATAATTCTGCAAAATCTTTGTTTGTCGATTTAGATCATGGATATCTAAATGAGCATTTTAGAAAAATGTTGAGGGATTTTCGTGGCTAAGATATGCCAAACGAAATTTGAGCAATTTAAAGAGAATGATTTTCGTTGCATTCCAACTATGTAAACTCCAATCTTATAGGGAAAATAACAAATGTATAGATGTGATGACGTTCGCGTCGGTGGAGTGCAACGAAAATTCGTTCTTTTAAATTGCTCGAATTTTTTTGTCCAATTTTGGCTGTCGAACGTTTTCACATACTCTTACTAGAAATGTTCGACCTTAATGTACCAAAAACACTTTGAATAATGATTAAAATCATGAAATTACAAAAAAAACGAGAAAAAATGACTGCATTCCAACGATGCAAACTTAACAATCATTAGATATGATCATTCGTCCTATAGTTTCATCTCGCATACTCGACGGAAAATGTTCACTTGTTGCTTTAAAAAAAATAGGTAACCTATTTAACAAATACTTATTTGCTAGCATCGTTGGAACGTTAAACAAACTTTTATTTATGTTTGTATTTCCTTACTTTTATCATTATACCAAATATGGTTTTCCATATTTTGATTGTAGGTCTACAAATAAACACCTTAAAAAATAATTGAGGGCATTTTATATCTGAATTTGCAAAAAGAAGTGAAAATTGACAAACAAATGTCGACAAATACTGGAAACTGTTGGTTCATTTATCAGCGAGTCTAAACCTCATGAAATGATTTTTTTCATTGCTGAAACATCTTTTGGTGTCAATTCAGGATATGAAAATCGCTCACAAACGTTTTGACGTACTCTTAATAGAGATTGACGATCTCGATATACGATTTTTTTTTGTAAATTGATAAAAATAAAGGAATGGAAAATAAAATAGTTGTGCTCCAACTATGCAAACTTCAATGAGTTATAGAATCCAATCTCCGTTGAGAACCTTGCCCTCTTCCATTCAATGCATACGTAGAACATTATTTGTGCATTAAATAAAAATGTATAAAAATAATAGTCAAGCAAACATGCCACATGAAATTGAAAAATCGTAGATAAATGAGTATAATACGAATCTTATGATATCAAATGCACAATTAAAGAATGTTCCAGACAGAAAACCAATATGACGTTGAAGTTTGCATCGTTGGAATGCAACGCAAAATTAATTCTTTATAATTGTTCAAGTTTTTTTCCCTCTATTTTGGCTGCGAAAATTACTCATGCGATTTCACGCATCCTCATTAGATATTTAACATCTCAATTCGCAAAAAAAGCTTTGGATACTGATAAAAATACGGAAATAAAAAAAGACGAAAAAAAAAATCGTCGCACTCCAACGATGCAAACTTCAACGCCACAAACCAATTACCAATCCTACCTTGAACCCCAGGACCTTCCAGATTCATGCTGTTCAAGTTTGCATCGTTTGAATGCAACTAAAATCCTTTTTTATGGTTTTATTTTTTATTTATTTTCCCATCAAAGATATTTGCTTGGCAGTAGCTTTTGTACGTTTCTAGCAGATATCCTAAGGGACATTCGACTGATTTTCGTAGCCCAAATTCGCTAGATTAATATTTCAGCGAACGAAAAAAAAAATTGTTGCGTTCCAACGAAGCAAACTTCAATATCATTCAAATTTTTCATACTGGCGATAGACTGAACAAAGTCTTTAACGAAACACGTGTGTCCGGTCTTGAGATACTGCTCGGACAGTAAGTGCTCCTTTTATTTTTTTAATTTTAGTGAAAGTTTTAGTGAAAATCTTTATTTTCAACACAATGATGGGGTTGAAAAAATAGAATATACTGAAATAATTGTTCAACGAGTAATAATAATTCCGTTGTTCAAAAATAGATCTTCATCGTAACTAAATAGGGCATTTGATGAGAGCTGAAAACGAAGTTGGTGCAAATGTTCGTTTCGTGTTATATATATATATATATATATATATATATATATATATATATATATATATACACACACATACATACATACATACACACACACACACACACACAGGTATGTAGCGTACATCGATAATTTTATTTACGCTTCATACTCAACCAAGGACAAACTGCTCGATACCCTTTGCCCGAAGAATAAATACATGTATACATACATATAAGAATTTTCTCAATGCGTACGATTATACGTACATCCATGAAATATTTCATAACGATCACGATGCCCAAAGTAACGTATTGCCTTCTCCGAAAATGAGCCAATTACGGAATTTCAAAAATACGCCTAAAATCGCGAATGCAATGCCTTTGGGCCGCGTATCAAAGAACAGAATCAGTCTACGTGCTCCAAAGTCCAATAATTCATGCGAAGGAGAATACAAACATAACGATAGAAGAAGTATAGTTTAACAAGCACGTGGGATCGATCGAAGAACAAACATTTCCAGTATAGAATCTCGATGTTTTTGTTTTCCAACGTACTTTCGGTTAGTCTGAAAAATGGGGGAAAAAATACTGATCACGCAAAACACGTCGATAAACAGGACTGAAGTTCTCGACATACGGTTTACAAATAATATTGAAGAAACAAAAGACAAAAACCGAGTCGTACGGTAGAGAGACTGGAAAAGTCAGCGAACCGTTTTGACAGATGGAAATTTACCGGAGCCTGAATAGAAAAAAAATGTGTTGCTTAAGGCCGGAGCCTGAATTAGAAGGTCAGAAAATGGTTTTTTTTATTGATTAATGCGATAGATAAACTATCCAAGAATATATTTACAAAGTTACAGAGGCCAATTGTAAATATTTTCGAAGATACAAGGTCAAAAGCAGAGAAGCAATTGATATTCGATATTGATATTTCATCCTGTTGAAAACTTTGAAGAGCATTTTCTTTAGTTTTCACTTTCACGATTTTTCCAAATTGGCGGCCGTGATAGCAAAAAAAAACTAAACGACCTATTGAATCAAACCAATGTTTATTTTTTTCAGTACGAAAATTTTTCCTAAGTGAAGTAAAAAAGTCGTTGAAAAAGTATTTTTAAATAATTTGTATAGCTCGTTAAAGTGTTTTTCTTTTTAAACACATTTTTTTTCAAACCTGAGAAAAATTATAATCTCACAATTTTTTCAGCTTTTTATTAATTCACCCAGAAGAAAAATATATGAGAATTGAAAATTTTATTGGTTTTTTTGTTTCCGTCAAGAATTATGAGCTGCATCTTTCCCGCCGATTGGGGACTGCAGTGGCAGAATTCCCGAAAAAACGCTTCTTTGGACCAACTGATTCAGGCCCCCTTAAGGGGCCTTAAGAGCTTGAGAAGAAATGGTTTGTTTTTATTCCCACATTTTTCAAATTATAATGAATAATAATTGCTTGACGAAATAAAACGGAATTTGCATTGTGCAAGAGTGCCAAGAAAAATCAAAACATCCGGCAGAGTTCGCAGTTAGGAATTATTATTATTATAATTAATTCGTGGTTGTTACGAATTATTGATGCAGAATTTCCTAACTTTTCCAGGCCTTGCAAATATACCAGACCGATCGTGCTGAAATAAAAACAATTTTTTAAAGATAAAATATTTGAAAATGTTGAAGATTAAAACCAAAAAACTGGAACTCAAAAATAATATAAACAGTATAAAGTAAACAAGTATATATTGAAAGCAAATGCAGAACGTGCTCTTTATTATGAACATAAATTTTTGTGCCGGTGCCGAAAAATAAAAAATAAATATAAACACTTATCGACAATGATAACTGATTAGGTTGAAGGCAATGAAAATTGATATTTCTGAATTCCTTGTATTTATTTTGACATATTTCTTCTACACAAATCCCGCAATTATTTTTCAATATACTTATGCAGCGATCTACCATATAAATCCACAAAAAAGATCTTGCATAATAATAATAAGAATAAGGAAATTAAAATGTAAGAAAAGAACTTTCGTTGCGTTCCAACGATGCAAACTTCAGCACCATGATAATTGTGGTTGTGTATCGACAAATCGAATGCAAATGTAGAGACCTTCATAATATTGAAGTTTGCATAGTTGGAATGCAACGAAAATATTTTATTTTCAAATTGCCAACCCTTTCTCGACACATTTAGGCTACCAAAGTTGCTGAAATATTTTTGAAGATCCTTATTGTGGATCCACACCCTAATCCTGCAAAATAAGAGTTTAGATAGTGATCAAAATAAATAAAAGAAATAAATAATAAGGATTTTCGTTGCATTCCAACGAGGCAAATGTCAACACCATTAGAGCTTTAGAGTAAATTGGTTTTTTAAATTTTAAATGTTTAGCACTGCGGGACTTTTTTTGTATATAATAAAGAATAATATAAATTAAAAAATATGTAAAAACATTTATTTTCATACTTTTCAATTTTTTCCAAGTCTCTTTCATTTTTCATAATTAAACAAAAAGTAAAGTCTAGAAAAATTCAAAAGAATAGAAAAAAAAATCCGTGAATTTTCCCTGATTATTCCAGGAGGAAATAAATTTCCCGAGTGTTGCCGGTTTTCCCTGCTTTCCATATGCGTAACAGTCATGTTGATGGACGAGTGTCGAGTTTCCGAGTGTTTGGTATTCGATTGGTCAGGATTCGCGCTAAATTCATTGGCACTATGCACACGGGACTCGGTGTCGAGGAGTACGAGGGTATAATGCACAATGTACGTGGACGTACAGTCATGGAAAGATGTAGACGAGATTGAGAGCGAGATAGAAACAGGGGGGGGGGGAGAAAGCTGAGCGAGAAAGGGATAATACGTCGGGTCTCTCTTTCTCTCTCTCGGAGTATCGGTGGTCGTCGTCGTCGTCGTTTATGTGCTATAACGTAGCTGCGACGTGAGCCTGCACGAGTTATTTATAGACGTCGATTATTGTGCAACAAAACGCCGGCTTTACGTAACTCTGTACACGTCGCTGTCGCTTTGAACAATCTTACGTTTACACATACGTGCACTCCTATGTGTACGTTTTTAACGTTGTGTGGTCTTGAACGTCAATTGAAAAAAAAAAAGAAAGAAAAAACCGCTGGTGCGTGTAAACTCTCACGACAGCTGATTGAAAATTTGGAAAAATATGAATATATTTACGAAAGACGGTGTCGAAGTTTCCATCGTTGGAATGCTGGGAAAATATTTCTTTATTTTTTAAAAATATTTCTTCATTTTTATTACAATATTAATTTATATCCATTGATTTGGAACGTATATTGATACTAAGGACAGATGACGTCGAAGTTTTCATCGTTGGAATGCAACGAGTTTTTTTGTTCGTTTTTCATTCATTCATTTTTTTCATTATCCGAAGACTTTTTCTGAAAATTGTAGTCGTGAAATGGAGTTGAAGTTTGCATCGTTGGGACCCAACGAAATTTTTCCTCCATTCTTATTTTTATTATTATCCAAAATTATACTTTGCGAATTTGTCCCAGATCACTAAGAGTTCTGAAAAATGTTTGCGTGATTTTCGTAGCCCAAATCTGCCAAAGAAAATTTGGGAAATTGACGAAAAAATCATTTTCCGTTGCATTCCATTCCCATTTATTAACGATGCCGAAGTTTGCATCGTCGGAAGGCCTTGAGACTTATTTAATTTTTTGTTCCCTCCTTTTATTATCATCCAGAATATTTTCTTACATATTTTCGGCTGAAGATCTCTAATGAGGATTCCCAAAAGTATTTAAGTGATTTTGGAGAGCAACATGTGCCAAAAAGAATTGAGCTACAAAACTTCCGTTGCGTTGCAACTATGCAAACTTCAATATCATGAGTTTTATAGCATTGGGTCATAGCTTCAACTTGCAATAAAAACATCGTAAAAATTTGAAAAATTCGAGTTGCGAACATTTTTTGTGGAGGGTCGCCCCACTAGCCTTTTGTTTGCATTTTTCTTGAAATTATATTTAATAAAACGGTGTAAGTCGATTTTCGAAATCCATTTTTTCTTAACAACTTATATACAGTTAAAATTTTCGAAAAATCGATTAAATTTTTTTTTCGTAATGTACATATATTTAAGCACACACACAGAAAATGTCTTGACAATCCGGCGAATATTCTCGAAGTTACACGCACAATTGTCATGACGTGTCAGAGCGTTCGAAAGTGCTTTTGAAACTTTAAACGCGTTTTTCTCAAAACTGTGTGTTTTAAAGTCGGCGAGCAAGATTTCTCGCAAACGGCTGAACCGATCAGTCTCAAATTTTGAAACAATCTTTTAAAGTATATTTTTTAGTAATTAATCGAAGGTTTTTTCTCATCGGTAAAAAATTTCCATTTTATAAACAATTTAAGACCTAAATTTTTGTCAAAAATCGATTTTTTTTGTTGAGAAGCCGCCATTTTGTCAAAAGTTATTATTTTGCTTATTCCTTCGATCAATTACAAGATAATCCATTATATTAACGAAATATTTTTGTTTTTTTTCATTTTAGATGATCCAGTCCAGAGATATCGTGCGCACCGCAAGACGCCTTTTTTTACAGGTGCTCCCGGAGATCAGTTATAGCAGCTTTCAAAATCATTATTTTTACAAATATAAAATGTTAAAATACATTTAAAAGTAACCATAATATGTGTACAAATTTTTACGTTGATAGATTCAAAGGTCTTCTCAAGAAAAATTCTTGAAAAATCGATCTTTTTGGGCCTTCTGACTGTATATAACCCCTTAAGTTGAATTGTCACCTTTTAGATGCATGTTTGCAAAATTTCAGAGCTCTAAGTACTTGGAAAGTGGGTTAAATATCGATCTTTTTGGGCCTCCTGACTGTCTATAACCCCTTAAGTTGAATAGTCACCTTTTAGATGCATGTTTGCAAAATTTCAGAGCTCTAAGTATTCGGGAAATGGGTGAAATGTCGATTTTCCGTTTTGCATCTCACCGAAAGTCGAGTTAAGGGGTTAGGCCACAGTAACGGGTATAAAATCATGTGCGAATTTAACAATTTTTTTCGTATGAAAAAGTCATTCACTCATAAAAATAATTACACATCTATTTAGTATGAATATCAAACTGTTAGAATTTTTTTTTTCGATGTACAAAAAAAGATGAAAGAAAATATTAGTAGTCGGCGATTTTGTACATCGAAAAAAAAAATATATGTATATTTTCTTACAGCTTGATATTCATACTACATAGATGTGTAATTAATTTTATGAGTGAATCACATTTTCATACGAAAAAAAATTGTCGAATTCGCACATGATTTTATACCCGTTACTGTGGCCTAACCCCTTAAATAAAAGCTTGTAAAAGAAGGAATTCACTCGTAGTTTCAAAGTGCGTAGAGGAGTATCGCGTCGCGGCTAGGTGACAAAACGCTCGCGGCAATTGGATGGACAGGAAACGTCAAATTACGAAGAGCGATCGAGTCTTGCCACCGCCGACTACGCTAGCCCCATAAAATGTGAACGTACGCGTAAAAACCGTAATTGCGTGTGTACCAGTTCGATACATCCAAATGCACCGCGGGCGTAAAGACAGAGTGGGAAAGAGGAGAGCGCGAGAGAGGTGGAAGAGAGGGAGGAGCTCGCAGTGTTAGTCGGGAGGTCTGGGGAGAGTCACCGGCCGGCTTCGAAACAGCTGAGCCAAGCGTAAACTTTACTACGAGAGATATATTTCCTTCGAATCGTAAGCGAGAGCGAGAGGGCGCCCGCGAGCTAGACGAAAACAGAAAAAGAACGACGCGCGCTCAAACAGTCCTTGTTTTACACTGCTCGCTTTGCATACGGCGTAACGACTTTCCACATTATTTCCATGTTGGTATACTTTTTTTTCTCGCCATCGCTCGTTTGCTGAACATCGCTGTCAAAAAAAAAGTGTCAACGGATCGACTATGCAAATAGGTAAGTCGACCCTTTTCACGTTTGACTATGGTGCTGAAGTTTGCATCGTTGGGACGCAACGAAAGTTCTTTTCTACATTTTATTTTCCTTGCTTTTATTATTTTGGAAGATCTCATACCGAGGATTAATTTGAAATGTCGTGTACCCATGTATTTTGACTCGCTGATCACGAATATGATAGTGGAAATACCCGAAAATTCGATTTTCAAGGTCAAAACTCACAAAAACTGATTTTTTAAATGTTTTTCTATTTTATTTTGATAAATGTTGATCTTAGAGAAAAATGTTTCCTACAAAAGTTGTAGCCTATAAAAAGA
The DNA here is from genome assembly GCA_944452715.1 of Ophion slaviceki. Lineage (NCBI taxonomy): Eukaryota > Metazoa > Arthropoda > Insecta > Hymenoptera > Ichneumonidae > Ophion > Ophion slaviceki. The sequence continues at coordinate 26,907,598 of OX101789.1, forward strand.
TCGATCTTTTATGTTCTATACAGTTTTTTTCTAGATGCATTCTGTTTCGAGAAAAATGGGATAATGCTCCAATAAGTACATTTTGCTAAATTCCATTAGTTTCGATGTTATCTACTTACGCACCTTACCGCGGGAAGGTCGGAGTTTAGTCTTTAAAGTGCACGTTTAACTTTGGCTTTTTTTGTATTTGAATTTTTTTCTTTTTTGTTTGGGTTTGTTTGGGTTTAGAGTAAGCTGCACTTCAAAGACTAAACTCCAACCTTCCCGCGGTAAAGTGCGTTAGTAGATAATATCGAAACTAATGAAGTTTAGCTAAATGTACTTATTGGAGCATTATCCCATTTTTCTTGAAACAAAATGGTTTTAGACAAAACCAGTATAGAACATAAAAGATCAATGTTTTTATAGGCTACAACTTTTGTAAAAAACATTTTTCTCTAAGATCAACATTTATTAAAATAAAATCGAAAATCTTTTTTAAAAATCTGTTTTTGTGAGTTTTGACCTTGAAAATCAAATTTTCGGGTATTTTCGGTATCGTATTCGTGATCAGCGAGTCGAAATACATGGGTACGCGAAATTCCAAATTAGTCGGTGGTATGAGCTTTTCGGAACTTTATCCAAATTTATGGAAAAGAAAAGGAATTCGGAAATATATTTTTTCGTTGCATTCCAATGATGCGAACTTCAACCTCGTGTTTCGATGACGTTGAAGTTTGCAACGTTGGAATGCAACGATTTTTTTGCTTTTATCGATACTATGTAAAGCGAGCGATTAGCTCGAGGTTATTCGTGAACGATTGTCAGTCGTGTTACGATAATCGCACAGAAACGAAACGATCATTGAGAGGAAAACAAGAGAGGGGAAAAAGGGAAGAAATGTTGCGGTGGACACCGCACAATTTTTTTATGGCCGAATTTTCTTGTCAATTATTTTCATTTTTTTAATTGTTATCCATACTTTTTTCTTATAAATAAAAAAATTGGCTTCATAACGAGGACGGCAAAAACTGTTTCAGTGAGTTTCGTAGTATAATTCAGCGACAAAAAAGGCTACGCAATAGAAGAAAAATGATCTTTCGTTGCATTCCAACGATGCAAATTTCATCATCGTATTTTCTGTGGCCTTCACACAGATTCATGAGATTGAAGTTTCCACCGTTGGAATGCAATAATTTTTCATTAACTGCTCATGTTCTTCACGGATTTATGATGTTGAAGTTTGCATTGTCGGAATGCAACGAAAATTCTTTTCAACTTCTTATTTTCATTATTATAAAAAATCGTGTGTTGCGAATTTGTTGTAGATCGCTAAATAACAATACGAAAAAATGTGTGCGTGATTTTCGCAGTTGAAATTTGCCAAAGAAAGTTGGAAAATAAAAAAAAAATCGCTGCAATGCAACGAAAATGCATTCTTTTTAATTTCCTCAAATATATTTGGCCAATTTTGTCTATAAAAATCGCTTAAATTTTTGTACGTATCCTCAGGAGAGTATTTATACCTCAAGTTGCAATAAAGGCTTTGAATAATAATAAAAAATTTTAAAATAAAAAAAATGTAGCAATCCAACGATGCAAACTTCAACGTCATGGAATGCAACGCAAATCAATTCTTTTTTATGGCGGTGAAGTTTGCATTGTTATAAAGCAACGAATTTTCGTTCTCCTTTCTTCATTTTTACTAAAAATCCATTTTTTTTTCATTTTTCGAGGTCTCAGATCTCCACCAAAGTTAGGAAAAATCATTTGAGTAATTTCCGTATCCTAAATCAGCGAAAGAAAATACGAGAAATTGGAGAAAACTCATCTTCCGTATAACGTGAAGTTTGCATCGTAGGAACGCAACGAAAATTCATTCTTTTGAATTGTTCAAATTGTTTTTCATCTCTGAAAATCACTCAAACATTTTTACGTGTTCTTATTAGAGATTTGGGACCTCAATTTGCAGGAAATAGAGATTTTTGGTATGCATCGAAATGAAGAAATGAAAAAGAAAAAAAAATCGTTGCATTCTAACGATGCAAACTTGATTCTTTTCAATTGTACGATTTTTTTTTGCTGTCATAATCATCCAAACGTTTTCACGTATTCTTATCAGAGCTTCGCGACCCCAATTTGCAAAAAAAAGAAGGCTTTGGATAAGCGCGAAAATAAAGAAATATAAAATGAACAAATAAAACGTTGCATTCCAAAGATGCAAACTTCGACGTCATGCAGATCCTGGCTATAAAAAACCCTCGATCATTTACAAAAAATTCTTGAGCGAAGATCCACAACGAAAATCGTCGAAAAAATTATTCGGTATAATAATTAAACTAATGAAAATATAAATAAGAATTATCATTGTACTCCAACGAAGCAAACTTCAACACTACGCATCGTCAAAATGACGAGTCTGTTACGTTATGGCGTTGAAGTTTGCATCGTTGGAACGCAACGAAAGTTCTTTTTTACATTTTAATTTCAATATTTTTATTATTATGGCATGTCTTTTTAAGGCGGAATATACATTTACAACGATCAAAAAATCGATTTCTTTTTTTTCTCTTTAAACGGTGGAAAAAAATTGTTTTGTATACTTAAATATACTATTGAAGTATACCTAAAGTTTGATAATTGTAGAATAATTATTTCTTAGTTCAAAAAATCCCTCAATATTGCTTATTTTTTTCCTGTCTAAATGTATATAGCGCTTTAAAATAGATTTTCATTGTCGATCGCTGAATGAATGTCTTAAAAAAGGGTTGAAGGATTTTTGCAGGCAAATCTACCAAAAGAAATCACAGGAATTGCGAAATATTAATTTTCGTTGGGGTCCAACCATGCAAACTTCAACCTCGTGTTTACGTTTTGGTGTCTAATATCCAATGTAAACTCGAACTTTTGACATTCCTTGATTTTTGTCCAAACAAAAGAATCGTGAAATAACTACGAAACTTGGTCGCCGCTCAAAGGACATTCTTCTGTTCTCGCTCGCTCAAGCTTTTCGCGTCGTGCCGCGGACAAAAACTTTCAAGGTCACGAGGGATGAGCCGGCGCGGATTCAGCGATATTTCGAGGTAAGCAAAAACGTAAGCGTAACGTAATATATCCAGCCGAGTATCTTCAGCGCTATTCACGTTTTCGCGACAGACTGGAACAATGTTGCTCGTCGAAAAGACATTTCTACGATTCAGACTCGGGGGTTTGTATTCGTTTTTTCATTTTTTCAACGATAACAGGAATTATCGGTAACTCTATCTCAAACGATGATGTCGAAGTATGATTGGATTGAGGTTTGCATCGTTTGAACGCAACGAAAATATTTTTCCCTTAGTGCCCATTTTTTTGGCACATTTAGCCGACAAAAATGACTGTAATATTTTTGAAGATCCTTTCCAGGCATGTGTTAACTAAATCTGCGAAAAAAGAGTTTATAAAGTAATGAAAATAAAGAAGAAAGTTTGCATCGTTGGACTGCAACGAATTTAATTTCTTCTGACAGATTTCGCCTACAAAGTCTTTCGACCATTTTTAAATATATTTATCATGCGATGAAATTTAAACATAAAAACAGCAAATATATTTATCATGCGATCTACATGATAAATCTATAAAAAAAAAATTGACTGTAATAATTTAAAAAAAGGAAAATAAAATGTAAAACAAAATTTTCGTTGCGTTCGAACGATGCAAACTTCAAGGCGATGAAATTTCGTTGCGTTCCAACGATGCAAACTTCAACACCGTTTTCCTCGTTGGAACGCAACAAAAATAATGTTCAATCGGTCAAATTTGTTTGGCTGTGACAATCACGCACACATTTTTACGTATTTTCATTAAGGGGTTACGTGGGTTAGAAAATTTCGAAAAATCCATTTTTTTAAATTCTATTATCTAATAGTACAATATGTCTAGAATATTCTCCCAAAGTTTTAAGTGAATCGGAGTAAAAGTCTAGGAGAGAGCGCCTTTGGGCATTCTCCCCATTGGGAAAGACCGGCCGGGAGCGGCGCAGGTATATCGCGTTTTTCTCAAAACACTATTTTTTAAGTCGGTGGACACGATTTCTCAAAAACTAATGCACCGATCTTATTGAAATTTTGCACACTCCTTCAAAATAGCATTGAGTGGTGATTGAACGAAGGTTTTTTTTCAATTACAACTAATTTTACAAAGTAAATTGTACCAAAAATTGAACTATTTTGCATACAACTCTGCCAAAAATTGAATTTCATTTTTATTTAAATCCTTCGTCCAATCACGAGCTATGCTTATCTACTAACAGAAAAAATTGGTCTTTTTATTTCATATAAAGCTATGATGAGTTATCATGACCACCATGAGGACACTTTTAGGGGTCTCCGGAAACCAGGTCCCACTGGCTGAATGTCCCATATTTTTGGATGAATTTTTTTCTAATATTGTTGAAATGTTGCTCTTTTATGTGCATTTTGAATATAATAATTTATACATTATATTTTTTTAATTAAGAAAAAATGCTTTTTTGCTTCGAAACCCACGTAACCCCTTAAAGATTTATTACCTCAATTTGAATTAAATTAAAGAAAAGAATGCTTCGAATGAGAATAAGAATAGAGAAATGAAAAATGAACAAAAACATCGTTGCATTCCAACGATGCAAACTTCCAGTGTTGGAACGCAACAAAAATTAATTATTTTCAATCGCTCATCTTTTTTTTGCTCCTTGAGGCTGTGAAAATTACTCAGACATTTTTACGTATTCTCATTAGAAATTTACATCAATTTGCAAAAATAAGGTTTTTAATAATGATTTTAAAAAAAGAAATTAAAAATTATGGATAATAACGTTGAAGTTTGCATCGTTGGAATGCAACAAAAATTATTTTCTTTTGCAGATTTCGGCTACGTAAATCACGCAAACATTTTGTAGCATTTTTATTTAGCGATCTGAGACAAATTTGCGTAATATGATTTTGGATAATGATGAAAAGAAGACATTGAGAAGAATTTTCGTTGCATTCCATGAGGTTGAAGTTTGCATCGTTGGAATTTAACAAAAAATAATATTTCTTAATTCCTCTAATTTCTTTAGGTAGATTTTTCCTACAAAAATCCTCGAACTATCTTTCAAGATGTTTATTTACCAACTCCTACAATGTAAATCGAAACACTAAATTATAATAATAGAATATGAAAAATGAAATATAAAAATGAATTTTCGTCGCGTTTCAACGATGCAAATTTATGACGTTGAAGTTTGTACCGTTGGAATGCAACGAAAATGTTTTTTTTTTTTTTTTTTCAATTTCACATATTGCCTTTAGCAGATTAAGCTACGAAAATTACAAAAACGTTTTTTAAGATTCTTATTTAGCGATCCGCAACAAATCGTCGAAAAGTATTTTGGGTAGTAATGAAAATAAATTAAAAAGAATTCTCGTTGCATTCCAACGATGCGAACTTCAACGTGATGTTGAAGTTTCCATCGGTAAAATAACTTTTCTTTAGTTGTTGACATATTCTTTTGCTGACCTAGGGTACGAAAATCATTCAAATGATTTGTCCTATCTTAGGTCATTTGGCTTATAATAAAAATGGAGATACAACAAAAAAAGAACTTCCATTGGATTCCAACGATGCAAACTTCGATCCTATACCTCAACACCATTACATTCCAACTATGCAACCTCCAAATGACGTTGAAGTTTGCAACGAAAATGATTTTTTTTTCCACCTTTCCAAATTTCCTCGCCGATTTAAGCTACGAAAATCGCGCAAACATTTTTTCGCATCCTTATTTAGCGATCTACAACAAATTCGCGACATTTTTGGATTACGATGAAAAAACAAAGAAATTGAAAAGAATTTTCGTTGCACTCCAACGATGCAAACTTCATGAGCTTGAAGTTTGCATCGTTCGAATGCAATTAAAATTAATATCTCCAAATTCCTTCAATTTCTTTCGCTTACAAAAATCGCTCAATCATTTTCAAAAATATTTATTTAGCGATCTATATTTCTAAAAAAAACTCGTAAAGCAAGTTCTGCCAATAAAACTCCATTATTATTATTATTTAGCGATCTACAACAAAATTGATTAAAAAACAAGGTCTTTTATAATAATAAAAATAAAATGTAAAAAGCTTTCATTGCATTCCAACGATGCAAACTTCAACACCATCAAACTTCACCATCCTCGACCTAAATCTACACAAAAAAATCACGATAAAAAAGAACAAAATAAAAAGATAGAAAAGAATTTTCGTCGCATTCCGATGCAAACTTCAAAGCGACGCCAAACGTGGTCTCGGCAAGCCAGTACACGCCACAATAATAACAGCAATTCCACCGTGCGAAATGAAATTATTTTCGGCAGCATTATTGCGATTCGTCACGCCGTTTGTAAAAAAAAAAATGCCTAAAGCTTTCCGAGTTTTATCTCGTAGGAAACGATAATGTGCGTATATTCGTAGCCGGCTGAGCGCGTCCGTAGGACGATGTAGCGCCCGAGTAGGGGGAGACCGCGCGACGTTCGGCGGCGGGCGGGGGGGGGGGGTGGCGGCAGTGCGAGAGAGGCAGAAAACCGGCTTCCACGAATCGCTCGGAGCGCACATACGCACACATTCGCATGGCGGCCGGTTTCGACCAGCCGTCGCTTTCGCTCCTCGCGAAACGTAAGATTTCGCCAGCGCGGTTCTTCTCCCTCCGTTTCTTTTTTTCCCACCTCACTTTTTCACTCTTTTTCGCCCGCGACGCGAGCGCGGCGGCAAACGAAGAAAAAAAACAAAAGTCGCGCGTATTTTGTCGATCGCGAAGGATAGCGTAGCAAAAAAAAGTGTCTGCGACTCTCTGGGGCCGAAATTCCGTGACGATAATGTAGGACAGAAACGTGCGACGAGAATAATCGGCATGCAGAAAGCCAACGAAAGGGCAAATGGACGACGATGGTTCACCTGCAAAATTCGGCGTCCTGTTCCTCGCACTCGGCTCCGATGATTTCCTCGATCCGAATACTTTCGTCACAATTGCCAAACACTGACATGCCTACGGCACAATTGTTTTATTCTCGCACCCGAAACGACACAGCCGCACTTCCGATCACCAAACGCGCCGTTGTTCCTTTTTTTTTCTTCCTTTCCCCTCGCAAATACGCGACGTCGACACGTTCGAGGCGAAAATTTCGTTCGCTCGACAACAAAAAAATACTTCGATATCACTGACACGGAGCACAGACACGATCGCGATAATTCCTCTTTTTTTCCTATCGCGAAGTTGTCCTCGAAGAATCCGCGACTACGGCAGGGGGGGGGGCAGCGGCGCTTTCACGTGAAAGCAGCGCGCTGCGCTTCGAGTACCGACAGCGCTACACACACGCAGATTTGCGGCTCGCGAAATAAAAAGCCCGGCTCCCCCGCCCTCTGCGGCGGAATGACTTTTTTCCCCGTCAAATTCGATCGGACCTGACTCGTCTTTTCGCACTTGTCCCGAATTTGTTTGGGCTTTGTTTGGGTCACGGTGTTGCACGCCGGGCGTCTTTCAGCTGTTGGAGAGTTTATAATTCGTCGATACGGGGAGAGCCTGGGCGCGACTTTCCTGAGCCGACGAGGACACACACAACGCCCCGAACGCGTTTTCGTAATGGCGATATTCTTTGGCGGGAAACAGCTGAGGGCCCGAACGTCGACGCGCGCAAGAGAAAGAGAGAAAATGGGGGATCGCTGCGCCCCCCCGGTACCAGTGCCGTACACTTGGCGAGTGCCCCGCTCAACGGGCGACAATTTTCTCACGTCTTTTGATTCTCCCACCCCGCCTCCACGTGCGTATCCAAAGGTACACGTTTTTCTTGACTAATCGGAACCGATGGCACCGCGGACGCGAAAAAAACAACAAAAAGCGACGAAAACACCCGACGGTAAATGCCGCTTAACGCGCGCACGGCGGTACTCGTCGGTTTACATTTAGTCTCGCGAAAAGTCAAACTAGATGGACAACGAAATTCCTCGTGTCTACGGATCCTGAAATAACGTTTACCGACGTATCCTGTCACTCTTGTCAGATCTTTATTTTTTCTTCAATGATCACGATGCCGCTCGAGAAATCGCTCGAATGTGCGAATTTTCAGCTCGGCACGCTTCGCGCACGTCTCCAGCATCATCGTGCGGAAATTACGAAATTTGGAGCCCGGCCGAATCGACTGGGGCTATTTTTTCGCTTTATTTGTTCACACTTCACGAGATAAAGAGAGCACGTGTGTCACGATTTATCGATGCACTGTTCGTACGAAGGTACGGCGTTGCTCTCGACACTGCGAGTCGTTCTCAGGAGGGGAAAGAGGCGGCAGGTGGTCAGAGCGTCGGACTGAAAAAAAAAATCACCGCGCGACTTGCAGAAACTGGCTGATACGACGCAGGGAGAAAAAAAAAGCCGCGCGTAAAGCACTACGGAGTATCGTCGAATAAATACGAGCGTTCGAACGACAAATTGGCAGTGGGCATTGGTACAGAATGTAAGAGCGATAACACCGGATACGCACACGTTGCCTGTCCGTACCAGCGGTGTACGATGGTGCGAGCAGTCCGCGCGACGAGATTGTCGACTCTTTCCTGAGCGTCTCGCGACAATCAGCAGCGGCAGGGAGGGGGGCGACCGAGACGGCGGAGTGGGGAACTACTCGCGGTTGATTCTTCCCTGGCGGTTGTGCCTCGTACGAGTCACAATTCACACCGTTTACGCTCGTCCGATTGATCCGCTTTCGCGTTTGTTTCAAATCTCGTGACGTGTTTTCAGGCCGTTGAATTGTTTTTTAACACGTTTGCTTCAATGACGCAATGGAATTGGCGAAGTTATCGTCGCGTATGGGCATGGAGACGAGGCATTTTTCGCGCGAACTACTTTCGTCCCGCGTACGTTTACGCTAGAGGAATTGTACGGTCCGCGCGGGAAACATCTGCCAGCTGGCTTAAGCTCCGCCCATAAAATTTACGCCAGACTTCCTCCCCTCGAGCGCCGCTTTCGTGCTTCCTGCCGCAATCCCCCCTCCCCGTACCCCTTGCGATTCCCCTCGGTGCTCGACAGCTTCGCTTCTTTCGTGCACGTGCCCGTAGCATCTCGGGGCCTCTCGCGACGGCACGTACACACTTTGACCGTGATACACACACGCCCACATCGAAAATGCCTCTCCAGTTTTTAGGCCTTCGGAGAGCAGCGAGAATAATCAAGCCGAAATGGTACGGCTGCCTCAAACGACCGCTAGGTTCGCTGTGCTATGAGGTTATTGATGGCGAAACGCGCGAGATACGTGTTTATCTTTGCTCGCGGCGAAACTCTCGCTTTGCAAAACACGATTTAGCTACATGGGTGGCTCTCGAGAAATGCTCAACGCTGCAGGACAACGAAATTTGTAGATGAAAATATTGCATTTTTTCACTTGAAAATTGCGGTTGACTTCGGTTCTAATCGATATGATATAGGGTGTCTAAAAATGACCTGACATTTAACCCTTTGCGGCATAGTGTGACACTGGTGTTACACCTAATTCAATTCGGATTTTGACGATTCAAAAGTGGTTTTTAATTAAATATGGCAGTTGTAAATGCGTTTCAAGGTTCCTAGGACTTCAATAACTACTAAAACTTACATATTAAGTTTTTATTTTTCACGTTGCGGATGTTATCAATAACGAAAGTGCAAAAAAACGTGCACGTAAAGAAAAATGTATGCTTCAAAGGGGGTAGGCTACAGTAACGGGTATAAAATCATGTGCGCATTTAACAATTTTTGTTTCTATGGAAAAGTGATTCACTCATAAAATTAATTACACTTCTATTTAGTATGAATATCAAGCTGTGGGAAAAAATATATATAAATATATATAAATAGATGGCGCAGTGTGGCAGGTTCCGCCATCTTGTTGAAAGAATATGTCTCCCAAGTCCATGCCGTTTATGCCATTTATCGGATATTGTGCTCCACACATAACCTCCATATTTGTACCTTACATTAAAATAAAAATATTCGTATTTTTCAAATAAATAATACGTTTTATTAATAAAGTGAAATGTCAGGTCATTTTGAGACGCCGTATATAATTCACTATGGATCACACTGAATTTTTAGTTTTGAGAGATTTGTTATGATCGTAAGAAATAGTAGGGCCAGAGGAATGATTCAAACCTTTTCCTAGCAAGTTTTTTTATTCGTTTATTCATGTCATCTTCTTTTTCTTTGAATATTAATGTCGGCTCTTTTTGTTTCAACTTCTCTCTTCCTACAGGATCCTGCTTAAGGTGGGAGCCTGAATTAGAAGGTCCGAAAAATCGTTTTTTTTTATTGCTTAAATCGATAGATAAACTATCCAAGAATATATTTAAAAAGTTGGAGGCCAATTGTAAGTATTTTCGAAGATACACGGCCAAAAGCAGAGAAACGATTGATATTTGATATTGATATTTCCTCCTATTGAAAACTTCGAAGCGCGTTTTCTCCAGTTTTCATTTTCACGATTTTTCCAAATTGGCGGGCGTGATGGCAAAAAAACTAAACGACCTATTGAATCAAACCAAAGTTTATTTTCTTCAGTATGAAAATCTCTTCTAAGTGAATTATAAAAGTCGTTGAAAAAGTAATTTCAAATAATTTGCATAACACGTTTTAGGGTTAAAAAAAAAATTCACACCTGATAAAAGTTCTAATTTTACAATTTTTTCAGCTTTTTCTTAATTCACCCAGACGAAAAATATAAGACAATTGAAAATTTTGTTGGTTTATTTGGTTGTCAAGAATTACGAGCTGCATTTTTTCCGCCGATTGGGGACTGCAGTGGCAAGACGCACATGGAATAGGCTGATAAATGTGTTATTTATTGTTTCATGTTGGAGCATTTTTTAAATACATTGCGAATATACATGAAAAAATACCTCAATGTTAGGCGGACTCACTTGTTCTTTTCCCTTCTAAAACAATTACCGAAAAGAAACGCCGTTTTCAGACCTTTTAATTCAGGCTCCCGCCTTAAGCCTTTCATATCTCCGTTATCAGCTTCTCTTTTTCTACGGAACTTTTCCTTTTTTCGATAGCGGCATGGCCATAATAGAGAAAAGAACATAAGCTACCAAAATGATACCACATAATCCGTCTCGTCGGAAAAGTGGATGTGGAAGGCACTGATCAGCTGGCACCACCCGTCACACAATATATGAACTGATTTGCAGCTCTTCGGAAGAATAATTGAGAAAAACGGCTACAAAATTTCGTTATTTATTGTGGCTTACCTGTGCTCGTTATTTTAGTTTTTTTTTTTATTTTTCGAGGAATTAAACAAATGTCCAATGGTTTCAAGGAATGTTTTTTTTTCTTATGTTTTCGAAATTTAGTATCTCTTCACCTTGCTAGTGTTTTTGATATCTGGATAGTTTTTTTATTGGTTTTTTCCTTAGGTACACGCTTTTCGCGTTTGTTACCTATTCTTTCCCATCATCATGACCATCTTTCCTCTACTGTTTACTCCTTTTTTTTCTCCATCTTTCTCCCTGTTCCCCCCTCTTGCGGCCGCAGCCGACTTCCCCCTCTGTATTATATTGATCATGACATTTCTGTCATGGGTATAGGGAAACTGCGGAAAACCTATACCAACCAATACAGCCGGTCATCGAGTTCGTCCCCCAGTCGTGGAACTAGTCTTATTTCGCCGCGAAATGCCGAAGAAAAACATTTCACGACGAAATGTACGCGACTGGGATTCGAACCCGGGACCTCCCGGTATGCTGGTTTAGTGGCGAGCACGCTAACCACTAGACCACCGCACCGGTTGATATCTGGATAGTTACACTTCAGAGGAATGATTTTCATACTTAAAATAGAAAAAAAAAGGGCAACGACGATTTTTTGCCAAATCTGTTTTGTAGAAATATTTCGAAATATTTCAAGCTATTGTATTTTAAGGGGCCGGTCCACTCTGAACATTTAAAAAAATCGAAAGCAAGCAAGACTTGACGAAATCGACGATGATGAGCCATAAGAAGGGATTTTGTACGGTGCAGGAATTGCCGATTGAGTTTAGGTAAGAGTTTTTCGTAGTATAAACTTCAAACGTGTTTTTCTCGAAACAACGTTTTCAAAATCTAGCTCCATCGTATCTCTAAAACTAATAAACCGATTCTCTTGAAATTTGAACCACATATTGTGGTTCAAGTTACACGATCCGTAACAAGATTACCCTCGATGGTTTAAAAATTTTGATTTTTACTCTTTTTTTTACGAAAAACTGCGGAAAAACGCGTTTTTTTAACTTTTTTCGTTTTTCGTCTGGCATTTCTTTATTTTTTGATAAAACTTCATATCCGAGGGTCATTTTGTAGCTGGTGTCATACTGAATCTAATGGACTTTGATTTTTTTGTTTCCGACAAGCCGTTGCCGAGTTGCGATGGAGCTACCTAGCCCACCTATTTTTGAGGCGTTACGTTAAACTACAGTTTTCGTACTTAAAAATGAATAAAAATGAATTAAATTTTTTTAAATGTATTTCAAGACTTTATTTATCAAGCCCAACAACTTTTATATTCATATCTTTTATAAAATCCTCAAAAAAACATCGCGAAAATAGCCTTTTTTTCGTGGCTCCAAAGTGGACTGGCCCCTTAAAAAAAACCTACAAAGTGGTTGTATTGAAGTTTGCATAATAAGGATGCAACGGAAAATCATATTCATATTTTTATTTCCTTACTTTTAATATGGTACGAAATCTTTTTTGCAATTTTGGATGGGAGATTTCCCAATGGGCATTCTCAAAAATGGTTGAGAGATTTCGGTAGCTAAAATCTGCTTGAAGAAATTTGAAAAAGTGAAAAAAAAATCATTTTCGTTGCATTCCATCGATGCAAACGTCAATCTCATAGAAAGTGATCGAACAGTTTTACAGATCACATGCAGAATGATAGTTTGTTTGGGTTTGTTCCTTTGCATCCACTCCTGGAACGTTGTTGTCCCGTGCAGAAATTTCTTCGAGTCCGCAGATCCTGTCATATCCCTATAGAGACTTGACAGCGACGCGCCATTGGAATCTAAGTGGATTCGGCGTTTTTTTTATCTTATTTACGTAATCTGAGCATTTTTTATTTGACATTCTCAACCGGAATTTGTTGGATCTTGCAAAAAAATGTCCTTTCGTGATCCCACGCACAAGTTTTTGGGGGAGTATCAAGATGCACCCCTATCTCTATAGGGATTTGTTAGGGACGTCGCACATAGGGAGTCCTCATTGGGATCCAATTGGATTCTGCACTGTTCCCCGATGACCATCGTTTGAGAATTCTCACCACGTCCGAATCGAAAATGTGTGAAAAGTCACGAGAAAAAAATCGGCGTGTTGAAACGTAACTTGCACGCTTCGCGAGCGTGTAGGTGTATGGTTATACTACGAGGGTATTCCCAAAAGTAAGGTCTCCAAAGCGTTGGAGACGCAGGGAAACGCGTTGAGGGGTTATATACAGTCAGGAGGCCCAAAAAGATCGATTTTTCAAGAATTTTTTCTTGAGAAGACCTTTAAATCTATTAACGTAAACATTTGTACACATATTATGGTAACCTTTAACTGTATTTTAAAATTGTTTATTTGCAAAAACAATTATTTTGAAAGCTGCTATAGCTCATCTCCGGGAGCACCTCTAAAAAAAGGCGTCTTGCGGTGATCACGATATCTCTGGACTGAATAATCTAAAATGAAAAAACCAAAAATATTTCGTTAATATAATGGATTATCTTGTAATTGAACGAAGGAATAAGCAAAACAATATTTTTTGACAAAATGGCGGCTTCTAAAAAAAATCGATTTTTGACAAAAATTTAGGCCTTGAATGGTTTATAAAATGGAAAATATTTATCGATGAGAAAAAACCTTCGATTGATTACTAAAAAATATACTTGAAAAGATTGTGTTAAAATTTGAGACTGATCGGTTCAGCCGTTTCCGGGAAATCTTGCTCACCGACATTAAAAACACAGTTTTGAGAAAAACGCGTTGAAAGTTTCAAAAGCACTTTCGAACGGTCTGACACGTCATTACAAATGTGCGTGTAACTTCGAGAATATTCGCCGGGTTGACAAGACATTTTCTGTGTGTGCACTTAAATGTATGTACATTACGAAGAAAATTTTTTTTTTATCGATTTTTCGAAAATTTTAACCGTGTATAACCTCTTAAGCCGATAAACATTCATCGCCAATTGACGGCAGTGTATGACAAGTCGTGTATAGATGTCAAAAACGTCCTGGTCGTACCGAAATTCACGACGAAGCTAGAATCAACTAGAACATACATACGGGTTTTCGATAAATCGAAAAACCGGAATAGCGGACCAAAAATCCTATATTGGACTCGAATAATACCAATATTTCGATACCAGAGTTGAACAAATTGAAATAACATTATAATGTCTTAAGTAACTCCATTTAAGTTACTTTTGCATGTCTTTTGTATTACGTTTAACAGCTGTGAAATATTATTATCTCCATTTAAGGCGTTACACCCACTTGTAGCGCAAAAAAAGCACTTTTTCATGAATTTTTTAAAAGAAAACTACAAAACTTTTTTAATCGATCAATATACCATCTTAAAAAACACATCTTGAAGAACTTTCAGTAATTTTTTTATTGAAAAATATTACATTGTTTAGTGGCAAATGGCCGTCAATGAAATAATGTTTTTATATACACGGATTGCGGTGACCAACATTGCGGCGAAGTGGATCATCTGAAAAAAAATGCGGATGGATTTAGTCAAATATAAGTATAAACTAGTCTTTAATCGAAGGATTTTAAAAAATATTCATTTTTCACAAAATGGCGGACAGTCAAAGTTAATGGTTCGATTTTAACGAAAAAAACGGCCGTTTTTTGGCTATAAAACGGCCATTTTTTTCGAAAAAAAAATCGAACGATTAAAGACTACATTTTTATGTATTAAATAAGCCTGCAAAATTTCAAGAAGATCGGTTCATTAGTGTTCGAGCAATCTTGGTCACGGACTTCAGAAATGCCATTTTGAGAAAAACGCGTTTAAAGTTTCAATTTCAGTTTACACGAAGAAAATATTTTTTTTTGTAAACTTACATAGAGTCATCTATTCCGGGCCCATACAGAAGTATGGGCCCGGATACTTATACTTCAAAAAAATGCAATAAAAAAAATCGATTTTTTCAAAATCGCAAGTGGGGGTAACCCCTTAAGTAATTTTTACATGTTTTTTTTTTATTACGTTTAACAGCCTTGAAATATTATTACCTGCATTAACTATTTCCGAAGTGTAAACTTATTTATCCACAAGTGGAGAAACAGAAAAAGCTTTTTCTTCCACGGCTTACACCTGCAACAAGGTAAGGTCGTCTCTGAAAAAAGAAACTTTCGATGCCCTCTGTTTTTTTGGTCATTGTTTCAACAATCTGAATTTCGTTAATTAAAGTGACCACGCTTCTGGTTGCGCACCACAAGCTATGCCATTTGTTTGCAATTTGGTAGCTGCTACTGAGCTGACTTGCATAAAATTTCCCAATTTTAATTTTGCTTGTTTACTACTCTTTTTATTTGCATTAATGTTCCTATTTTTTGTTCGTTTATTTATTTTATCTTGGGTTGGATATATTGAAGAAGATAGCAGAGTATGTTTAAAAATGTATAATAAATGATAATCTCAATAAAAGACTGTGAATTTCAATGAATACTGTGGTTTCACTTACTTAGTTATACATTATTATTTCTACAACTTACATCTTCACTTTCAACGTTATAACGTTTTTAATCAAGGTTTTAGATAAATATCAGAAATATTTGTTCCAATTGATATTACAATTTGTTGATATCGAAATAATACCGGTAATCGAACAAGCTCCGATAGTTCAAACTCTAGATATGGGCATACAAAAACTGCCACAGTGCCTACAAAGAGGCATCGACCGAAATGACGATTATGTAGAAAAATGGATAAATGTTCAAGCTTTGAAATCACGTCAACATTACTGAAAATAAGAGTTTCTTTGTATTTCTAAAAAAATAGGAGACCTCACTTTTGGGATTACCCTCGTATGTCAAAGTGCAGTAAAATAAATAACCAACGATAATTAAAATGAATTTTCAGTGATGTGATTCAAATTCATTTTTGAGATATACTTTGTTAAGCGATTTATACTTTTTAAGAAAAGATTTTTGTTTTCTTTTTCAACGAAAGTGACGAGCCGCAGAGATCTAGTCTTCGTTTGGGTTATCGAACAAACCCAAACAAACTTACGCACACTTCACTGGGGATGTTGAAGACTACCTTCTCTCCGCACATCCTGGATAGCGCTAAAATAGTAAAAAAATGGTATTCTAACCTAAAAATTATGAACGTTATTAAAAAAGTTTTCCTACAAACGTTTTTAGTTTTGGCCTGACAAATGTTTTGGTGAAGAATAAGATGAATGGTCCCATTGAAAAAAAAAAACATGTCGGTGATCTTAACGTTGCCATCTTGAATTTTGGAACAAAAAAGATTGTAGTATTTTTCGAGATAAATAAGGCGTAATATTAAAATGAGACACCAAATATATACACACAGGGTGTCTCAAAATCACCTGACATTCAAAATTATTAATAAAACGTATTATTTATTTTAAAAGTACGAATATTTTTATTTTAATATAAGGTACAATGACGGAGGTTATGTGTGGAACTCAATATCCGATAAATGGCCACCTCATCCCTGTTTGCAAACGTTCGCTTTTTTGACGAAATTTGCAATAACATTTGGGGATAATTGCGGACTAATTTCATCAAGGGGAGGTACCTGAGTAAACGGCGAGAAAAACAGGTAAACTTCGGGAATTTTTACCTCAAAAAGTAATGTTTCGATTGGATCCGGATTTTTTTTATTGGAAAATATGTACATTGAGGTATGTTTAGGAATTTTAAAAAATAAATTCGTTGACTGGAAACGATTCAAACGCGATTATCTCGAAACATAGTTTTCAAAGTCGGTGCCAGATGTATCTCGAAAACGGCTTGTCCGATTTTGTCCAAATTTGGATACAATATTCTTCGATAGTTTTTCTCGTTCGCCACGGAGGGGTTTTTCATTTGATTGAACCATTGCTTTTTTATGCAATGCGTGTATGCAATCCAAAATCGTCGGAAATTGCGAATGAAAAACGAATGTTAAATTAAAACGGTCGCAATTCCGTCAAAAATGAAAATTTCAAAAAAATCCTACGTGGCGAACGAGAAAAACTATCGAAAAATATTGTATCCAAATTTGGACAAAATCGGACAAGCCGTTTTCGAGATACATCTTGCACCGACTTTGAAAAATATGTTTCGAGATAATCGTCTTCGAATCGCTTCCAGTAAACGAATTCATTTAAAAAAATTCCTAAACATACCTCAATGTACATATTTTCCAATAAAAAAACCCGGATCCAATCGAAACATTAGTTTTTGAGATAAAAATTCCCGAAGTTCACCTGTTTTTTTCGCCGTTTACTCAGGTACCTTCCCTTAATGGGATAAACTTCCGAAAAGCTGTTACACCCGATGTGGCTGAAATTTTGCACAGATGTTCCATTTAATATATAAAAACGTCCCCCCGAAGGGATTTTTGGCGCATTCCAATAGTTCACGAGGAATAGAAGTTTAAAGTTTACTTTTTAGCCCGCACGAGTATATCTATATCGCTCACCACGGCGGATCGATATCCCCACTCCTCCGACTTCACTGACGACTAGCGCGCCGCGCTTGCCCCTGCAAGTATATCTATACTGTAGGGGTAACCCAAACAAATTCGATAACTCGTAAACTATTGGAATGCGCCAAAAATTCCTTTAGGGGATGTCTTTGTATATTAAATGGAACACCTGTGCAAAATTTCGGCCAAGTCGGGGCCAACAGCTTTTCGGAAGTTTACCCCAGAAAACCTCAAAGAAAGAAGTCCAATGGCATCAAACGGCACGACCTTGGTGACCAATTCACTTCGCCGCGGCGCGAGATAACACGACCATAAAACTTCGTCTGCAATAACTATGCAGCAAATAACAAGTTCTATGCGTTGCTCGATCGTGTAATTCTCCATGACTAAACCTCAATACTTTCTGATGCCAGTTGTCAAAGATTAGTACTCTATGTTCGCCACAAAAAGAAATGGCACACTATTTAAAATGTCAGGTCATTTTGAGACACCGTTTACATATATATATATATTCTGTTTAGGAAATTCAACATACTATACATAATGCGATGGGACCCATCAAGAATCGTGAGGATTCAAATTGGATTCGTACATTGGATTCTAATGGGAAATCCCGATTAGAATCCAATGAACGAGCGTGACGTTTAAGGGGTGAGATGCAGTCAGAATTTTCAAAAAATAGATTTTTTTACATACATTTTCTTGAAGTATGATGTTTTGAAAATATTCCCTGCAAATTTCAAGTCAATCCGATGAATAGTTTCCGGGATATCCCACAATTAGTGAAGGGGCGTCGGGTACCCATGGCAAATTGATATTTTGGAAGCTTCCACATCGGCAGAAGCCCTATTGTATGGGCCAGGAATTGATGATTCGATGTAAGTAATTTTTTAATTAGCATTTCTATACATAAATCAAGTGTAAAATTGGAAAACTCTTTCAGAAATTTTCAAAAATTTATTACTCAAAAACGATGAACTTTTGCAAAATTTTATAAAGAATACTTTCGTTTTAAAATTGCCCAAAAAGGTTTTAAAAAAATAATTCATCCCGAAAAACCATAATTTTTTGAAAAATTGTTTTAACAATTGGCTATAAACAATTGAATGCTCGACTTTTCGGCAAAAAATTGTGATATTCGGATTCAGCGGATCAAAATACATAAAAAAAGTTTAGCTTCATCCATCGAGCTCAAAATTTTACGAACATATGATACCGTATCCACATCGAAAAACTTTAAACGCGTTTTTCTCGAAACTATGTTTTTCAAGTCGGTGACCACTATAATTCAAAAACCACTCGATGGATTTTGATGAAATTTGGTGTGCTTATTGACAGCATTGAAAACTAGTCCTTCATCGAAGGATTCTCATTTTTGTTGAAAATTTATATTTTTATTTAACAATAAACGAGCGATTTTTTGGTCGAAAATCGAAAGTTATCTGTCGGAAGCCGCCATTTTGTTAATAAAAAAAGCTCCGATTGAGGACTAGATTTATTATTAAAATAACGATTTTTTTTTGGTTATTTTATTTCAGATGATCCAGTAAAATTTTATGATGGTCACCGCAAAGTACTGCATGCTGAAGGGGGTCCGGCAAAGATGGCGATATTTTCATAAATAATCAATATTTTTCTTTGAAATTTTGTACAAGTCAAGTTGAAATATAACATAAAAAGTCTGTGTAACCACTTTTGTAAAACAAACTTAATTACTGTTAAAAAAATGTATTGAAAATGCTCGTTTTTTCACGCCTCTGACTGCATCTCACCCCTTAAGTATGGGGATCCAATGCGATGACCCATTGGATTCCTATCGGGAAGTGGGGACAAGTGTGGGAATCTAATTGGATCCCTGCGACAATTTCTGTCCGGGAAGATGGAATTGCCTGATCGACTTCCCACTCCTGCATATTTTATCTGATTTCGTGTAAAAATTAGAATTTTTTTCTCAGCAGCTTCGAAACGTTCTCAGCTCAGAGTAAAAAAAAAAGAGAATTATGGCAGACACTATCGAGATTGTCTCTCAATGATAGAGACTAGTTCATGTTTGAGGCTGCACGATCGTAGATCACCCAATATCGACATTCGATTAAATATTTTTGGTAAAAAATTGCCACGTCAGGGCTGCCTTTTATTTACTGCGCGATTATACAGTCGGTTTTTTTTTCAAGGTCGATAGTGATTGGTGAATTGGTCTAGTCAGTGTTCTCCGAAGACATTTGGACAGGAAGTAAAGATGCATATTAATGCATTTTCTTCGACATTCCGATGCTCAGCACCTGCGATACTAACGCTCTACGCGGTGGCTTCGCGAAACATTTATACTTCGGAACTTCATGAATCGCTCCGTGAAATCTCGTGTTTTTTTCGTGTAGACTATTCCTTTTTTCACACTTTCTTGTTGAAATTGACAACAATCGTGAAAATAAGTTCGCGGGCGAACTATAATCGATGCAAATGAAAAGACCATTCCTACACCCGGGGAAAAAATATCGAGTGTCCTGAAAAGGAAAGACAGTCTATGTATAGAGATTCGAACCGTAGATACTGCCTCGGGACATCGCGAATTCGTTATCCTTTCGAACTGTTGAATTTCTGTTACTTCATAAATCGCCCGAGTGTAAACGTGGAACGTTTATTTGTCATCAATACTTTCGTGTATTTGAGAAAGGAAATCGATGTAAAATTTACAAATTGGCAAATCCATTGGTTCTTCATTTCGGGAAACTGATGAGTGTACAGTTCATATTTTTAACTTACGAAAGTCCATAAATACTGTAATTCGAACTCACGTGACGTCCAAAGAGCTCGACCCTCGGAGGAGAAAATTAACGAAACGCTCACCTCCGCAACGTATCAAGGCGGGATATACATTTACAACGATCGAAAAATCGATTTCTTTTTTTTTTAATTCTTTAAACGATAGAACTATATATGTAGAATATTTTCCCAGTTTCAAAGCGAATTTCGAAAAACTTCAAACGTTACGGTCCGTCAACGCTGTGCTTCGCCGCTCGGATTCGGAGCGGGCGTGAACTTCAAACGCGTTTTTCTCAAAACTGCATTATCGAAATTGGCGGGCAGGGTTACTCAAAAACTATCGAGCCGATTGAGTTGAAACTTGGTAGAAATATTGATAATATTGGTACAGTAGAACCTCGATTATCCGAACCTCGATCATCCGAACCCTCAATTATCCGAACGATGATTAGTTTATCCGAACGTTGGCGTGAAAGATACATTGTTGCTCGCTGCCACCGCCGTGAGCAACAATGAGCAACCCAACGCAACATCTCCTTTTCAAACGGCTGCGAGACTTAGCCGCTCAAAAACGCGTTACAGCCGTTCGTCAATTAAAAATGGACGATTTAAAAAAAAAAAAAATTTTAAAAGGCATTCGACTTTTTTCAGGTGTTTAAAAAAATATATATATGGGGCATTCCATACCAATTCGACCTGGGTCTGACCCTCGACCCCTCAAATCTGGTTCCCGATTTTTCCTATCATTACTCTCACTCTATCAAGCAATTACAATTTTTTTCAGATTTTTAAAAATAAATTTGAGCGCGTCATGAATTTTTGAATTTTCTTATTGAACACTTCGATGGCCGTAATCGAAAAAGCTGAAAAGTTCCCAAAAATACAGTGTCAGATATAAAAAATGTTGGTGTAAAATTCATAATGTCTGGGCTTTTACTTTAACCCCTAATTAGGGTTTTTGTCAACCATGATAAAAAAAAATCGAAAATTACAAAATACACTTTAGAAAAATCGGAGAAATTTTTTAAAAAATCTGGTATTATGCATACAAAATTTCGAGAAACAGTCTACAGTAAATTGACGTCTGCTTCTTATTTTTTTTTTTTCATTTTTTTTTGCTCAAAAAGCTAAAAAACGGGTTGAAGCGAAAGCCCAGTCATTATGAATTTAACACCAACATTTTTTATATCTGACACTGTATTTTTGGGAATTTTTTCAGATTTTTCGATTATGGCCATCGAGGTGTTCAAAAAAAAATTCAAAAATTCATGGCGCGCTCAAATTTATTTTGAAAAATCTGAAAAAAATTTGAATTGCTTGATAGAGTGAGAGTAATGATAGGAAAAATCGGGAACCAGATTTGAGGGGTCGAGGGTCAGAGCCAGGTCGAATTGGTATGGAATGCCCTATATATATACACATATATATATATTTTAGCATTAATATGTATGTCAAATGTTAATATATATGTATTTACTGTTTTTATGTACGATTCGGATACGATTATCCGAACTTTTGATTATCCGAACTAGTCTCGGTCCCAATTGGTTCGGATAATCGAGGTTCTACTGTACCTTCTACTTGACGAGAATTATTTTTGAAAAATTGAAAAAAACAACGACTTTTTCATCCACATTTTACAGAAATGTTGCGTGAAATGTTGATTGTTTTTTGTAAATGCGTGTCATTTGCTTAAATTTGCATTTTCTTCGTTTTAATTACCGTCACATGGAAACTATACATGTTCTAACTGAAAAAATGTTTGAACTTTTTTGCAAATCAAAGTCTACGGGAAGCTAGACTCTCTCTGCCACAGCTCCGTCATTTTGATGATGAATTAATTGAAAAAAAATTGTTTTGTATCCTATTAAAGTATACCTAAAGTTTGATAATTGTAGAATAATTATTTCTTAGTTTAAAAAACCCCTCAATGTTGCTTATTTTTTTCCTGTCTAAATGTATATCCCGTCTTAAATGCAATAACTACATTCAACTTATGATGTAACTTAAATATACATGCACATTGCGTTCCCGTAATCATTACGTACGGTAACAAGGAACGTCACTCAAGTGTCCGCCTTCGATTTTGGTGAAACTCATATATGTGATAAAGCATGGAAAACTATTAGACACGTATTGTTATTTATCGGGGGAAACCGGTTTTAAGGGGGGAACCACCCCTCGAGGAAAGTCGTGTCACGCCTTAATTTAATATTTTTCGTTCGATACTTCGATAGTGGATTTTTCATCGCTTTAGACGGGAAGAATTTTGGTTTTGGTTTCGTTTAGATCGGGGGACTGCTTGTGGCTGCAACTGCAAAATCACCCTCTCGAAACGCCCTTTTTAAGGGGTGGTTTTCTTCCTTAAAACAGTTTTTCCACGGATAAGAAAAAACACGTGTCTAATAGTTTTCAATGCTTTGTTATGCATATGAGTTTCAACGAAATCAAAGGCCGACACTTAAGGGGGGGAGATATATTTAGGCGAAGAAAAAATTTGCTGACTTTCATTATTTTTTTCTTAAGGCCGTAGGCCACTCTACAGGCCGAAAAAGTAGGCTTTTTGGGGATTTTTTTCTCGGAAAAACTACAAAATAAATCGAGACTACAAAAAAGGGTGTTTATCATACATATCAGTGACTGTATACAATAATTTTTTTGAAGCGATTAATTTCAAAATGGCGGCTGTACAGGGTTTATCTCAAAACTGCATTTTTTCAGTTGGCCGGAAACATAACTCAGACAATTTTCAACCGATTCACTTGAAATGTTGAATATATCTTGAAAAATACATTGTCTATGGAAGTACATAGGATTTTTTTTTATATTGCATAGTTCGTTTGTTATTAACAATTATCTGACGATTTTTTAGGGAAATTTTTGGAAAGTGAGAAATTTCATTTTTAAATTAATCGCTTCAAAAAAAATATTGTATACAGTCACTGATATTTATGATAAACACCCTTTTTTGTAATCTCGATTTATTTTGTAGTTTTCTGAAAAAAAAAATCCCCAAGAAGCAAATTTTTTCGGTCTCTAGAGTGGCCTAACCCCTTAAAAGAAAAGATTTCTTCACCGTTTTCTGAGCTTAGGGTATGTTTTATTACTACTTTTGGCTGTTGCATGGTATTTTTCAAATTAGTCTCAAAAAATGGGCTTCCAAAATGCATTTTCAAAACTCTCGTGATGTATAGCTAAGGAACTACAGAACAGAATCGATCGATTCTGACGAAATTTGGTATGAATCTTGCTAACCTCATTGTCTAAAACATAATCATAAATGTTCTTGAAAATAAAAAAGAAGTATTTTTAAAAGGATCAACAAAGTGTAAAATGTTCAAAAAATCAATTTTTTGGCATTATCCGATAGTATAGGCGGTTATAAACATGTTGTTCAATTTTTGGGGCGAGATTCGAATTATTCCGGTTGCTACAGCATTTCTCAGAAAAAGGGATTCGACCAGATGCGTGAGACCTGGCGCGTTTCAAAACGGTGTACACTCTCGAAGGAAGAGTTTTCGAGCTATCCGTCTCAAATTTTGACACGGCATTCTTCCTGCCATTCTTTATCTCGCTATGGAAGCTTTTTTTTTTTTCAAATCTTCACATTTTTTTTAACGAAAACTCGAAAAACAAGGGCTAAATTCGATACTTTTTTTCAAACCGCCGCCATTTTGTCAATTTCCATTTTAAAAAACCTCCATAGCAAGATAGCGGTTTTTATACTGATTAATAATCTTTTTACGAATTTTGTTTCAGATAATATTCACGGCCACAATCGTGTACACCGTGAGAAGTCTTTTTTTTGAAAACATTCTCAACCGTTAAGGTAATCCTATCGCCAGGCTTCAATCCATAGGATTTGCATAATTTTTTTTTTTGGGCTTCACTAAATATATCAATAATGGTCTCTGTAAAATTTCAGGGTCGGTTATCGACCTAATTACAGAGAAAATAAATATTAAGATTGCGTATTTTTGTGAAGGAATTCTGAGACGACATACAAAAACCCAATTTCCGGTCGCTACAAATGTGTATATAATAGTGGGAATCCGCCAGATTCTTAAGGGGTTACCCCCACTTGCGATTTTGAAAAAATCGATTTTTTTTATTGCATTTTTTGAAGTGCAATTTGAAGTGCAGTTTTTTTTTTGATGCCAGGAATAGATGACTCTATGTAAGTTTACAAAAAAAATATTTTCTTCGTGTAAACTGAAATTGAAACTTTAAACGCGTTTTTCCTCAAAATGGCATTTCTGAAGTCGGTGACCAAGATTACTCGAACACTAATGAACCGATCTTCTTGAAATTTTGCAGGCTTATTTAATACATAAAAATGTAGTCATTGGTCGATCGATTTTTTTTTTTCGAAAAAAAAAATGGCCGTTTTATAGCCAAAAAACGGCCGTTTTTTTCGTTAAAATCGAACCATTAACTTTGACTGTCCGCCATTTTGTGAAAAATGAATATTTTTTAAAATCCTTCGATTAAAGACTAGTTTATACTTATATTTGACTAAATCCATCCGCATTTTTTTTTCTGATGATCCACTTCGCCGCAATGTTGGTCACCGCAAACCGTGTATATAAAAACATTATTTCATTGACGGCCATTTGCCACTAAACAATGTAATATTTTTCAATAAAAAAATTACTGAAAGTTCTTCAAGATGTGTTCTTTAAGATGATATATTGATCGATTAAAAAAGTTTTGTAGTTTTCTTTTAAAAAAATCATGAAAAAGGCCTTTTTTGCGCTACAAGTGGGGGTAACGCCTTAAAAATAATCAGATTTACATACTTAAGGAGGTACACCAGCTTCATACAATGTTGCCATGCTAAACCATGGTCAAATTTCAAAATGGTGATAGATCAATAAAATTTGGTGAGTATATTCTTTAGTATTATATATGTCAATACAATTTTTTTCAGATTTTTTCATTGTGCCGTTATCGAATAATTGAACATTGAAGTTCACGTGTATAAGCATAGGGTTTTTATAGATATAGGTATATATTCCGGGTATAAGAATAAACGCTTGTGAATTATTTGTAACAAAACGGCACAACCAAAAAATCTGAAAAAATTTGTATCTACATGAATAATACTAAAGAATATATTCACCAAATTTTATTGATCTATCACCATTTTGCTGAAGCTGGTGTACCTCCTTAACACTTGTAGTAATCCAACACTCTCGGAAAAAATTACGCTTATTGACCTAATTTTTATGTAATATCAAGTTTAATTTGAACTTTCGGTGTTGGATTTATTACCACTTGCTACGATAAAGAGACGTGACAACAAGGCAACAGCTGACTGTAGTCCTAACCTCATCTCACTCATTCGAATTTCCACACATATTTCATTTTTAACCGACATACTTCGTCGACACAAATTTCCCACGCTTTTTACCAGTCGTGGCCCGAATACAATGCTTTATATTTCCCGCACCTGACATTGTTTTCGCAGATCGACGTCGAAAAGCGCGGAGGTCAAACTCGCCTGGTTGAGCAAAAAGAGTCGGAGATAGAACCAATGTTGCCAAATATCAAACCTAGAAATACTGCGCGAATCGTTGGAATAACTGTTTTTTCATTTTTCTAATTAAACGTGAACATTCATTGAACAGTTTACACATGGAAAATTTTAGTTATTACAAATTATTTTTTTGCATATGTTAAAAATATAAATTTTACAAGTCTCAAGTATGATCAGTGGTATGACTAGTGTGAAGCGGTAGGATTACCTTAAAAGAAATGTTTTAAAAGAATAAAAATGAACGGTTCAAAATTATTTTCCGTTCGTCATGCGTGCTTTGATTTGACATTTAAAAAATCGGACTGTTCAGCGTATTTTAACCATCGAACAAAAATGGCAAAATCAGCATTCGACTCGTTACGCTGTGATGATCCTAATTGCAAAACGTAGCCGTTTTTTTCCGGAAAATTGAATCTTTTTGTTTCCAAGCGTACCATTTCATCGATTTTCAACATTTCTCACTTTTTCTTGGTTCATATTCTGCGCATGAGTGTTATCGAGAGAAGAATCTTCGTTGGTTTTTTTGTTAGATTAATTCCGCCGACGCTACGTGTCGCGGACAACATCCATCGCAGCCCGTTTAGGAAACCGTGCCACACCTCTGCCATTTTTTTAAATACAAAAAAATACCATGTAACAGCCAAAAGTAGTAATAAAACATATCCTAAGTTTCGCAGGTCGTGAAGACTATCTTTTAAAAAAAAATCATGAAAATCAGCTATTTTGTCCTCGCCTAAATGTACCTCCCCTCTTAAATCGCCAATGTCGCGTTACTCAGCGATCTAGAGTTTCCTGACGATGCGTACGAATAGTTGAACCGATTTTTCTTCGGAGGTGAAGATCACGCACTGATTATGATCAGTTTGAGGATGGTTTTGTCTAACGAACCGCCATCACCATACAGAACTTTTCTCTTCAATTGGGTTATGCATCGATCACGGACGAATTTTCACGAAAATTCACAAACAAAATTATGCAGGAAGTATTAATTATGATAGCAAAGCGCGGGTGTTATTTATTATCATTATTGTAATTATGATTGCAATTATCGGTATTATTATCTCAATATAAGATATATGGCGCCATAATATATACAGGATGAAAAAGGTCGCTCAAATTTGTCTCATTCCTATTTACAAATACACGCCCACGCATAATACTCTCTGCCTCTCTCTCTCTCTCTCTCTCTCTCTCTCTCTCTCTCTCTTTCTTTCTTTCTCTCACTCAGTGTTCTTTCATCTCCACGATAGAGGATGATTTTTGTCTTTTATTACTTTTTATTGCCTCGTGCTCATGGGCGAGCACGACCGTCAACTTCTGACATATTTCCACGCGAGTCTCTGTCCGCGGACTATGCCGCTGTAATAATTCGTCGAAAATACAAATTGCCGAGAACAAACGAAAAAAACTAATCGCCGAATAAAATGAGCTGCGTGATTTTTAAAATATTTATCTGCAATAATTTGATGATCGTGTGATTTACTTTCAGGCGGGACACCACTGTGACGGGTAAAATCGATTTTTTTCTACATTTTTTTTCAGTTTACATATTCAAGAATATGTGATAAAAAATTCGAGTTAAAATATTGAAAATTGACCAACTTACAGACGATTAAGTAAGAACAGGTAGCGCAATGATTTACGTTTACTAAAACGTGCAGTCACGTTTTTTCTCGAAACGACTTTTCTCGTTGCTCTTACTATAATTATCTTTTGCTCTTGCTATAATTTTCCGATTTTCTATTAAAATCAGACAATTATAGTTCTTTTGAATTGTAATTCAATTTAAAAAACCAAAATTTCCATAATTGCAGTAGCTGTCGTTGTAGGTAGCCGTGTTTTTTTTTGTTTGAAATTTTTCATTGTCTAAACCCCCGAATGTCAGTAAATATTTCGCCTAAAGTACACTTTTTTTTGGAAAACTTACAATTTTGTGAAAAAAATTAATTCGAAATACGGCTACGTACGACGAGAACTACATTCGTATAGATTGTAACGCTCTTTTGTTTTCATTTTTTGGACCAACCATTGTCAAGTTATCGATCCGGCTGTTCGACTACATTTTTAATATAGAGGCTCTATTACACTTCAATGGGGTTAAGTATTATTTTTTTAAATAAAAATTTACGCGAAATAAGTTCAATGTATGCTTAACAACATACCTTTTTACCCAATCCCAAATGAATAATCTAGTAGACAAAAATATCGGGTAAAACTATCGTTTTTCGGCCTCTCACAGTGGCGTCCTCCCTTGAGGGGTCTTCTCACTTTAGACGCTGAAAAAGGCTATTTTCACGATTTTTTTATAGGTTTATATTGTAGATATTGATATAAAAGTCGTTACATTTAATAAATACACTTTCGAAATACATTAAAAAAAATATTTATTTATTCAAGTCACTATTTATAGACGAAGATGGTAGTTAAAAAAATTGTAAGTTTACCCTCTTGATGAAATCTCGGAGATGGATCATCCGAAACGAAAAAATCAAACGGTTTTAGATTCAGTATGTTAATGGCTATAGCGCATATCATACGATTTTTTATATAAACAAAAATAACAATATGGCGGACATTTTCCGAAAAAAACGTGCTTTTGTCACCGTTTTTTGCAAAAAAATAGTAAACATCAAAATTTTAAAAATCCTTGATATGCGCTATAGCTATACTTGTAAAGAATATATGGTTACAATTTCATAAGGATCGGTTCAGTAGTTTCGTAGATTTTATCAACAAGCCGTCGAAAAACGTTGTTTCGATAAAAACGTGTTTAAAGTTTGTTTGGGTTACACAAATACATTGAAATTTTTTATAAATGTATTTCGAAAGTGTATTATTAAGTGTCACAACTTTTATATCAATATCTATAATATAAACCTATCAAAAAATTCATGAAAATAGCCTTTTTTAGCGTCTCAAGTGAATGAACCCCCTTAAGGAGTTTCGATTCGGACAATGCTTCGAGTTTGCTAAATAATACGCTGACCGATACATCCCCGGTCTCGTGCCCCCCGCCCCTCCACGTACATTGCAGCAAAAAAAACTGCGTATTGAATGATTTTGCAAGAGCAAAAGAGAAAAATTACCATTCTCCGTTTCAGAGGCGGAAGCAGGTGGAATATTAAAAATAATTCACATGTTCATTAATATGTATGCACATGGTAACACGCGTTTTGACCCGACGACAAAATATCCCCGACAAAATATCCGACGACAGAATATCCGCAGGACAAAATATCCGCAAGACAAAATATCTGCCGATATTATATACAGTTTAAAGTGTACAGTCATGCCGTTGAAATTTATTCCATGTCAAGTGTACAGTCATGCCGTTGAAATTTATTCCATCGTAAAAAGAAGGAAAAATATTAATATGTGACGGATATGTTTGGGTTTGTTTGTTTGTTTTGCTTTGTTTTTTTTTGGGTACAATGAAGAAATTATTAATATGTGACGTATATGATTGGGTTTGTTTGTTTGTTTTGGTTTGTTTGTTTGGCTTTGTTTGTTTGGGTTCAATGAAGAAATTCGTATTATGCCCCCACCACACTATCTCACACACCCCACAAAGGTGTTTTGCGCGCGATGTGATGGACGCGTCGATGTGGTGGACGAGATTTAGGATTTTGTCTCGCGGATGTTTTGTCATGAGGATATTTTGTCTTTCGGATATTTTGTCGTGGATATTTTGTCGTCGGATCAGATGTCACGCAGCCATGCACATATTAATTATTTATATATACCTGATGCTTGTGTGTGTGTGTGTGTGTGTGTGTGTGTGTGTGTGTGTGTGTGTGTGTGTGTGTGTGTGTGTGTGTGTGTGTGTGTGTGTGCGTGCGTGCGTGCGTGTGTGTGACTGATTCGTTTATGTGGATACACATGAGAGTAATGTACGCAAGATACATTGGCGATGTATAATTAAGGTAATGCTGGAGAGAAAGAAGAAAAATGTATTTAAAAATTTGTATTATTATTATTCAGATAAATCGAACTGATTCGAGTAAAGTTGGCAATTGGAGAAATGATGTTTCCTTCTTATTAAAAATAGACCATTTGCGAAAGCATACCAAATTCACTCGTTGCATTGGTACGTTTCGTCACTCTATAGTAAATTCCCTTTTCTACAAGGGATATGCATTCGATGGGAACGAAACTAGAAATGACGAAAAAAAAAAAAATTGTCGTTTTGTTGTTGTTGGGAAATCACTTTCAACTATCAATACGACGATGCTTAACTCGATTGCCTAACACTTGACGAAAAAACGTCGATATTTCATCAAGCATATAATTCACACACGATATCCAAGAATATCAATTTTCAACTATCGGTAATTTTCCATTCTTTGCCTCGAAATCGAGGAAAAGGCTGTACGCTGAAAAGTTCGAAAACCGTGCCTTTTTTGTCAATCATTGTGCGGAAAACAATCGCGAGGAAAATTTAAAATGCAACATCAAAATGATCTGCAAAGAATATTCGAATCGATGTTGTGAAAATTGTCGGCTTTTTCCTCAAATTGTTCATTTTGTTTTCGGGAGTGGTTGTTATTCAGATATGGATTGTACGGGGAGATTGTTTTTGTTTTGTTTACTTAAGATAAACGCGTAAAAAATGCAAGACTTTACTCGTAATTTTTTGTACATTGATCCGAATATTATTTACGGAATGAAAAAAAATGTTTCGGTCTTTCGTCTGGCATGTGCGATAAGATGTTTTTGTTTCTCCGTAAAACAATTAAAACCCGCGTGTTTCCGGTTTTGGGTACAGATACCCCCCTCCAATCGCGATATTATCTAACAATGCCCCGTCGGTTTGCCAAGCAAAAAGTATTCTCATTTCCCAGATTCATCTTTATGCCGCGCCGAATATACACTTATTGCGTACGGAATTTGAGGAAAATAAAAGAAAAAAAAAAGGTATCGTTTCGTTACACAGATCGTAAATTAAAGGCTTATACATAGTCACACGCCTTACCTGTAAATCCATGATCTAACGCAATCGCTTATCTTACTTCCTTTGTTTTTTTTCTCGCTGGCTCTCTCTCTCTCTCTCTCTCTCTCTCTCGCTCTCTCTCTCTGTCTCCTTCAATAGGTCGAACTTAACGATCGTCATGTTAGCTAACGCAATTATTGTTCATTCTCCGATGTTATAATAATTTTTTCAGTCCTAACTTTAGCCTTTCCTGAGCCGGATTCACTTTGATTTTTAACTGTTGAATGAGGTCGTATATCTTGAGGGATGGGCCGACCTTGAAACCAGTCAGATCTATTATTTGGTCCTTCGTCAATACGAGTAACGTTTTCCCGTCGACTTTGCGCTTGCTGAAATTGTCACAGTAGGTAGCACAATCGTTGACACGCAAAAATTGCGCGACGTCGAACACGTTCCATTCGGCTGGGACGAGCTCACCGTTTTCCGAATTTCGGTGAAATCCGTCGGCTAACCTCGGAATGTACTTTCCACTTGCGGAGGTGACCTACCGAGAAAAAATCAACAAAGAGGAACATTAATTTTTTAGACAGCGTCATTTAACAAAATACTTCGAGGAAAGAAGATTGGGAATGTTCGGAAATGATGGGAAATTACGCTTGAAATAAAAGCTCTACGTATGTAGGTACGGATCTTCGATTTAAGGCCCGCAAGTTTTTTTTTTACTTCGGTCTAATACTTTTCCATTACCGAAAAATAATCAAAGGGGTGAGATGAATTTGGCTATTATTATTATTGTTATTGTATTTGGTCGCTGAAGGAGTTTGAATTTTATATTTTTATGTTTTCAAAAAATGCTTTCGCTATGGCTCGATCGAATTACGACATCGACGAAATTTTAGAACAGGATTAGAGTGTCATTGACTTGTAATCGGTGCTAAACTTAGCGAAAGTTAATAAACGGTTCGAGATTTTCGAAAAATTCGAACTTCGCGATTACAAATATGGTTAACTACAGCTTCTAACAGATGAGAAACATTTGAAGGTCGTTGACGATCTCAATTTTTTTAAATCGATCTTCTTTTTTTCATAGTTACGTAAAAATGACGACTTTTCTCATAGATTTTGTATGCTCGAGTTTCAATTCGGCGCTACGTTGTTGGAAAAAAAATGATTTGAAAAATCGACGTTCGTCAACGACTCGTATTTGCTGTTAAATTTAATAACCCGTTTGGTTTTTAGATTTCGGATGAACCGTTTAAGCTGGTGTCTACCGCCAAACGTCGCGAAAGAAATTTCATCATCTGCCGGCGGCCATGTTGTTTTTCTGTATTTTTTGGTGATTTTTTTTTGGTTCTCAGTATATGTACCTTTGTGTAAAAATAATGCGTTTCTTTGGCACCAACCAAAGTGGTATGTGGCCAATTTTTTCAGGCCTTTGGGTGGATGTAGCCCCTTAAAAAGAATTAATTTTCGTTGCATTCCAACGATGGAAACTTCAACGTCATACCTTCATAACTTGCTCGATTTCGGAAATATCGAAGTAAGTCTTGGTACAGTAGTAGAATATTATTAAGGGGTCTTCTCACTTTAGACGCTGAAAAAGGCTATTTTTATGATTTTTTTTGATAGGTTTATATTATAAATATTGACATAAAAGTTGTTACACTTAATAAATACACTTTCGATATGGATAACAACATTTTTTAATGTTTTTATGTAACCCAAACAAACTTTAAACGCGTTTTTATCGAAACAACGTTTTTCGACGGCTTGTTGATAAAATCTTCGAAACTATTGAACCGATCCTTATGAAATTTTAACCACATATTCTTTACAACTATAGCTATAGCGCATATCAAGGTTTTTGCTAAATTTTGATATTTACTTTCTTTTTTGCAAAAAACGGTGAAAAAAACTTTTTTACGCTATAGCCATTAACATACTGAATCTAAAACCTTCTGATTTTTTTGTTTCGGATTATCCATCTCCGAGGTTGCATCAACAGCGCAAACCTACCATTTTTTTAACTGCAATTTTCGTCTATAGTGACTTAAATAAATAATAAAATGTAATGTATTTCGAAAGTGTATTTATTAAGTGTAGAAACTTTTATATCAATATCTATAACATAAACCCATCGCGAACTGGGAGGAAAGGATTTAAGGAGGAGAAACGCAGAATCTGCGGAATAGAAAAAGAAGACATTGACCACATATGCGGATGTGGAGAATTTAAGAAAATGATAAGGAAAGAATTAAAGGAGGAAGTAGAATAAATAATTTGAACATGGGAGAATACTGGAAAGCGATGGCTTTAAGTTTTCAGAGGAGAGATCATACCAGCCCTATGCGAATACCGCAGAGCATTCCAGAAAGAGGCAAGAATTAAGGGGCTATACGAGTGTGACACTTTTGAAAAATCGATTTTTTTGCCTTTTTCGACAGTTTGTACTTTCAAGAATATCCTGTAAAAATGTCAAGGCCTCTAATCATTTTATCTTGCAAAAATCGATAGTTAAATCTTTAAACGCGTTTTTCTGGAAATGAGATTTTTCAAATTTGCGGACATTGTAACTCAAAGAGCAATTATCCGATTGACTTGAAGTTTGAACTGAGTACTCTTGAATATATATACTCTACAATGACGTAGGATATTTTTGATTGGATGAAAATTGACGATTTGGCATTGAAAAAAAAACGACCATTTTATAGGCAACAAAACAGACTTTTTTTCATAACTACGCCATTTTGTTAGATTTTGATATTTTTCGAAAATCCTACGTCATTGTACAGGAAATACCTTCCAGTTTAACGACATTTTTTCCTTTTTCGGTTTCAGCTACTCAATCGGCCGGAATCATGTCAGCAGTGGAGGAACTTTTTTTTTGCACCTCCGAAGGCAGCGCATAAGTCGCTTGGATCTCAATATTTTTCCATGACAAAATTATGTATTATAGGTCAAATATAGCCAAATATATTCTTAATTTTCCGAAACATTTAATTGAATACTGTTCTTCCAAAAAATTTCCGAAATACACTCAAATTTTCAGCGTTCACACGGGTGTAGCCCCTTAAGAAGAGGAAAAGGGATCAAGGTGAGCGAAAGAAGAGGAATCCAAACGGATAAAGATCATATGTTTTCAAGCAGAGGAGTTATACACATATGTATGAAGAATGAAAATGTAAAATATTCCAAAGCTCAGCAAGGCAAGAATGGCGAAAATAAATAATTAAATTAAATTAGTATAAACCCATAAAAAAAAATTCATGAAATTAGTCTTTTTTCAGCGTCTAAAGTGAGAAGACCCCTTAACCCTTTGCGGCATAGTGTAACACTATTTTGAGATATTACACCTAATTCAATTCAGATTTTGACATTTCAAAAGTTTTTTTTTAGTTAAATATGGCGGTTGTAAATGCGTATCAAGATTCCCAGGACTTCAATAACTACTAAAACATACCTATTAAATTTTAGCATGTAAAGTAAGTTTTTGCACAAAAAAAACGTGCACGTAAAGAAAAATGTATGCTTCACAGGGTTAAATTACAATCGTCATTGAAGTGTCCTATTCAATGCCAACACGTGGAACCTTCGAGTGATCTAAACGGAATTTTAAAAAACCGTAAACAAATTCGAAACGTGCACATTCGATTGTTATATTTTTATTTGACTTAGAGAGCTTTCTCCATGAGGAAACAAAAACCGAACAACGAATTATTTCTTCAGCAGTGATTTGCAAACGAAATAGAATGACGAGTCATGAAATTTTGGTGATTCGTTTGCCTTTTCCCGTACGATTACGAGTCACGGAAAATAATCGGCCGTTATCAAAAGCTCATCGGAAATTGCTATCATCAGCGTGACGGTTACGGAAAAATGTTTAAAAAAAATACATAGAGGGACAGGGGCAAACTCACGTTTATGTACGAGGTGGCGGTTCTCTCTTTGGGCGGTGGCGGACTCTGAATCTCACTCTGTGTCTCGTTCAAGGATTGGCCTTGTCCACTCGTCGGACTCGGCAACGTTTGATCAGGTCCCGCCGGCTCTTGGGCCGTTTCCGGCTCTCTGCTTCCCTGCTCCGGTAGACTCTCCAGATCGCGATCCCTCTCGATTTTCGTACCTAGAGCCGGCTCAAGCTCGCGCTCTCGTTCACGCGTCGTACTCGTACGCTCGCATTGCCGATGCAATATATTCTTCGCGCAAGACAACTTGCCGCCTTTCTTCAATTTCCGCTTAGCTTTACGTTTAAGGCCCCTCGGTGTTTTAACTGCGAGACAAATGTTTATTACAGTCGATAGACGATAATTGTGCAATCGAATTGAACGTGTCTGTCCGATCGTTTCTTTGGAGTCCAAACTCTTTGGAATATTCCACAATTTGTGTTCGTGGGCCGAGATAAACATTGGAATTCTGATTCTCGATTTTCGGGATGTTTTTTTTATCGATCGAAATGTTTTTTTCACATTTCGATAATTCGCCAATGAAAGTTCAGGTTGTAATAGGGGCAAGCTTTTTGAGGATGAATTGATGTTGAAGACGGAAAGCGAATTATATTAGGACGTTGAATAAGTTCCCGCTGTTTTCCAACAGATGGCGTTACCAAAACTGCGTGCGTGTAGTTTAAGATGGTAACGCGTCTATAGACTGAGAAAAAAGGATCGTTGAATGTGCAAAATGCATTTTGTTGTCTCGAAATTTTGTTGTTTTAACAGTTGCTCAGACAGGAACGTTTCCTGTGCGACAACTGAGCGGCGATATTCGTTCTTTACCTTGTTTACTGGCATGTGACGTCACGGGCGTCACGTGACTACACATCTGACAATGGTCGTGTTCGTTGGGTCTCATCATTTCGATACGAACAAGTGCGCATGCGCATGATGATGCGCAAAGCGCAACGCGAAACTGCGCAATGAAACGAGTCATGCGCAAAACGAATGAGTCGTTTCAGTCGCGAGCAGTTGCGCGTTGCGCATCATTATGCGCACGCGCACTTGTTCGTATCGAAATGATGAGACCCAACCACGGTCTTACATACAGGTCTGACAACGGCGGTAGTGGGGGTAGGCACCCTTAGCGGTTTTGTTTTTTATTCCGATTTCTGCCGCTTGGTGTGTGACGACAAGGGGAATAGTCCAGTCAAATTACGGCTCAGAATGAAAAAAAAAAACATAAAATACCGCATTTTTGGGATTATGATGGATCGATAGGGGGGTGTATTCTGAGCTTAAATTTCAATTTGTGGGGTTCTACTGAGGTCAACTCAAGGTCATTTCGATGAAAACGCGTTTAATTCGATATCTCGAGAACGGTTAGTGTTAGGCCAAAAATTGTAGAGACCTTTTCTCTTCTAAATTAAATTTCCTAACTTTTTTATCTGAAACTTTTTTTTTATCATCAATATTTTTCAATTTATTACTTCCGGAAGGCAAAAATTTTACTTTTTTTTCTCCCTATTTTTCATTTTTCGCCATTTTCTCCCCAACCGTTCAATTTTATGAAATTTTACCATCTATCAAAGTTGTAGATCCTTTAATTACGAACAACTTTTTCCAATAACTTTTTTCTCTAATACCAATATGTTCGGAGTTATATATTACTTTACCGAGCAAAATCCGCGCCAATGTCGCAATATCATCGACATCAGTGGGTATTCAGTACTTGAAAGAAATATTAAAGTATTCCATGATAATTTATTAGCCAACTTACCTGTATCAGAAGGTGAATCGATTAAACTATTTAAAAATTGTACTTCATTTAAATATTAAATATTGTAATCATTCAAATATCATTTAAATATTGTACTTCTTCAATTTGGGTATTTTTTATTCCATTCAATGGGATAATAATGTGAATAAGGATTAAAAAAAAAGAAGTAAATGAATAATTGAAACTGTTTCACACATTTATTGATAAAAAAAATAGGTAATGAAATTCGTAAAATTAAGCATCCGAGGTCGATGGAAGTGATTCATTAATATTAAAGGCCCTGACGGTATCGGGGCATACGTCGTCCTCGTCCATTGCGTCAAAAATATTATCGTCGACAACACTGGCGATATTAGAACAATAGTTCTCTTGGCAATTAGTGCAAATTACTGAGCAAAACAGGCCGGCCTTTCTGCATCCGCACGCTTTGCCGCAGTTGGTTTTGCATTTGCACGCAATTGATCTCAGTATCTTCTAATATCGCCAGTGTTGTCGACGATAATATTTTTGACGCAATGGACGAGGACGACGTATGCCCCGATACCGTCAGGGCCTTTAATATTAATGAATCACTTCCATCGACCTCGGATGCTTAATTTTACGAATTTCATTACCTATTTTTTTTATCAATAAATGTGTGAAACAGTTTCAATTATTCATTTACTTCTTTTTTTTTAATCCTTATTCACATTATTATCCCATTGAATGGAATAAAAAATACCCAAATTGAAGAAGTACAATATTTAAATGATATTTGAATGATTACAATATTTAATATTTAAATGAAGTACAATTTTTAAATAGTTTAATCGATTCACCTTCTGATACAGGTAAGTTGGCTAATAAATTATCATGGAATACTTTAATATTTCTTTCAAGTACTGAATACCCACTGATGTCGATGATATTGCGACATTGGCGCGGATTTTGCTCGGTAAAGTAATATATAACTCCGAACATATTGGTATTAGAGAAAAAAGTTATCGGAAAAAGTTGTTCGTAATTAAAGGATCTACAACTTTGATAAATGGTAAAATTTCATAAAATTGAACGGTTGGGGAGAAAATGGCGAAAAATGAAAAATAGGGAGAAAAAAAAGTAAAATTTTTGCCTTCCGGAAGTAATAAATTGAAAAATATTGATGATAAAAAAAAAAGTTTCAGATAAAAAAGTTAGGAAATTTAATTTAGAAGAGAAAAGGTCTCTACAATTTTTGGCCTAACACTAACCGTTCTCGAGATATCGAATTAAACGCGTTTTCATCGAAATGACCTTGAGCTGACCTCAGTAGAACCCCACAAATTGAAATTTAAGCTCAGAATACACCCCCCTATCGATCTATCATAATCCCAAAAATGCGGTATTTTATGTTTTTTCATTTCGGTAATTTGACTGGACTAGAAGTAGTGGTGCGACGAAGAGAGAAATAGCTCTTCTGCCCTTTTCCCTCCTGAACGCAACGCATGCGCCGTTTGCCCTAACTTAATTTACCGGACTGTCGTGTAAACTGCATAATATACGAAACCAATTAAAAAAAATGTGTTGGTTAAAAAAAAGATGACTACTTTCATCGAAAAAAAAACTGAAAACTTTTTGAATACATTAATTCATAGCAGCACATGTTACGACCATTTACATCGTTTTTTCGCCAATGTCTCACAATACATCGTTCTTCGAAATGTTTTTCGCACACGTACTGAGACCCTTTCAGTCCCGGAATAGCATCGAGCCATTTTTTGTATCGTTCGACGTTTCTGGGCACGCGAAACACGGAGCATTTCTGCTTACAATTTTTGTACCCCGTTTTACAATTGCGAACCGCGCAACCCTTAGCCATTTCGCATTTTTTTTCGCAAACACTACCAAAAAAAATTCACACTTATGCGTAAAAACACGATAAAAAATGTATCACGGAAAATCGCGTAGAACCCTCTGGTATATGGTCGCAAATAAAGGTTATTTCGACAATCGCGCCATAAAAACATACGTAAACACCTTGGGCCCATTCGCCGGTAAGAGGTAAGGGGGAAACTACTTCCCCTTGGTAGTAGCGACGCGTAGCGTCGCCTAGTGAATCGAAAAGGGAAGCCGATAAGCGTGCCTACCCCCACCACGAAAATTTAGCTTAGTTGCGAGACCTGTATGTAAGACTGTGGACCCAACGAACACGACCAACGGGACCGTTATGGCGGTCTGGTTGAATATTTAAATGTTATTGTCGATTTATATCGTAAATACTGACATTCACGAAGATAAAACAATATTGCGAGCGTAATATAAAATAATTAACCATTTAAGATGAATTCCGTACAACCCTATTATTTTGATGTGTCGAATTGAAGGCATTTCTTCATGAAGACGCAAGTCAGACGCTAGCCGAACTTGCAGAAGCATTAGGAGTTGATAAGGCAACAGTTTTGAAACATTTGAAAGCATTAGGAATGATTTTTGTTTGATGAAACATCAATTTTCACGATAAAAACAGTGAGAACTTATTCAACAGCCTAATATATGGTAAAATATATGTGAATCTTTACTCACCGGTAGGACTAGTGTTTTTGACGAGTACACGTGGTCCCTCTAACTTGTGATCAACGAGATCGCACCAACCGACAGGATATATATCGGGGCTTTGACAATCGAGCCACTGATCGTATTCGTCCTCCCAGCCGTCAAAATGTACACGCAATAATCTACCAATTACCCTCGTGATCGTTGCAACGCAAACCAATCTCGGATCCATTAGATCCGCAGCCTCGAGACGCATACCTTCGATAAATCCGTGTGGTGGTACTTCCTGCGGAATTAAGGACGACGGTTAAAATCAGATTTCAAATGTTACTTATGTTTTTTTTTTAACCGAAATCCTGTAATGCTGATTTTTGTATTTGAAGAATTTCATGTGGATATTCTTCGTTTGGTTAAAGCAAGATATCAGTCATGATAATGAAAAGTTGCCAATGAAGAAAGCCCTTCAAGGATTTTGAGTACGGAGACGCAACGAAGGTGAGAATTTTGAGTACTTTGCAATGTGATAAAGAAATTAATAAAACATATGGAAAACGAATTGTAATGTAGAAGAATTATATAAAAATGTGATAACCAAAATATTGAGACAAAACGTTTTTACGAACTTTCAGAATGCGCTCTTTTTTTAAGCGCATGCAATTTGTACAAGAATTATAGAAAAATATGATGATCAAAATATCGAGAAAAAAATAATTTCACGAATTTTCGGAATACGCTCTTTTTCTTTACGTAAAACGAAATCGTTTTTTCTCCTGATAGAATTTAATTTTTTTTTCAGAATTGTTTGAATATTTTGAAATTCCATTTTGTTAAAAAATGATAGAGGCTGTACTTTTAAACGGATTTGTTTAATGACTTCGAAACCTCTTAAGGGGCTACAACTACCTAGGGGTCCGAAAAAATGGCCAAATTCCGAAAAAACAATTATGGGAAACAGTTGGTAAAAAAGTGAGGTTGAAGTTTGCATCGTTAGAATCCAACGAAAATTAATATTCCTGAATTCTTTTAGTTTTGTTTTGGGAGATTTTGCGTACGAAAATACTCCAACCATTTTTAAGACATTTATTTAACGATATACAATAAAAATAAAAAAACATCTATAATAATAAAAATATGTAAAATAAAATGTAAAACCGAACTTTCGTTGCGTTTCAACGATGCAAACTTCAACACCATGAAAAAGTAACGCATTTTTTTTAACCCAATGATATATGTATTGAGTATTAAAAAAAAATCACCAAAAAATACAGAAAAACAACAAAAACATGGCCGCTGGCATATGATATTGTTTTTAAAGTCGGCGGACATCTCATGAGAACTACTTAATGGATTGTTTCCAAATTTACAGGAGATACGATGAGAAACATTTAAAGGTCGTTGGGGATCTCATTTTATTAAAATTGATCTTAATTTTTCAATAGTTACGTAAAAAAGATGATTTTTTTCATAAATTTTGTATGCTCGAGTTTCAATTCGTCGCCACTTTGTAAAAAAAAAATAATTAAAAAATCGACTATCGTCATCGACTCGCATTTATTGCTAACTTGAATAACCCGTTTGGTTTTCAGATTTCGGATGGACCGTTTACGCTGGGCAGCGTCCACGGCCAAACGTCGCGAAGAAAATTTCATCATCCGCGGCGGCCATGTTTTTGTTGTTTTACTGTATTTTTTTCCCTAAAGGCTCTCAATATTTGTACCTTTGCTTTAAAAAAAATGCGTTTCTCTGTCACCAACCGTTTCTCAGAAAAAAAAATCGGAATTCGGCCCTTTTTTTCGAGCCTCCAGATAGACGTGTGTATGTCTCTGAAGTGTAATTCAAAACCTTTCTGCGTAAACATATAAAATTTACGATTGTATCATGCACTTGTCCAAATCTGCATAAAATAGGAATCTTCATTAACATTTTTTGCAAAAAAAAAATCAATATCATTTCATATCGCAGACGTGAATTTACCTGGCTATTCAACGCGTTTTGAACAAATTCGTCTGTAACTTTCGACCCTGTAGCTATTGAAAAATCGACGTTTTTAACGTCACTACTATTCAAAATATTTTAACTTCACGTTTGCCTACGATTGCACCAACGATACATTTTGCGATCCGTGTATCACGAATAAAACAAAAGCTGCACGATCGGACCTAGTAGTTTTCTTGTGTAAAAAACATTGGTAAAATGGATTGGGGTAGAATATCCATAAGTCGAATTTCCATAACCGAATATCCATAAGTCGGATATCCAAAAGTGAATATCCATAAGTGAATATACATAAATGAATGTCCATAAATCGAATATCCATAAGTGAATATCCATAAGTCGAATATTCATAAGTGAATATCCATAAGGGAATATCCATAAGTCGAATATCCATAAGTCAATATCCATAAGTGAATATCCATAAGTGAGTAAAGAATAGAAATGAGTGCCAAAAATGGCGGGAGGTAGAGGAAATGTGAGTAAAGAGGAACCCAAACAAACCCAAACAAACTCACTTATCTCTACCTCCCGCCATTTCTGGCACTCATGTCTACTCGATACTCACTCATGGATATTCGACTTATGGATATTCATACTTATGGATATTCGTACTTATGGATATTCGACTTATGGATATTCAACTTATGGATATTCGACTTATGGATATTCACTTATGGATATTCGACAACAGTGGGTAAAATGTCGAATTTTCGATTTATGGCCGCGTTTTCGCGTAATGTCGATTCAAAGTTAAGAATCGTCTGCTAGAAGCCCATCTTACTGTATAAAGAGTCGCGGCGCGTCGTCAGTCGGTCAGTGGCGTCGAGATCGATGGCATCAATCAGTGGCGTCGATTTTTAAATTTAATTTTATTATTACTTGGCGTCAAGACGCTGCCGCGTCTCTTGACAAAAACAAACTCAGTGAAAATAGTATGGTGATGAGAAAAGCGAAGAAAAGTAGCACAGTGTTGCGTTTTGGATTACCCGATTGAATAATTGAACCGGGGCCGGTAGAGCATTCGTCTCGGCGAGGTAGCTTTCCCAGGTGAATGTCGTCGGATCGTAACCTTTGGGCGGTGTTAGAGGTAAGCCGTGTTGGGAGCAAAAACCAATCGGAAATATACACGGCGAGCCGACGTTGTAGCAGAACCAATCGGCACCGCTCGCATCCTCGTCGTAACTGTCGATCCTTATCATAACGTAGTCCTCCTTCAATACTTGCATGACCGTAGCTGCGCAAATGGACGACAAGTTCAACGGATCGATGGCCTCAATCTTCATTCCTTCTCGAAACGTGTAACCCAACTGCAGATGATGATTCTTTGGCACGTGAAAGAGACTCTCCGTTGAATCGTCCGAGCACAATTTCGAGTTCGTAATCCTCTCCAAGTACTCCGGATATGCATCCAAGCTTTGTCCGACCGTTTTGGCCCAACCGACGGGATGTATCAACGGGGAATCCTCATGGCACCAGAAACCATTGTCCTCGGGCGGCGAATCGTAATATCTCACGTGCAAACGTTTGCCCACGATTTTTTGTATGGTCGCCACTTTGACCTGCGATATACGATTCTTGTCGACGACCTCGAGATGAAGACCGCAACGAAAGCGCGACTTCATACTCTCGTTTACTTTGTTGTAAAAATTCGTCGGTAATGTCCTCGCCCCCGTCAAACGCCTCATCAAAAAATCCTTCCAATCTTTGTATTTGTTTGCGATGGCTGTTCGAAAAGGAAAGATACTCGTTTTTATACCGCTAATTTTGATGTGCTAAGGCGGGATATACATTTAGGGAGGAAAAAATAAGCAATATTGAGGGATTTTTTAAACTGAAAAATAATTATTCTACAATTATCAAACTTTAGGTATACTTTAGTAGTATATTCAAGTATACGAAACAATTTTTTTTTATTAATTCATCATCAAAATGACGGAACTGTGGCAGTGTTACAGCAAGGTCGCCGCGGGAGTTGCGAATCGGCGTGCAGTCAGCTTCCCGTAGACTTTGATTTGCAAAAAAGTTCA
This sequence comes from Ophion slaviceki, assembly GCA_944452715.1. NCBI lineage: Eukaryota > Metazoa > Arthropoda > Insecta > Hymenoptera > Ichneumonidae > Ophion > Ophion slaviceki. The sequence continues at coordinate 26,950,744 of OX101789.1, forward strand.
AACATTTTTTCAGTTAGAACATGTATAGTTCCTATGTGGCGGTAATTAAAACGACGAAAATGCAAATTTAAGACAATGGCACGCATTTACAAAAAAATCACCATTTCACGCAATATTTCTGTAAAATGTGGATGAAAAAAGTAGTTTTTTTTTTTCAACTCAATCGGTTTAATAGTTTTTGAGTAATCCTGCACGCCAATTTCGATAATGCAGTTTTGAGAAAAACGCGTTTGAAGTTCACACCCGCTCCGAATCCGAGCGGTTAGGCAAAGCGTCCACGGGCTGTAACGTTTGAAGTTTTTCGAATTTCGCTTTGAAACTGTTGGAAAATATTCTAGATATGTAGCTCTATCGTTTAAAGGAAAAAAAAAAAGAAATCGATTTTCGATCGTTGTAAATGTATATCCCGCCTTAAGGGGCTAGGCTACTGTGATTTCAAAAACTCGTTCGTCTCTTGAAGCGACTCAAATTGAGAAAGTTCCACATATGGTGCAGGAATAAAATTGCTAGTAAAACTTTAGACACGTTTTTCTCGAAAATATGCTTTTCAAAACGGTGTACACGATTTTTGGGTATCTCATGAACGAATTGACTTGAAATTTGGTACACTTGTTCAGGGTAATAGTATTTTTAACCTGACCGACGTTTTTCTTCTCAACCTTCTTTGTTTATTAGTTATTAACAATAATGTCATTTTTCGTCGAAAGAGAAATTTATAATTCTTTATTTCGCAATCGAATCACGATTTTAAAAAATCGGTCAAGTTTTAGCTAATATTATCTTATTTAAGAAAAAATAACTCGTTATTTTACAAGTTTTTATTTAACTTGACTTTCTGTGAGATGCAAAACGGAAAATCAATATTTCACCCACTTCCCGACTACTTGGAGCCATGATATTTTGCAAACATGCAACTAAAAGGTGACAATGCATGATTCAATTTAAAAAAAATCCATAACATTTTCAACTTTTCATGTAAAATTAGCGATATCCAATCATCCATGTAAAATTTCACTGACACATACAAACAAATTCGTAGCCGAATGTGTTTGTATGTGAAAAGTTTATATCCAGCTATTAGTCGTAAGTTTGTTATTTTTTACAAGCATTCCATGTTCTTAACGTACAAACTCGTAAACTAGTAAACTGCTAGTAACAATTAACTAGTAAAATCAATTAAAGACTAAAAAGTAGAAAATAATTTATATGTAAACAAAATATTTAAAGAAAACAAGCTTTTATTTAAGGCCGGAGCCTGAATTAGAAGGTCCGGAAGATCGTTAATTTTTTATAGCTTAAATCGATAGATGAACCATCCAAAAATATATTTACAAAGTTACAGAGGCCAATTGTAAACATTTTCGAAGATACAAGGCCAAAAGGAGAGGAGCGATTGATATCCATTGAAAACTTTGAAGCGCGTTTTCTCCTATTTTCATTTTCACGATTTTTCCAAATTGGCGGGCGTGATAGCAAAAAAACTAAACGACCTATTGAATCAAACCAAAGTTTATTTTCTTCAGTATGAAAATCTCTTCTAAGTGAATAAAAAAAGTCGTTGAAAAAGTCTTCGTAAATAATTTTTATAACACGTTAAAGGGTTTCTTTGAACACATTTTTTTTCAAACCTGAGAAAAGTCATGTTTTCACGATTTTTCAGCTTTTTCTTAATTCACCCAGAAGAAAAATAGATGACGATTGAATATTTTATTGGTTTTTTTCGTTTCAGTCAAGCATTACGAGCTGCATATTTCCCGCCGATTGGAGACTGCAGTGGCAAGCCGCACAAGGCTGATAAATCTGCAGTCATTTATTGTTTTACGTTGAATTTTTTTTAGATATTCAAATATACATGAAAAGATACCCTAATGTTTACTGGGCTCAAAAAATTATTTTCTACTTTTTAGTACATTAAGGCGGGAGCTTGAATTAAAAGGTCCAAAAAGAGCGTTTTTTCGGCAATTGTTTTTTCCCTTCTAAAACAATGGCCGAAAAAACGCTCTTTTTGGACCTTTTAATTCAGGCTCCCGCCTAAATGTACTAAAACGTAGAAAATAATTTTTCCACCAAGTCCCCTATATGTGACTATAAATAAAAGCTTGGGCCGCCCAAAATTTATACATATAATTTTCAATTTACAGAAAATCCGTTAACATATCAACTGTATTTAATTTACTGCAAAACAAGCTTCTATTTCTTAAATAAAAATCCTGAAACTGAGTATAAACGTGTGATAATATTTTTTTTCTCTAATTACTATTGTGCCAAATTAAATACGGTTAATGAAACTGAATTGATCTAATTTATTAAACATATAAAAAGTTGAGCGCTCCAAGCTTTTATTTATAGTCACGAATAGGTGACTGGGTAAACAAAATTATTTTCTTCTTTTTCGTACATTTGATAAAAGCTTATTTTGTAAAAATATTTTTTAACATCGATTTTTTTTGTTTCAAGGTCCTTCACAAGATTGTGTGTAACTTCTTTAATAACTTTTTTTTTTCAATGAAATTCTCTACTCGACTTTGTTAATGTACATATGAATAAATGTCTAAACGATTTTTCAATCTTACTTGTTCCTTCAAAATTAATTGTTTTCCAATAACCCTGATTTTCGGGTCGTCACAGTCGTTTAACCCCTTAAGGGTGTCATATAATATACGGTAACTCACTGTTGGGTGGTATCAGAGGTTTTCCGATAGTCGCGCACCAACCGACCGGATGTATGTCGTTGGAGCACAAAGATACCCAGAAGTCTTTTTCGGAATTGTGACCAAAGCCCTCGTACCTCAGCAGAGCTCGATAGCCAGATATTTTCAATACAGTCGCGACCCAAAAAGAGTCCGGGAATGCCTCGCATACCTCGTCGCAATCCGTATTCTCTACTTCCACCTTCATTCCGACCGTTATGTTATCCCATATCTCCGATATAGGAGCCTGTTACAGACGTTTTTTTTATAAATATCCATCCAATTTATTCATAAGTTTGTATTATTAATGAGCACCGAGGCAAGCTCGGTGACAGAAGCAAAATCAATATTTCACATTTTGCTATTCCACGGAGCCAGCTCTTCGGGTTGTCATACGTTTCCAGAATGCATGCATGTGCCCAGTGTTGGGTAAAATTTAATTGCTAGGGCAACTAAAGACGAACAATGAATTAATTGTTAATCACGCCTATAACAATTAACAATGAATTAATTTTAATTGTGAAAACTCAGGATTAACAATTAATTAATTGTTCATTGCTGTAGTCGGAATTAGCAATTAACCAATTGTTAATCGTGACTTTCCACAATTAGAATGTAATCAATTTTCGATCGTTGTAATGTATTTGATTAAAAACTAACAATTAAAACTGATTATTGTATAGGGCGCGGAGTGGCGTCAGAACAAATGTGTAAGTTATTGAAATACGTATATGAGGATCAAATAAAATACTGATATTAATCATCGATAATATATGTAATAATCAAATTTGCAAGAAAGAGAATGGAACAATGGAGCACCTGCTAATATGTGAAAAAGAATGGAAATTTGTAACGACGAAAGCAAGAAAAGAAGCTGAGGAGTGGGTGATAAAGGGGGAAATTATGAACATGTTGAGTGGAAAGATAAATCTAGGGATATGCCAGTATTTCAGAGAAATAGAGGAACTATGTAAAAAAATGCGCAAGGAGGAAGAAGAGGGAGCTGAAAGCGATGGAGATGAGGAGTAAATTGAGAAAAAGAGAGCAAAGGTAAGAGGGAAAGGGGTATGCGGGGAAAATAGAATTAAGGTAGTTGTAAGAAAAATGTGTATAAACAAATCGGAAACTTTTTGTAAAAAACTTGTAAAGCAAGTTATGCAAATAAAACTCGATCATTGTTATTATTACTATATGTACAATAATCAATAATAATATTCAAGTCTTTTTAATCTGATATCTGTCAAGTTAAATAGGTTAATTGTTAGTTTGAATTGTTTCTTAAAACAATTTGAAGGTTAGTTGAATGCAATTCAACTGCAATTGAACTAAATGCAATTTCTTTTTTAGTAATTACTGAACTGATTAAAAATTCAATTCATTAACGCCCAACGATGCAAGTGTCCCTATTTACCGATAAATTATTCAACGAATTATGCATTTTTCTCTCACTATACAGGATGTTATATTCAGTGGCTCCGCAGATAATTCTTGAATGGAGTAGACATTTTTTTTTCTCTTTTTAAATACGTTTAACGTGTAAAGTAAAAGCACAACAGTGGACATTTCGAAATGTATACTAACGTGTTTGAAGCACGAAACTGGCGCGGCGCAAAATCCCGTTTCCGTAAGTTGAGGAGTCCAATCGTAGGATCCAGCCATTTCCGCTGTTCTCTTTCGTCTGACCGGCAGATCTTCAGGCATTACTGTTTCCGTAACGACTTTCTCCTTCTCCTTCTTCTTCGCGGCTGACTCATTACATTCGATTACCTCCGGCTTCATCGGTTTCTTCAACAAATACACAGACATCACGGTAATTCCTCCTCTTTGTTCGACCGTCCTTAGTTTCACTCGTACGCCATTTTTTGGGAGAACAATTTCGAACCAAAGAGCCAAAGAGACATAGTAAATTCGCAATGCTTAGTTAGCATTTTTCTCTAACGGGTTACATTTACATAGGTGGGTCAAAAAATTGCATTTTCCAAAAAAACAACGTATTCGACGGTATCATTTTTTAGCTATATTCCCTGAAAATTTTATTGCTATATTCCTGATTGCGAAACATTGTTTTCAAAGTCGGTGGACATCATGTTCCGAGGACGACTTGATGGAGTGTTTCCAAATTTACAGGACGATGAGAAACATTTTAAGGGGCTATACCAGTGTGACACTTAAAAAAAATTGATTTTTTTGCCTTTTTCGGCAGTTTATACTTTCAAGAATATCATTATCATTTTCTTGCAAAAATCGATAGTTAAATCTTTGAACGCGTTTTTCTCGGAATGACATTTTCCAAATTTGCTGACATTGTAACTCAAAGAGCTATTATCCGATTGACTTGAAATTTGAACTGAGTACTCTTGAATATATTTACTCTACAATGACGTAGGATATTTTTGATTTGATGAAAATTGACGATTTGGCATTGAAAAAAACGACCATTTTATAGGCAAGAAAACAGACTTTTTTCACAACTACGCCATTTTGTTAGATTTTGATATTTTTCGAAAATCCTACGTCATTGTACAGGGAATACCTTCCAGTTTAACGACATTTTTTTCTTTTTCGGTTTCAGCTACTTAATCGGCCGGAATCATGTCAGCAGTGGAGGAACTTTTTTTTTGGCGCCTCCGAAGGCAACGCATAAGTCGCTTGAATCTCAATATTTTTCTATGAAAAAATGATGTAATATAGGTCAAATATAGCCAAATATATTCTCAATTTTCCGAAACATTTAATTGAGTACTGTTCTTCCAAAAAATTTCCGAAAATCACCCAAATTTTCAGCGTTCACAGGGGTACAGCACCTTAAGGGTGTTGACGATCTCACTTTTTCAGAATCGATCTTAATTTTTCAATAGTTACGTAAAAATTACTTTTTTTTCGTAGATTTTGTATGATCGAGTTTCAATTCGTCGCCATGTTGTTTAAAAAAAATATCGTGAAAATCGACGATCGTCAACGACTCGTATTTATTGTTAACTTGAATAGCCCGTTTGGTTTTTTAGATTTCAGATGGACCGTTCAAGCTGGAGAGTGTCCACCGCCAAACGTCGCCAAAAAATATCATCTGCCGGCGGCCATGTTTTCGTTGTTTTTCTGTATTTTTTTGTGACTTTTTTTCAAAGGCTCTCGGTATATGTACTTTTGTGTTGAAAAAATGCGTTTTTATTTCACCAACCGTTTCCCAGAAGAAAAAATCGGAATTTCACTATTTCTTTCGGGCCTCTCGGTAGATGTAGCCCCTTAAATCGAAGCAACTGTTGCGAATTACGGATTTGATTGGAATCGTTAAACCTGAACGTTCAATTTTTTTACTCTGCTACTGCTCTGATCTCTCTTTAGCTCTAGACTCTCCTTAGTGACTTTCCCGCCTTCAACCTCTAAAGCTACACGACAAACGTCGATTGTTCGTTGGCGTGTATCATTGCAAATAAAGCGATGCTGAAGTTTCCATCGAAATTCAAGGCAGGATTCTACTTTGCAACTTTAAAACAGGCTAGATTGGAAGAAAATGATCTTCTGGAATAGTCAGAAGGCATTTTGTATGGTGTAGGCATCACTGATTAAGCGTGAGATAATTTTTTTGTGATTTTTCATTAAAAAAAAACGTTAAACGAGTTTTTCTCAGAATCACGTTTTTACACCGCTTGGTGGTAAAATTTCCAAAAACTACTGAACCGATTGTTATGAAATTTTAACCACTATTCTGTACATCTATATCAACCGACTGAAGTAAAATTATCTGAAAATTTTGATTTTTACTGTATTTTTTGCAAAAAAACAGTGAAAAAAATACATTTTTTTCGCCGCCATTTTAGTATTCTTGCATGTAGATTAACAATTTTAGTTCAGTCGGTTGCTAGTGTTATATTGAACCTAACACTTAAAAAAAAATCTGTATCAGATGGCCCATTTTCAAGATTTTAAAACCAGCGTAGACCCTCCTACTAATCGAATCACTTTATTTAACCCTCAATCCGTGAACCCGGGTCGTTTTCGTCCGGTCGAAAATTTGTTTTCGAAATTTCTCGAACGTCGGCGATGTCAGTGCCCCTGGACGGGAACGAAGACAAAGTATAGACAGGTAGGTTCGTGAGCGCACAAGGTCAGGTCTGGCAGTCAGTTACTCTCGAACTGGCGTGCGACACAAATCGGAGCCGGACGAAAACGACCCCTGTTCACGAATAACGTAAGTAAAATTGGCGGTTTTCGAAATTTTGTTTATTTGTTTTTTGTTCATATTTTGATGTTTTGAACTGTAAACAATCAATGTAACGTAAATATTTCAGTTAAAAAAAAATTATGGCGGTCAGAAGGGCCGAGAAGATTTATTACTTATGGTCTAATAACATAAATAAAACATATATATCGTCTAATAACATAAATAAAATAAGAAGAAAAAAAATATCTTGGACATTGAGTATTTTTCCCTCGTTTTAACCTCTCAAAAATGTCCCTATGTTCCCGGTGCAAAATAGGGTATCTGGTTTATTCCTACGATACTGTAGTGTTTTTTCCTTAAAGAACAACATTTTTCAATTGAATAACCGTTTATTAAATTTTTTCCCATATTTTTTACGCCCGCTGTATTGAAAAAAAAATGTTTTTCGCGTGCATTGCTTCACATTTGTTAAAAAAAATTATTAAAAAATTTCTCTGTTTTCGCTTTAAAAGGAAAATATAAAGATAAACCATGATTTTTTTCGAATTTTTTTGACAAAAATTGTAAGTGTGACTGCGCCCAGCCGAAAACGACCCCGGTTCACGGAATTAGGATGCCGAAAAAACCTTCACGGATTGAGGGTTAAATAATGTTTTTGTGTATGAAAAGTGCATAAAATACGAGAATTTTTTCTAAAATCTATTTCAAGAGTATATTTATTAAGGCTAACAAACCCTACATCAATATCTTTATTAGTAATTCCATAAAAAATGCACAAAAATAGCTTTTTTTCAAGCGCCCAAAGTAGGATCCTGCTTTGAGGGATCTCCACAGGGTAGAATATTTTAAAAATCCGATTTTTGCGTTATCTGATAGTGTAGACGGTTATAAACATGAACCTGGCATCGCCGATTGATCGTAAGTAGACAATTTATATGAAAATTGCGCACTCGAAACTTTAAGGGGAGATATACACCTAGATGGTCGAGGTCGAGGATTTAGAACCTATGAACATTCCGTCGACCATAGAAGACCTACACTATGGGCCTGGTATCGATGATTCCATGTAAGTTGACAAATTTCATGATTTATTCATTCCCAAATTTTCAAACGCGTTTTTCTCAAAACCACGTTTTTCAAATCGGTACCCAAAATTTCTCGAAAACCAATGAACCGATTGCCTTGAGGTTTTTCGTGGTTATTCTATACACCATTATCTAGTACTTGTCATAGGATTTTTTTTCCGTTATTTAGTTTTTGTTTTATCGGCAAAATAATAACTAATTTTTGGCCCAAAAATCACTATTTATGTTCAAACGTCCGCCATTTTGTCAAAAATCGATATTTTCCAAATCGGCTATGACAAGTACTAGATTATAGTATCTAATTTATTAATCTTTTCGGTTTTTTTTCAGATGGTTTTTGAAGAAACGCCAGTGGGTACCGTATGCGCAGATTTTTTTACGACGCTCCAATGTCATACAATATCCTTGTATATTTTTGATATTTTTAAATGAAGAAAATCAAACATATTTTCGAATGTATATACTTTTAGATTAAAACCCACAAAAAAAATTCACAAAAATGACCCTTTTCCGGCTTCTAGGTGTATATCTCCCCTTAAAAGCGTTTTTCTCGAAATGTCGTTTTTCAAAACGGTGTACAATCTCAAAGGAAGAGTTTTCAAGCTATCCGTCTCAAATTTTGACACAACATTCTTCACGCCATTCTTCATCTTGCTATGGAAGCTTTTTTAAAAATCTTCATATTTTTTTTTTACGAAAAACTGTCGAAGAAATAGACTAAATTCGATATTTTTTTTCAAACGGCCGCCATTTTGTTAAAAAAAACCGCCATAGCGAGACAGCGGCTTTCATAGTGATTTATAATCTTTTTACAACTGACCATCGTATTTTAACCGTCAAAAAAAATCGCGAAAATCAGCTATTTTTCGATCCGTTACACTGCGATGACCCTTAACAAAAAATATATATTTCCTCATTTTCTTCATAATCAAAAATCTTATCCAGCAAATTTGGGCTTCGCGTTTCTTATAAGGATCCTCATAAAACATTTACGGGTTTTTCGTGGCCCGAATTTGTAAAAAAAAAGATCGGGCTACCGAACTTTTTCGTTGCGTTCCGACGATGCAAACTTCGATATCTACTGAAAGGAATAACGTTCGCAGGGAAAAATCGTAAACAGTAATGAACTCACATCCTCGTTCGGAGATTTAGCTTCGATTGGAATTAGTTGACTGTTCGCGAGGGTCGATTGATCGACCGAATGTGACGGGCTGTAAGTCGAATCGGCGGTCGGCGCAGCGTGTTCCGAGGATCGGGCGCAAGCTCTGCTACAGAATCGTCGCTCTTTCGTGTAGAAAGCATGTTTAACTCCGATAGCGCCACACTTCTCGCAGACAGCTGGTTCGAAAACAGCAGAAACGTTCGCGTGAGTATTTATTCCTTGTGAATCAAGAAAAAGAAAAAAAAGAATATTCCTATCTTACCAATGCCGTCCTTTCGTATGGGAATAAAGTTCAAATCGGTGTGCGGCTGATAAGCTATGGGCGTTTTCAGAACTAGGCCCGGATGTTTTATCGGCTTGATTTTTCTATTTCTATTGTCCTGTGTCGTTTGCGTAGCCGCGTTGCTGACTACTTGCTCCCTTTCCTCGTCACCCATGTAGTCCTCCAATGTCAGATACTCGCTCATATCCGGATCCTCCACCTGACGATCGTATTCCTGAAGAATCATTTCAACGACGTATTGAAAACAACTGCATGGTTGCGTTAAGCAAGAAGAATATTTCTCATAAAATGAGCAAGTACGAGAATATTTGTTCTTCCGTAAGATATCTTTACGGTGATTGATATTTTTATCTTTTTATGTAGGGTTTATCAACAAATACGAAACGTACGCTATATCTCCTGTCCAAATAATATTTTCTTGCGCTCAATTTTTGCTTTAACTCTGGAAATTCTGACCTTCCCCGGCGACCTTGAGGAGGTTTCCGCAAATCAAATGATTGTATACTCTACCGTTCGAAGCGTCAAACTTTTAATACATTTCGAAGCTCGAGTTCTCGACTGCGACGGCAAAAAACTCAGCTCAACTGGCTGCAACTACGCAGGTGGATCAAAAGATTGCATTTTCCAAAAATATTTTCATTTCATAGTATCACCTGTTAAGGGGAGGGTAGGGGTTTCAGCGTGAAAAAAATACTTTTTTGCGAATTTTTTTTATCTATGTGGATAGAGTAAATTTATTGAAACCTTTTGTACATTGTTAAGTGTCATTTCAAGAACATTCCGTGAAATTTGTACGCGAAAATATCCACAAACAAGCCGGTGCCGCGTTTTTCTCGAAACCACTTCTTCAAAGTCCGTGTTCACTGCCATTTGAAAACTACATGACCGATTTATTTCAAACTTGGTACACACTTTCTACATGTAAAATACCTCCCCCCAACGGTTAGTTTGAGATTTTTTTTACATTGAGGGGGTTTTCCACCCCCAAAATGGCGGAATTTTTCGTGAAAAATAGCACTTTTCACTTTACATGACCACCAAAAATTTAGAAATGAAAAAAAAAAATTATCAAAGACCGTTGGGGGGAGGATTTGATGATACTTTGACTAAATTTTAATGGTACTTGATTTCAGATAATTTCTAGCTGAGATACAGTGAACACCGCGAATCGTGTTTTTCCAAAAGCGTTCTTGGAAAAGCTTTGTCACCGGCTTGTTTGTAGATATTTCCGCGTACAAATTTCACGGAATGTTCTTGAAATAACACCTAACAATGTGCAAAAGGTTTCAATAAATTTAATATATCCATATAGATGAAAAAAATTCGCAAAAAAGTATTTTTTCCACGCTGAAACCCCTACCCTCCCCTTGAGGGGTAAGGCCACAGTAGAATTGTGAAAAAATCGATTTTTTTCCGCTAAAACGGTGCTTTATCATAAGAATAAGTTACTATTCGATTTATAGGAAGGAAATTTTATTTTCACCGACTTTAAGCGTATAACGTAAGCCCACCTCTGGCACGGCCATAGAGTACCTAAAACTTTAAACGCGTTTTTCTCGAAACAGCTTTTCTCCAATTGGCGTGACAAATAACTTCAACAATTTTCACTCGATTTACTTCAAATTTAAAAGTTATGTTCCTAATTTCATTTCGCAGAGAAGTACGTACGGAATTTCTGATTAATCGAAAACTTTTCATTTTATGAGCAGTTTTATACGAAATGTTTGACTGAAAATTCATTCAAATACCTACAACTCAATTCAAATACCTACAACTTTTGAATAAAACAATATTTTCTAAATTCCGTACGTACTTCTAGGTATTCTAATGTAGACTGACGAGAATGTTTGTTTTTTTGTTCTAGGTAAAAAATTGTGGATGCTAAATGTCTGCGGAGCGCCTAAAAAAAAGTTAAACAAAATATTAGTAGTCGGCCATTTTGTACATCGAAAAAAAAAGATATTTTCTAACGGCTTGATATTTATACTAAATAGATGTGTAATTAATTTTATGAGTGAATAACTTTTTGATACGAAAAAAAATTGTTAAATTCGCACATGACTTTCTACCCGTTACTGTGGCCTAACCCCTTAACTATGTTCCCTGAAAGTTTAATTGCAATATTTCTAGAATTGAATAAGCTGCAGTTTCTAACTTCAAGAATCACTTGATGGATTGTTTCCAAATTTACAGAAGATACAATGAGAAACATTTAAAGGTCGTTGACGATGTTACTTTTAAAAAATCGATCTACATTTTTCAATAGTTACGTAAAATTGACGACTTTTTTCATAGATTATGTATGCTGGAGTTTAAATTTCGCCAGATTGTTTAAAAAAAGATTTTTTAAATCCCCGATCGTCAAGGTCTCGTATTTATTGTTGACTCGAATAACCCGATTGCTTTTTAGATTTCGGATGCACCGTTCAAGCTGGAGAGTCTACCGCCAAACGTCACGCAAAAAATGTCATCATCTGCCGGCAGCCATGTTTTTGTTGTTTTTCTGTATCTTTTTTTTTTAAGACTCTGGATATATATATACCTTTGTGTTAAAAAAATGCTTTTCCTTTCACCAATCATTTCCCGGCCAAAAATTCGTTATATGGCCATTTTTTTCTGGCTTCTAGGTAGACGTAGCCCCTTAAAATAAGTCTCCGCAGTACGACGTTGAAGTCCATATAGTTGGAATGCAACGAAAATTCTCCTCAATTCCTTACATTCATTATTGTTCAAAATCATCAATTGGCAATTTGTTTTAGATCGCTAAACAAGAATCTGAATAATTGTTCGCCCAATTTTTGCCGCTCACATATGCCGTAAGAAATTCGGAAAGAAACAATAATTTCCGTTGCATTCCAGCATTGGAAACGTCACGCCGCAGTTTTTCGTTACTTGTTGGATATCCTGCGTGTCGACAGCTTCCATCGCTTCGTCCGACTCGGAGCACTCGTTGGAAAACTGCGCAGGCATGTATCTGACCATGGTGGCGGGTGCGATTTGATGATTCCTCATGTTATCGAAGTTGTGCGAGCTGTGAGCGAAGAAGGGACTTTCCGCCTGTCGTGGGTCCAGCATGAGCTCGTGCGTCGGTTCTCCGTGCACCATCATGTCGCCCATCCATACCATCCCCAGTTCGGGCATACCAGGGATGGACGCGTACACTGAATTCATAGAAAGACCCATTCCTGATTCGCAAATCAAAATTACAATAAGCCTCTAACAGTAGAATGAAGCTGGATTTCGCTTATTCATAGAGATCAGTCCAAACGTAAACGCCGTTGCGCAGCGTCGCTGAGAAGAAAAATACTTATTTTGCTCCCTCGGAACGCAAAATATCGAACGCGAGTATATTTTTATGGGGGGAGGGGGGAAAAACTAAAATTTGCACTCCAGGATCGTTTAAAACACGATTGAATATCGGAATGTTATTTTGATACGAAAGAGACGAGGTGCATTTTGAGATGAGCGGCAAAAGACGTCGAATCGTGTTCCTGGAACCGACGCCAGGCGTCACCCCCCTCCCCCCGTGACGCCGAAAAGCAAACTTTGGTACATTTAACCTTATTTACGAGGTCCTAGAATGCTGGGTCCGCGACAAAAATTGATTGGAGTAAAAACTTCGAAAAGCCTGGGCGATAATACGGACAAAACAAAACAAAAGGGCAAACAATGACCGGATGTAATCGCGCGTGCGAATAATTGGACTTTTAGGAACAAAGTGTTTACGTGGAAAAAAAAATAGAATACGAACCATTGGGAGCCTGCATGTCCATGACAAAGGTTTCTCTCGTGGGCCCTATAATGTCCCACACCAACCCTTTAAATCCTTTATTACCGGAATCTCAGTCCCTCGCGGCGCGGAAACTTTGCACAGCTCGGAGCGTTAAACATTATATCGTCGATTAATAAAAACTCTGCATGTTTGTTCTCACGCTCCGGGAAACACAGCGCGACCGTAAGAGAGAGAAAAAACGTTGTATCGTCCTCACTGACGACATTACCGAACAATAGGGCAAAAACATTCGGCGCGGTAGGCCTGCTTTTGGCTTTGCCCCCGTTTAACCCCCCCGCTGCGACATTTTTCGGACATTCCACGGCCAACAATCGTACGGAAATATTATCGCCCCCTTCTTGATCGATGGAAACCCTCCTTTTTTTCAAACAAGTTTTTGCACGGATTTATTGTAGACGGCACTCGTTGAATTGCGAATTTGATGTGTCGCTTCAACTTGAAATTGTTGACTCTGTGGTATTTTTCTTTGTTGCATTTGTCACACTGTGCCGAGAGGTATCTACCGGCGAAGACGGATTTGTGTAGAAGCGTATGGCCGGCGTAAGCTTCCGGACAAAAATACCAGTATGACTTTCCGCCTACAGTTGGCGCTGTGATCGGTTGGTGTGCCACAGCCACGGTCTTACATACAGGCATGGAGCACCTCGTCAAAGTTAGCCCCCCCCACTTTGACTAATCGAACTTTTTTTTTACGAATCGTTTGGTGGTCGTTTGGTAGGTTTGGTAAACCATTGAAATCGTTTGGTAGTCTTCCGTTTTTCGAAAAATCGATAATCAAAAATTGGGCAGTAAGTTAGCCCCCCCCCCCACTTTGACTAATTGAACTTTTTTTTACGAATCGTTTGGTGGTCGTTTGGTAGCGTTTGGTAAACCATTGAAATCGTTTGGTAGTCCTCCGTTTTTCGAAAAATCGATAATAAAAAATTGGGCAGTAAGTTAGCCTCCCCACTTTGACTAATCGAACTTTTTTTTTACGAATCGTTTGGTGGTCGTTTGGTAGTGTTTGGTAAACCATTCAAATCGTTTGGTAGTTTCCCGTTCTTTTGGAAAATCAAAAAGAAAATTCCGATCCATGAGATAGGACGATGGGCAAGCTGCGTAAAGTTAGCGCCACGACTTTCGAATTTCGCATTTGTTTTGGTTCTAATCGTTTGTAAGTCGTTTGTAAGTGATTGTAAGAAAAATTCGAACGTTTGTAAGATCGCCGTTTGGTTAAAAAATAGAAATAAAAAATTAGCGTGAAGTTAGCGCCAACATTTTTCTTGGGATTTTTTTTTGGTTGCAATCGTTTGTAAGTCATTTGTAAGTGATTGTAAGAACAATTCGAACGTTTGTAAGATCGCCGTTTGGTTAAAAAATAGAAAAAAAATTACCGTGAAGTTAGCGCCAACATTTTTCTTGGGATTTTTTTTTGGTTCCAATCGTTTGTAAGTCGTTTGTAAGTGATTGTAAGAACAATTCGAACGTTTGTAAGATCGCCGTTTGGTTAAAAAATAGAAATAAAAAATTAGCGTGAAGTTAGCGCCAACATTTTTCTTGGGATTTTTTTTTGGTTGCAATCGTTTGTAAGTCATTTGTAAGTGATTGTAAGAACAATTCGAACGTTTGTAAGATCGCCGTTTGGTTAAAAAATAGAAAAAAAATTACCGTGAAGTTAGCGCCAACATTTTTCTTGGGATTTTTTTTTGGTTCCAATCGTTTGTAAGTCGTTTGTAAGTGATTGTAAGAACAATTCGAACGTTTGTAAGATCGCCGTTTGGTTAAAAAATAGAAAAAAAATTACCGTGAAGTTAGCGCCAACATTTTTCTTGGGAATTTTTTTTGGTTCCAATCGTTTGTAAGTCGTTTGTAAGTGATTGTAAGAACAATTCGAACGTTTGTAAGATCGCCGTTTGGTTAAAAAATAGAAAGAAAATTACCGTGAAGTTAGCGCCAACATTTTTATTTATTTTGCCATTGACATTCTTTGGGGGGTCTTTCAATCCGGAATCGTTTGTAGGTGACGAATATTCAAATTAAAACGTTTGTTAGATCATCGTTTCTGAAAAAAAACGGCAAATACCACATGTGGTAACTTCCCTACGCATAGTCATATTACCCGATGAAGTTTGCGCCGAAAAATTCATTACTACGGTATTTCTACATAATAAATGGATTAATCGGTGTGAAATCGTTTGTAAGTGATTGTTAGGTCAATTCGAACGTTTGTTAGATCATCGTTTGGTTAAAAAATAGAAATAAAAAATGACCGTGAATTAGCGCCAACACTTTTATTTATTTTTCCATTGACATTCTTTGGGGGGCCTTTCGATCCGGAATCGTTTGTAGGTGACGATTATTAAAGTTAAAACGTTTGTTAGATCATCGTTACTGATAAAACGGTAAATACCATATGTGGTAACTTACCTACGTATAGTCATATTACCCGATGAAGTTGGCGCCGAAAAATTCATTACTACGGTATTTCTGCATAATAAATGGATTAATCGGTGTGAAATCGTTTGTAAGTGATTGTTAGATCAATTCGAACGTTTGTTAGATCACCGTTTGGTTAAAAATAGAAATAAAAAATGACCGTGAAGTTAGCGCCAACATTTTTATTTATTTTGCCGTTGACATTATTTGGGTGGTCTTTCGATCCGGAATCGTTTGTAGGTGACGAATATTCAAATTAAAACGTTTGTTAGATCATCGTATCTTAAAAAACGGTAAATACCATATGGGGTAACTTTCCTACACATAGTCATATTACCCGAAAGTTGGCGCCGAAAAATTCATTACTACGGTATTACTACATAATAAATGGATTGATCGGTGTGAAATCGTTTGTAAGTGACGGATATTCAAATTAAAACGTTTGTTAGATCATCGTTTCTGAAAAATAAACCAAAATACCATATGTGGTAAGTTCTCCACGCATCGTCATATTACCCGATAAAGTTGGCGCCGAAAAATTAATTACTACGCTATTTCTACATAGTAAACGGCTTAATCGGTTTGAAATCGTTTATCACTGACGAATATCCAAATTAAAACGTGTGTTAGATCCTCGATTCTGAAAAATAAACTCAAATACCATGTGTGGTAAGTTCTCCTCGCATCGTCATATCGTTCGATGAAGTAACTACCAAAAAATTCATTACTACGGAATTTCTACATAATAAATGGCCTTATCGGTGTGAAATCGTTTGTGGGTGATTGTTAGATCAATTCGAACGTTTGTTAGATCACCGTTTGGTTAAAAAATAGAAATAGAAAATTACCGTGAAGTTAGCGCCAACATTTTCACACATTTCACACCGATTAATCCATTTATTATGTAGAAATACCGTAGTAATGCATTTTTCGGCGCCAACTTTATCGGGTAATATGACGATGCGTGGAGAACTTACCACATATGGTATTTTGGTTTATTTTTCAGAAACGATGATCTAACAAACGTTTTAATTTGAATATTCGTCACTTGAAAACGATTCCATACCGATTAATCCATTTATTATGTAGATATACAGTAGTAATGAAATTTTTGGCGCCATCTTCATCGGGTAATATGACTATGTGTAGGGAAGTTACCACATATGGTATTTACCGTTTTTTTTTTAAACGATGATGTAACAAACGTATTAATTTGAATATTCGTCACCTACAAACGATTCCAGATCGAAAGACCCCCTAAAGAATGTCAACGGCAAAATAAATAAAAATGTTGGCGCTAACTTCACGGTCATTTTTTATTTCTTTTTTTTCACCAAACGGTGATCTAACAAACGTTCGAATTGATCTGACAATCACTTACAAACGATTTCACACCGATTAATCCATTTATTATGCAGAAATACCGTAGTAATGAATTTTTCGGCGCCAACTTCATCGGGTAATATGACTATGCGTAGGGAAGTTACCACATATGGTATTTACCGTTTTTTTCAGAAACGATGATCTAACAAACGTTTTAACTTTAATATTCGTCACCTACAAACGATTCCGGATCGAAAGGCCCCCCAAAGAATGTCAATGGAAAACTAAATAAACGTGTTGGCGCAAACTTCACGGTAATTTTTTTTCTATTTTTTAACCAAACGGCGATCTAACAAACGTTCGAATTGTTCTAACAATCACTTACAAACGACTTACAAACGATTGGAACCAAACAAAATTCCAAATAAAAATGTTGGCGCTACCTTCACGGTAATTTTCTATTTCTATTTTTTAACCAAACGGTGATCTAACAAACGTTCGAATTGATCTAACAATCACCTACAAACGATTTCACGCCGATAAGGCCATTTATTATGTAGAAATTCCGTAGTAATGAATTTTTTGGTAGTTACTTCATCGAACGATATGACGATGCGAAGAGAACTTACCACATATGGTATTTGAGTTTATTTTTCAGAATCGAGGATCTAACACACGTTTTAATTTGAATATTCGTCAGTGACAAACGATTTCACACCGATTAAGCCGTTTACTATGTAGAAATAGCGTACTAATTAATTTTTCGGCGCCAACTTTATCGGGTAATATGACAATGCGTGGAGAACTTACCACATATGGTATTTTGGTTTATTTTTCAGAAACCATGATCTAACAAACGTTTTAATTTGAATATCCGTCACTTACAAACGATTTCACACCGATTAATCCATTTATTATGGAGTAATACCGTAGTAATGAATTTTACGGCGCCAACTTCATCGGGTAATATGACTATGTGTAGGGAAGTTACCCCATATGACATTTACCGTTTTTTTAAGATACGATGATCTAACAAACGTTTTAATTTGAATATTCGTCACCTACAAACGATTCCGGATCGAAAGACCACCCAAATAATGTCAACGGCAAAATAAATCAAAATGTTGGCGCTAACTTCACGGTAATTTTTTATTTCTATTTTTAACCAAACGGTGATCTAACAAACGTTCGAATTGATCTAACAATCACTTACAAACGATTTCACACCGATTAATCCATTTATTATGCAGAAATACCGTAGTAATGAATTTTTCGGCGCCAACTTCATCGGGTAATATGACTATGCGTAGGGAAGTTACCACATATGGTATTTACCGTTTTTTTCAGAAACGATGATCTACCAAACGGTTTAACTTTAATATTTGTCACCTACAAACGATTCCGGATCGAAAGGCCCCCCAAAGAATGTCAATGGAAAAATAAATAAACGTGTTGGCGCTAACTTCACGGTAATTTTTTTTCTATTTTTTAACCGAACGGCGATCTAACAAACGTTCGAATTGTTCTAACAATCACTTACAAACGACTTGCAAACGATTGGAACCAAACAAAATTCCAAATAAAAATGTTGGCGCTAACTTCACGGTAATTTTCTATTTCTATTTTTTAACCAAACGGTGATCTAACAAACGTTCGAATTGATCTAACAATCACCTACAAACGATTTCACGCCGATAAGGCCATTTATTATGTAGAAATTCCGTAGTAATGAATTTTTTGGTAGTTACTTCATCGGAGGATATGACGATGCGAGGAGAACTTACCACATATGGTATTTGAGTTTATTTTTCAGAATCGAGGATCTAACACACGTTTTAATTTGAATATTCGTCAGTGACAAACGATTTCACACCGATTAAGCCGTTTACTATGTAGAAATAACGTACTAATTAATTTTTCGGCGCCAACTTTATCGGGTAATATGACAATGCGTGGAGAACTTACCACATATGGTATTTTGGTTTATTTTTCAGAAACGATGATCTAACAAACGTTTTAATTTGAATATCCGTCACTTACAAACGATTTCACACCGATTAATCCATTTATTATGTAGTAATACCGTAGTAATGAATTTTTCGGCGCCAACTTTCGGGCAATATGACTATGTGTAGGGAAGTTACCCCATATGGTATTTACCGTTTTTTAAGATACGATGATCTAACAAACGTTTTAATTTGAATATTCGTCACCTACAAACGATTCCGGATCGAAAGACCACCCAAATAATGTCAACGGCAAAATAAATAATAATGTTGGCGCTAACTTCACGGTCATTTTTTATTTCTATTTTTAACCAAACGGTGATCTAACAAACGTTCGAATTGATCTAACAATCACTTACAAACCATTTCACACCGATTAATCCATTTATTATGCAGAAATACCGTAGTAATGAATTTTTCGGCGCCAACTTCATCGGGTAATATGACTATACGTAGGGAAGTTACCACATATGGTATTTACCGTTTTTTTCAGAAACGATGATCTAACAAACGTTTTAACTTTAATAATCGTCACCTACAAACGATTCCGGATCGAAAGGCCCCCCAAAGAATGTCAATGGAAAAATAAATAAAAGTGTTGGCGCTAATTCACGGTCATTTTTTATTTCTATTTTTTAACCAAACGATGATCTAACAAACGTTCGAATTGACCTAACAATCACTTACAAACGATTTCACACCGATTAATCCATTTATTATGTAGAAATACCGTAGTAATGAATTTTTCGGCGCCAACTTCATCGGGTAATATGACTATGCGTAGGGAAGTTACCACATGTGGTATTAACCGTTTTTTTTCAGTGACGATGATCTAACAAACGTTTGAATTTGAATGTTCGTCACCTACAAACGATTCCGGGTCGAAAGACCCCCCAAAGAATGTCAATGGCAAAATAAATAAAAATGTTGGCGCTAACTTCACGGTCATTTTTTTTCTATTTTTTAACCGAATGGCGATCTAACAAACGTTCCAATTGTTCTAACAATAACTTACAAACGACTTACAAACGATTGGAACCAAACAAAATTCCAAATAAAAATGTTGGCGCTAACTTCACGGTAATTTTCTATTTCTATTTTTTAACCAAACGGTGATCTAATAAACGTTCGAATTGATCTAACAATCACCCACAAACGATTTCACACCGATAAGGCCATTCATTATGTAGAAATTCCGTAGTAATGAATTTTTTGGTAGTTACTTCATCGAACGATATGACGATGCGAGGAGAACTTACCTTACGTTTCTGAAAAATAAACCAAAATACCATATGTGGTAAGTTCTCCACGCATTGTCATATTACCCGATAAAGTTGGCGCCGAAAAATTAATTAGTACGCTATTTCTACATAGTAAACGGCTTAATCGGTGTGAAATCGTTTGTCACTGACGAATATTCAAATTAAAACGTGTGTTTGATCCTCGATTCTGAAAAATAAACTCAAATACCATATGTGGTAAGTTCTCCTCGCATCGTCATATCGTTCGATGAAGTAACTACCAAAAAATTCATTACTACGGAATTTCTACATAATAAATGGCCTTATCGGCGTGAAATCGTTTGTAGGTGATTGTTAGATCAATTCGAACGTTTGTTAGATCACCGTTTGGTTAAAAAATAGAAATAGAAAATTACCGTGAAGTTAGCGCCAACATTTTTATTTGGAATTTTGTTTGGTTCCAATCGTTTGTAAGTCGTTTGTAAGTGATTGTTAGAACAATTCGAACGTTTGTTAGATCGCCGTTTGGTTAAAAAATAGAAAAAAATTACCGTGAAGTTAGCGCCAACACGTTTATTTATTTTTCCATTGACATTCTTTGGGGGGCCTTTCGATCCGGAATCGTTTGTAGGTGACGAATATTAAAGTTAAAACGTTTGTTAGATCATCGTTTCTGAAAAAAAACGGTAAATACCATATGTGGTAACTTCCCTACGCATAGTCATATTACCCGATGAAGTTGGCGCCGAAAAATTCATTACTACGGTATTTCTGCATAATAAATGGATTAATCGGTGTGAAATCGTTTGTAAGTGATTGTTAGATCAATTCGAACGTTTGTTAGATCACCGTTTGGTTAAAAATAGAAATAAAAAATGACCGTGAAGTTAGCGCCAACATTTTTATTTATTTTGCCGTTGACATTATTTGGGTGGTCTTTCGATCCGGAATCGTTTGTAGGTGACGAATATTCAAATTAAAACGTTTGTTAGATCATCGTATCTTAAAAAACGGTAAATACCATATGGGGTAACTTCCCTACACATAGTCATATTACCCGAAAGTTGGCGCCGAAAAATTCATTACTACGGTATTACTACATAATAAATGGATTAATCGGTGTGAAATCGTTTGTAAGTGACGGATATTCAAATTAAAACGTTTGTTAGATCATCGTTTCTGAAAAATAAACCAAAATACCATATGTGGTAAGTTCTCCACGCATCGTCATATTACCCGATAAAGTTGGCGCCGAAAAATGTATTACTACGCTATTTCTACATAGTAAACGGCTTACCGTTCAGTTGATCATGGTGAGCCGCTATTGGTCGTTAGAAGCCGCAGCGGAAAAAGGAATTTCTCACAAAAATTCACCCATTATTTTGTGGCTAATTCATTGTGATGAGATTTATTCGATAGAAAAAGAAATCATATCGTTTCGTATTCCATTCAGGTCCTTTGGTAGCCGATCAATCAATAACGCCAACGCAAAATACAGCGAATCGGAAATGGAACGCTGGGATTGGTCGTCATAAGCCGCACTGACAGAATGATATATTAGCGTAGATTCACTTGTTATTTCTTGTCCGATTGCGTTCTAATGGGCCGCGACCGATGGAAAAACATCCGGTAGCGTTTGGTATTCTATTCGGGATGTTTGGTAGTCGATCATTCAAATACGATAACACAAAATACGTGCGTATCAGGAATAGAGAGCTGTGATTGGTCGTGATAATATACGACGTTTTTGCAACAGATGGCGTTGGTTATCGAGTCTTTTTCCGCTGCCCATCGTCCTATCTCATGGATCGGAATTTTCTTTTTCAATTTCCGAAAGAACGGAAAACTACCAAACGATTTGAATGGTTTACCAAACGCTTCCAAACGACCACCAAACGATTCGTAAAAAAAAAGTTCGATTAGTCAAAGTGGGGCGGCTAACTTACTGCCCAATTTTTGATTATCGATTTTTCGAAAAACGGAAGACTACCAAACGATTTCAATGGTTTACCAAACGCTACCAAACGACCATCAAACGATTCGTAAAAAAAAAAGTTCGATTAGTCGAAGTGGGGGGGCTAACTTTGACGAGGTGTCATTTGGGGCAGCGATATTTCGGGGAGTTTCGAGGGAAAACCGCAATTGTCTAGGCGATCTGGCAACACTGTCCCGACATCCCATAATTCCATGTTTCTGCAGTGTTGTTTGGTGCTCGGTGTTAGGCGTTTGCTTTTGCGGTTATCGGGTGGTCTCGTAGTAGTACGGGCGATTCAATATCATCGAGTCCATACCGCCTTATGTGTGTAATCCATGAATATCGACATTACATTTCCGTTGAAGCGGGGAACTCGAAGCAAGGATAGTTCCGCCGACAGTTTCATAAATAACAAACAAAACGGCTTCTCAAAAAAAACCGTCGAAGAACATGGCGGAGACAGATGAGTTAGAGGTGAGTTGGTGATTTTTTTTTTTTCCTAATCAAGTGCGAGAGACTCGATAGTGATTTCGTTGTGGCAGCGGGGACGGGGACAAGTGCGCCTCGCACTGCTTTAACGCTTTTTTTTATCCAAATATTTACGATTGACAGTGCCAAATGTCCTCTCGAGTCTTTCCAATGGCCGCTTAGGTTCACCGTGCCGCTCTCGGGCTCTGAGCGTCCCCGTACATACGAGAAACACTCCGCCTATACAGCAAACGAAACGCTCCGTTTCTCGTCGCTTCCGTACGTGTGTCTGCGACGAGCCAGAAAAAAATACATTTAACTGACGACACTGCGCCTGCAGGTACACGCGAATTATAATTTTCGGGCCAATTGCGATGCGAATCAATGCTAACCAAAGAATTTAGGCAGGGGCTCGCGGAGACCGCGTGGCACTTTTGAACCACCGATATGGAGTAACATATACACATGTATATGTCAAAAAGAGAATTCGCAGGAAGGAATGTCAAGCTTTGCTCCATTTTTTTTACGAACCGCGTGCCCCGTTGATGTGATGCGAAAAATGCGCGTGCGAGAGAGGAAAGATAGTGCCGCTGGCGGCGGAGGGAGAGAGACGGAGTATGTGTTTCGCGTCACGTTAATCTCGACAAATGCATACGTACTCAAGTCTCCGATAGATGCAATGTTTACAAGATTCACTCGCAAACAAAGTCGATTGTTGACAGCTCTGAATTTACTTCGCGCGAAAGACGAACATAACCTCACTCATTTTTCGAACTCGTTGTTCTCGTAGATGATTGAGATTTCGGGTTAAAACGGAGCGTTAGTCCCTTCCTCGGTACTTTTTACGGTACCTAATGCTCTTACCTTGCATCAAATGTCAAGCGCCTTTGAGAAAATCGCGTCCGAAAATGTCGGCTATCACGCACACACGTGCCCGTGACGCGGTACATAACCTCGATGGTGATAAAGTGATGCTGTGACGAGAGATGTTAATGCTTTTTATTTGGAGTCCGTGGAACCCGACCACTTTCCGACGAATTCTGGGTAGGCCGAGCAGAGTGGGGAACGATGGCATTATTTCAGGGAAATCAGGCACTTGGGCGTCGTAGCGGTTGGACCATGTAACAAGTTTTCCAAATCGGATAAGTTGAGCGTGTGTACCTGTCACCGATGGTTGACTTCTTCCCGATACATATTAAGGCCCTGCGGGAGTTCACGCATCGTTACTGACTTGCTGTGAGCTTGTATACGAATATTGGAATCGATTCGGTAATCCCTTCATCAATTATGAGACTTCTAATTCGCGGTAATTCTGCATACTACGAGACGGTGATTCACTCTTGGACGCGGTGAAAAAAAGGACAATGAACAAATGGTAGCAAATGCTTTGAATTTTTTGTGTGGCTCGTTTGTGTACGGAAGAAAGTTTGTGAAAGATTTCACATTCAAGTGCTACATCATCTTGAAAAAATCCAAGCTGTACGGCAATGCTGTAAACAATTGAGCCAGCGAAAAAGTGCAGCAGTCGTGCGGCGCCGCATACTCATTCATTGTTTTGCCATACCGAAGTTGAATATTAGCAGGTACAAGCAAAACGATCAGTAGAAAAAACACTTTTGACTGGAAGTGGGAGGCTCGGTCCTAACTACGCAACTAACAGCTGATTTTCATTCAACGTTTGCAACGACCATTTATATTCATCCCCAACAGTCCTGTCGGGAACTCGCCGAATTTGGTATTTTAACATGTGATCGTCCATTGTTTTACAGAATATGGTCTTGAGTTTTCGAGTGTCCGAGCTTCAGATGCTTCTAGGATTTGCCGGCAGAAACAAGTCTGGTAGAAAAAACGAACTTCAAACTCGCGCACTCGAACTGTTACGTCTCCGCTCTCATCCAGTTCAATTGAAGATACGCGAACTTTATAAAACTATACAGTAGGTATTCGAACCGTGCGAGTGCTAAATTGAGATAAATTCGAACGGGCGATGGCTGATGAGGTTGAAGTTTGCAACGAAACTTGATATATCCGTATTTCTATAATTGATGTGCGTACATTTTACGTACAAAAATCCTTCAAGATAATTATTTAGCGATCTACAATATAAAGCTATAAAAATAAAAGTATGAAAACTGAAATGTAAGAAAGAACTTTCGTTGCGTTTCAACACTGCAAATTTCAACACCGTCAATATCTGGCGATGTAACGGGGAGTGGTTTGATTTGTCCGCCACTTACACGCGATCGAAATGCGTCGTACCTGTCCAAGCGAAATCGCGCACGATCCCCTTAGAGATATCCATGGGAAGTATTCGGAATTTTTCACAAAAACGTCGAGATCGTCTTGATAGACAGCTGAGAAAAATTCCGAAATTATCGTGTAAATAACGGTGATGGAATATCTTCAACATGCATAGTGAGTCTGAGCAGACAATGAAGCTACGAATTGTCATGTTCACAGAGCAGATCAATTGGTAGCGCATCAAATGTACGGACAAGGAGCCGGCACAGGAGAGCCACAAATGGATCAAAATCTGCATCAGCGAAGCGAAGACTCAAGGTGAGCATCTGTCTTTTACGAGCAGATGTATAAAAACGAAGTTTCATGAAGAATTTACAAAAATGAACGAGCGCAATAGCGTACAAAAAAAATATAGCATAGATGGCCGATAACGAGCATGATGCAAATAAGGTAGGTTGAAGTAACATCCGCCACAACTGTTGCTTGATTTACAGGCAGGGTCATGCGCAATCCTGGGTCAGGGTTATGCGAAATATGCGTCAGACCCCATCCGGGCAATCGACAGTTTCGCCTGGAAAGGACCTGCCGCCCGCGCATCAAGCATCCCTGCCGCAGTCACAGGTTGCTCGATCAAACCCCGTCTATCAACCACCTGGGTACACGAGTGTGGCACCGCAGGTAAAACACCTATTTTCAGACCCGCTACACATTACCGTCTAGCGACCTTTTTGTCGATGACGGCGCACGAGATCTGCCAAGTGGTGGTAGTGAAGTGACCATCTTGAAGGAAAATGCTCTCGATCCCTTACCCGTAATTATGTTGCATACTTTCAACTAATACTGAAATCAACTTGATCAACCTTTAGGCGTGGAAAAAATAGCTGATTTTCATGATTTTTTATAAACCACATATTTCTTCACCATTTTTTAGACTTGGGCAGGGTTGTTACGAATATGGGAAACCAGGAAAACTCGCGGAATTTTGGAAATTCTCTGGAATTTTTGCAGAACTTTTTGCATGAATTACGAAAAATGAAACCGACTTGACAAAAAAAACTGAACAGTCTAAAAATAAATATTTTTGTATATTTGTAATATTTATATAATTCTTTATTATATACAACAACAAAAAGTTATGTCAGTGCCAAACATTGAAGATTTAAAAAACTGAATATTAATTTGCTGTGAAGCTCTATATATTTGCATTCGATCTGTGGATACACAACCACAACATCATTATTGTCGATAAGTGTTTATATTTATTTTTTTATTGTTGACATCGGTGTAAATATTTCTGTTTATAATAAAGAACAGGTTCTGTATTTGCCTGTAATGTATTTTTTTACTTTACAATGTTTAAATTATTTTTCGATATATTTCAGTATTACTAGGTGCGCAACTAAGTTCCCGGGTTTCACACATGGATGGCGCTAGCGACACATGTAGTCGGCATACAGGTCTGAAATTGGGTGTCTCTATAGCTTGGATATCTGTTGAGAATTCCCAGTCATAATATAAACAAATATCGCAGATCAAAGTTTGTGCCAAATAATAAGCATTTGCAGGACTCATTGCTTTTCTGCTTCAACCTAAAAAAACAGCAGCTAAAGCACGTAGGTTACTTGAGGAGGCCTACGGCGAACATATAGCATAAAAAACAACGTGTGAAGATTGGTTCAAGCGGTTCAGAAGTGGCTATTTTGAGACTGGGGGACAAGGAGCACTCGGGAAGACCGCAAACATTTGCGGACGCCGATCTGCAAGCGTTATTGGATGAAGATGACACTCAAACAGAAGATCAACTTGCCGAGGCATTAAATGTGACTCGGCAATATATTTCGAAACGTTTGCACGCCATGGGAGAAATTCATAAGGAAGGAAAGTGGGTGCCGCATGAGTTGACTGAGAGACAAATGGAAGATCGAAGAGCCACTTCCGAAATTGTGCTTTTGCGGCAGAACAGAAAGAGTTTCCTGCATCGAATTGTTACTGGAGATGAAAAATGGATATATTTCGAGAATCCCAAACGCAGAAAATCGTCGCTTTCACTTGGCGAAGCGTCAACATCGACGGCACGGCCAAATCGCTTAGGAAAAACGACAATGCTCTGCGTTTGGTGGGACCAGAAAGGAATCGTGTACTATGAGCTGCTGAAACCGGACGAAACTGTCAATGGGCATCGCTACCGACAACAACTAATCAATTTGAACCACGCATTGCTCGAAAAACGGCCAGAATGGGACACGAGACGCGAACGTGTGATATTGCAGCACAACAATGCTCTGTGCCATTGCAGTTCCGTCGTCCAGGACACCATAAAAACACTGAAATGGGATCTGCTACCGCACCCGCCGTATTCGCCAGACCTGGCCCCTTCAGACTATCACTTATTCCGGTCGACGGCGCACGGCTTGGTTCGGCTACACTTGGCCAATTACGATGCAGTACAAAATTGGTTGGACGAATGGTTTCAGTCCAAAGACGCGTCTTTTTATCGTCGCGGTATTTATGTATTGCCAGAGAGATGGCAAAAATGTGTAAATAGTGAGGGACAATACTTCGAATGAACCATTTTTTGTATTTGTCTTGAAATTTTTTATTTTCTCTTGGTCAAAAAAACCCGGACACTGAGTTGCGCACCTAGTATATATATTTCAGTTTAAAAAAAAGTACAGAGTAAAAAGAGTATATATTATAACAATACCATGTAACAGCCAAAAGTAGTGATAAAACATAAGCTAAGTCGCAAAAATAGTGGAGAAATCGTTCCTTTTAAGAATAATCATGAAACTCAGCAGATTTGTTCCTCGCCCCAAAGGTATCTGCCCCCTCAATGTAATGTTCTTGTCAAAATAACATATCGGGCGCTTTAAAGTTGCACTCCCGTACTCTAGCCTCTATAGACCGCGACGGTATGTGGAAAAGCAAATTTCTTTTTATATTTATTCAGGAGGACATAAGATTTGATTTTTTGTCCACAGCGAGGCGGAAGTGCCGTGTACCCACCGTACCCGTATCCCTCGAAAGTATTAGCTCCGCCTATGCAGATCCAGCAGCCCGCTCAGTATCCGGTTCACCCGGACGTACGGTTGAAGAAGTTGCCCTTTTTCGACTTGCTCGCCGAGTTGTTGAAACCCTCTAGTCTAATGCCCCACGGATCTATAAGGCTCCAGGAGAGCTCATTCGTGTTTCATCTGACGCCACAACAGTCGACCGACATTGCTAGTTCGCGAGACTGTCGATCCGGCAGTAAAATGGACTACACTGTACAGGTGACTTTGTCATTCGACTTGAGTTTCGACACACGAGAGAGACTAAAGTTTACGTGTCTGATCTCCAGGTACAAATGCGCTTTTGTTTGCAAGAAACCTCGTGCGAGCAAGAGGATTACTTTCCTCCGAGCGTCGGCGTCAAAGTCAACGGAAAACTGTGTCCATTGCCAGTGAGTAACGGTTTATCCAACATTGGAGTCTAACATCGGTATTCATAGATCATCCATCACTCTTGAAAGTCGTCGTTCCATAGAACGATCTTGAATCTTCTTTTCAGAAGGAAGGCACATTTTGGGCTTTTAAGGTAGTCCTATCGCCAGGCTTTCCATAGGATTTTCATAATTTTTTTTTTAGCTTCACTAAATATATAAACAATCGTCTCTGTAAAATTTCAGGCTCGTTTTTCGAACTAATTACAGAGAAAAGAAATATTAAAATTGCGTATTATTGCGAAGGAATTCCGAGATGACATAAAAAAAAAACCAATTTCCGGTCGCTACAAAAGTGTATATAATAGTGGGAATCCGTCAGATTCATAAAAATAATCAGATTTACATACTTAACACTTGTATTGATCCAGTGCTCGCAGAAAAATTACGCTTATTGACCTAATTTTTATGTAATATCAAGTTTAATTTGAACTTCCGGTATTGGATTTATTACCACATGCTACGATTAAGAGACGTGACAGCAGGGCAACAGCTGACTGTAGTCCTGACTTCATCTCACTCATTCGAATTTCCACACATATTTCATTTTTAACCGACATATTTCGCCGACGCAAATTTTCCACGCTTTTTACCAGTCGTGGCTCGAATACAATGCTTTATATTTCCCGCATCTTACATTGTTTTGACAGATCGACGTTGAAAAGCATGGAGGTTAAACTCGCCTGGTTGAGTAAAAAGAGACGGAGATAGAACCAGCTCCCTGACACTGGCCGCTTTTGCCATACGACGAAACGATTCGCGTTTTGTAGCCGTTTCTTAATTCTGCTAGCGCCCTGTACGTGGCGCTGGCACTGACGTGACTGCCTGAGATTTCCCCTTTTCCGGCGCTATACGTTATACAGCCATTGTTGTTGTTTCATTTGAGCGTTCGAGGTTATCTTTGCGGAAACGAATTCGTGTAAACCTTGTCAACCCAAAAATTATGAAATAGTTTAGTATTCGGTGTGCTTAGTGGTTTTTTCGTGCAGTAATTACAATGATATTTATTCAGATTTTCCATATTGCCCTGCACCCTTGTTATTTTTGACACCTTCGTACTAACTTGCATGCTTACTATCACCATATATGTTGTAAAACTTCTAAAAGTCATAGGCAGCTAATGTGACTAACCTAACCCTCCCCTCCTTCCTCTCATTACAGCGGTTTTAAATATTGTAAATTATTCATATTTTTGTGTTGTCCTACACCCTACAGGCAGACCCACCCCCTCTCCAGATCCCATTACAACAGTCTTGTATCTGCCAGCGCTACAAGCGGTAAAACTCGGCGACAATTCCGAGCTACATTTCCCGAGCCGATTTCAGCGGCCAGTGTCAGGGGGCCGGAAAGAACTAATATTGCCAAATATCAAACCTAGAAATACTGCGCGAGTCGTTGGAATAACTATTTTTTTTCTTTTTCTAATTAAATGTGATCATTCATTAAGCAGTTTACACATGGAAAATTTACTTATTAGAAATTTTTTTGCATGTGTTAAAAATATGAATTGTACAAGTCTCAAGTATGATCAGTGGTATGACTAGTGTGAAGCGATAGGACGATAGGACTACCTTAAAGGGTATCTCGAAATTCACGCCAGAAGTAATTTTGATAGAAAACACAGGTTTTTAGTTTAAAATCGTAAGTTTTACAGTACAAGTTTATTGATTCATAAAGTATACAGTATAGAGTTATGTATGGAATAGCATATCGGGTAAATAACCTCCACGGCCATGATTTGCATGAAGGATGGCGTCAGGCGCAAATAGTGGGAATAGCTTTGTCCTTTTGTCCCGTCACTATGGCCCCTCTGCTTCTGAAAATGTATTTCAATTATTCGACTCTTAAGTGAGTAAATTTATTTTGAGTACTCATTGCACACAACAGAGAATGCAGAGATGCCTTTTTTCTCTGCACGCAATAACACATAAATTCTGCAGGCGCGAAAAAGTGGCCAGTTTTCGATTTTTTTCTGGCAAACTTTGGGAAAGAAACGCATTTTTTCCAACACAAAGGTGCACATATTAGGAACTTAAAAAAAATCACCAAAGAATACAGACAGACAACAAAAACATGGCCGCCGGTAGACGATGACATTTTTCTTGCGACGTTTAACGGTGGTCACTCTCCAGCTCAAACGGTTTATCGGAATTCTACAAACCGAACGGGTTATGCGAGTTAAAAATAAATAGGAGTCGTTGACGAACGTCAATTTTTAAAATCATGTTTTTTAACAACGTGGCGATGAATTGAAACTCGAGCGAACAAAATCCATGACAAAAGTCGTCATTTTTACGTAACTACAAAAAAATTAAGATCGATTTTCAAAAGTAAGGTCGTCAACGACCTTTTAATGTTTCTCACTGTATCTCCTGCAAATTTGGAAACAATCCATCACGTGATTCCCGGGATATCATGTCAACCGACTTTGAAAACAGTTTCGAGAAAAACGCGTTTTAAGTTTGAAGTATGGTGATGCTACCGCTCGCCCGGCCGACTGTTAGAAGCTGTAGCTCATTCAAGTGTAGGAATATTTCAATGAAATTTTCAGCTAATATAACTAAAAGGTGATACTATCGAGAAAAAAATATTGTTGGGAAATGAATTTTAAATTGCAAAAGTCACTTTAATATAGGGGGGGGGGGTCTGGTCGTTGGATGATGGTAACGATAATTGGATTATGACGATAAGAAGGATAGGACGATTTCAGGAAGGGGGGGGGGGTCGAAAAGCAGCAAAAATCGATTACGTAATATATGAACGGCTCCTAGGTAGATGTAGCCCATTAAAGATGGGTTAACTAATGGTAATAGAATGTCAATCGCAGTTATTTTACTAAATCTGTACTTTTTTCGAAAAGGGAGCTTTTCGTAAAATTCTATGGGAATTGCCAAATCATGAATGTACCACCAGCCTTGATTCCTTTCCGCTAAATGTTCGTTTTCAGAATCATTATCTCCATTGTTAAAAAGAATCGTTGTCCATCATACACGCTACTTCTAGACGAATATTCAGAGGTGATGGTCGTTTCTGTTCTATACACCGTTATTCGAGTGAAGTCTTTTATGAAGGTTAGAGTAGTAGTTCAATGAACCTCGGATGGACTGTTCGTAGCGCTAGATTCCCTTAATACTTACTTGCCACTGTAGGGTTCGAAAAAACGACACCACTTTTTTTCTTATGCAAAAATGAATTGATGATGTGTATTCTACAGAAGTGTGGCAAGTAAGGGTTAAGGCAAGTTATACATGTAGACAGGAAAAAAATGAGCAGTATTGAGGGATTTTTTAAACTAAGAAATAATTATTCTACAATTATCGAACTTTAGGTATACTTTAATAGTATATTTAAGTATACGAAACAATTTTTTTAAATTATTTCATCGTCAAAATGGCAGAACTGTGGCAAAGTGTTACAGCAAGGTCGCCGCGGGAGTTGCGAATCGGCGTGCAGTCTAGCTTACCGTAGACTTTGATTTGCAAAAAAGTTCAAACATTTTGTCAGTTAGAACATGTATAGTTTCTATGTGACGGTAATTAAAATGAAGAAAATGCAAACTTGAGAAAATGACACGCATTTACCAAAAAAAATCAACATTTCACGCAACATTTCTGTAAAATGTGGATTAAAAAAGTCGTTTTTTTCCAATTTTTCAAAAACAATTTTCGTCGTGTAGAAGGCACCAAAATTATCAATATTTCTACCAAGTTTCAACTCAATCGGCTTTATAGTTTTTGAGTAATCCTGCACGCCAATTTCGATAATGCAGTTTTGAGAAAAACGCGTTTGAAGTTCACGCCTGCTCCGAATCCAAGCGGTGAGGCACAGCGTTGACGGGCTGTAACGTTTGAAGTTCTTCAAATTTCGCTTTGGAACTTTAGGAAAATATTCTACACATGTAGTTCTAACGTTTAAAGAAAAAAAAGAAATCGATTTGTTGATCATTGTAAATGTATATTCCACCTTAAGGAATCTCCAGAACTCCCTTGAAGTAAGCAAGGCAATGAGAATGCTTATTCAGTCGAGGAAGTTTCATTAAACTCGACATAAGGAACAAGGAACCGATATTCCTCAAGGGACATCTATGAATACGGGTGTAAGCCTCGCTAGCACATTCGCCGCCGTGTGTAGCTTTGGATGAACAGCCCGACAAAGTCTTGATACGTTTCTCTCGCTTGACATTGCCAGAACCCAATACCCACAAATAAGCCAGGCGTGGAACCGAAGAGGCCTCCAAGGCCGGTGAACATCAGCCCTCTCGTTAAATTATCACCGACAGTGGCAAATAACATACACGTCACATGGTCGGCCGACTACGGACGAAGATACGCCATCGCCGTGTATCTCGTGAGGAAACTTACCAGTTTGGAGTTGCTGGGACGGTTGAAGGGCAGAGGAGCTAGACAATCGGACTACACGAGAGGATTAAGTGAGTACACCCGTATGCATTTCTCCGTGAGAAAAGCAAGTTTCACCTTACAAAGACGCGTTTGTCGACAAAAAAATCAGTTGGATGACATCTCGATACGTTTGGCTTCAGTTAAGGAAAAGTTGAACGAGGACGCGGACAGCGAAATCGCCACTACCTCGTTGCGGGTCTCGCTAGCTTGTCCATTAGGAAAAATGCGAATGAGCACCCCCTGTCGGGCGTCCACTTGTTCGCACTTGCAGTGCTTCGATGCCTCGTTGTTTCTGCAAATGAACGAACGAAAGCCAACCTGGAGCTGTCCCGTGTGCGACAAACCCGCCCTCTACGATCATCTCGTGATCGACGGCTACTTTCAAGAAGTTCTCAACTCGCACAAACTCTTGCCGGACGTCAATGAAATACAATTGCTCCAAGATGGCTCCTGGGAGAATCTCGTGCTGAAGAAGGAGAAGGAAAAAGACAAAACGGAAACTAAAGTGGAGACGAAGAAGCAACGAAAAATAGACGTTGACACAGTCGATCTTGGTGAGAGTTTTGACTTTGTAATTGAGATTTTTACGAGTACGATTTCATGATAGCGTTCACGTGAGACTCGTGCATATTTCTGTGAACTTTCAAAATTAGTTTACTTGGCGCATTTTGAGATACTGGATTATACATCATGAGGTTGAAGTTTGCATCGTCCGTGGCTGTTACGCATATGAAAAACAGAGAAAACGCGGGGAATTTCTTTCCCCCTGGAATAGTCAGGGAAAAGTCAGGGGATATTGAAAATTCTCTGGAATTTTTCCAGAATTTACTTTTTGCAAGAATTAAGAAAATTGAAACCGACTTGAAAAAAAACTAAAAAGTATGAAAATAAATATTTTTGTATATTTTTAATATTTATATATTTCTTCGTTATATACAAAAAAATGTCAGTGCCAAACATTGAACATTTTAAAAACTGAAAACTAATTTACCCTGAAGCTTTATACATTCGGCTTATACTTATATTTATTTTTTTATTTATTGGCACCGACATAAAAAACTTTCGTTGATAGTTTTCTTTTAATGTATTTTTTTTACTTTACAGTGTTCAAATTGTTTATCTAATTTCAGTTTTTTCAAAAAATTTCTTTGAATATTTAACATTTCCACATATTCGATCTTGAAAAAGGTTTTATTTGAAAAGCTGAAAAAGTCAGGGAATTTCTGAGTCACTAATGCGTAACAACCATGATCGTTCGAACGTAACGAAAGTTAATATTTCCGAATTCCTTTCATTTCTTTTGGTAAATTTTCCCTACAAAAATTCTTCAACCATTTTTTAAGATATTTGTTCAGCAATCCAAAATATATCAATCAATCTATTTTCATTTGCGCAACTTTGATCAGTTTTTTACAAAAAAATTACTTTCCGCTTACATATTTCTTCACTTATTCACTACACCCCAGATTCTTACACTTCGTACTATCTAACATTTCTCTCCTTTTCTTCGTTTATTCAACCACTCTATCTCTTTTTCCTCCCTCTTCCTCCTTATTCGTCGTTCTGCAGACTTCCTCCATTTCTCTGAAATACTCACATATTCCTTTTTGTATTTTGCCGCCCAGCATATTTATAATTTCCCCCTTTATTGGCAAAAAATCTATTCCTTCCATCCACTCCTTCGATTTCTTTTTTGCTTTCTCTGTAACTAACTCTCTGCCTTTTTCACAGATTAACAGATGCTCCAACTCATTCAGTCTCATCTTGTTTACATACCCTGTACAACCATTCTTTTTCCCCTCTCTTTCCCGCCCTTCCTGTTTTGCCACATCTTAGCCTCGTCCACATTTTCTTGTCCCTTCCCTTTCCTCCTTTCTCCAACCCATATTTCCATGGCATGTCATCATTTTCTATAATATATTTGTACTTGTCATTAAACGATGATTTTCTTATTTTTTCCGCTTCCTTTCTTAAAATTCCCCTTTTCAAGATTTCTAGCCCCTCTTTTAGCCTTTCATCTACTTCTCTCCGTTCCCTTATCATTGTTATCATGTCTTCTACTTCCATTTCTCTTACGGTAATCCTATCGCCAGGCTTCAATCCATAGGATTTTTATATATTTTTCTTGAGATTCACTAAATATATTAATAATCGTCCCTGTAAAATTTCAGGATCGTTTATCGACCTAATTACAGAGAAAGAAATATTAAAATTGCGTATTTTTGTGAAGGAATTCCGAGACGACATACAAAAGCCCAATTTCCGGTCGCTACAAAAGTGTATATAATAGTGGGAATCCGTCAGATTCTTAAAAATAATCAGATTTACATACTTAACACTTGTAGTAATCCAGTGCTCTCAGAAAAAATTACGCTTATTGACCTAATTTTCATGTAATATCAAGTTTAATTTGAACTTCCGGTATTGGATTTATTACCACTCGCTACGATAAAGAGACGTGGCAGCAAGGCAACAGCTGACTGTAGTCCTAACCTCGTCTCACTCATTCGAATTTCCACACATATTTCATTTTTAACCGACATATTTTGCCGACAGAAATTTTTAACGCTTTTTACCAGTCGTGGCCCGAATACAATGCTTTATATTTCACTGCACCTGACATTGTTTTGACAGATCGACGTTGAAAAGCATGGAGGTTAAACGCGCCTGGTTGAGTAAAAAGAGACGGAGATAGAACCTATGTTGCCAAATATCAAACCTAGAAATACTGCGCGAATCGTCGGAATAACTATTTTTTCATTTTTCTAATTAAATGTGAACATTCACAACAGTTCACACATGGAAAATTTTAGTTGATACAAAGTATTTTTTGCATATGTTAAAAATATAAATTGTACAAGTCTCAAGTATGATCAGTGGTATGACTAGTGTGAAGCGATAGGACGATAGGACTACCTTAAAGGGTATCTCGAAATTCACGCCAGAAGTAATTTTGATAGAAAACACAGGTTTTAGTTTAAAATCGTAAGTTTTACAGTACAAGTTTATTGATTCATAAAGTATACAGTATAGGGTTATGTATGGAATAGCATATCGGGTAAATAACCTCCACGGCCATGATTTGCATGAAGGATGACATCAGGCGCAAATAGTGGGAATAGCTTTGTCCTTTTGTCCCCTGTCACTATGGCCCCTCTGCTTCTGAAAATGTATTTCAATTATTCGACTCTTAAGTGAGTAAATTTATTTTGAGTACTCATTGCACACAACAGAGAATGCAGAGATGCCTCTTTTCTCTGCACGCAATAACACATAAATTCTGCAGGCGCGAAAAAATGGCCAGTTTCCGATTTTTTTTACCTTAAGGCCTTAAGGCCTTAAGGCCTTAGGCCACAGTAACGGGTATAAAATCATGTGCGAATTTAACAATTTTTTCGTATGAAAACTTGATTTACTCATAAAATTAATTACACACCTATTTAGTATGAATATCAAGCTATTAGAAATATATATATAAATATATATATATATATATATATATATATATATATATATATATATATATATTTCGATGCACAAAATGGCCGACTACTAATATTTTCTTTTGTTATCTCTTTTTACGCGCTTCGCCGCGTGACATTTAGCATCCACAATTTTTTACCTAGAACAAAAAACAAAAATTCTCGTCAATCTATATTAGAATCCCTAGAGAAGTACGTGCCGAATTAAAAAAATATTGTTTTATTCAAAAGTTGTAGGTATGTGAACTTAAATGAATTTTCAGTGAAAAATTTCGCAATAACTGCTCATAAACTGCTCATAAAATGAAAAGTTTTCGATTAATCAGAAATTCCGTGCGTACTTCTCTGCGAAATGCAATTATGAACATAACTTTTAAATTTGAAGTAAATCGAGTGAAAATTGTTGAAGTTATTTGTCACGTCAATTGGAAAAAAGCTGTTTCGCGAAGTTTCCAGTAGTCGGCCATTTTGTACATAGAAAAAAATATATATATTTTCTAACAGCTTGATATTCATACTACATCGATGTGTAATTAATTTTATGAGTGAATCACTTTTTCATACGAAAACAAAATTGTTAAATTCGCACATGATTTTATACCCGTTACTGTGGCCTAAGGCCTTAATGCTTTCACTCAATGTTTCCCCCACTTGGACAGATCGCCGTTTGTTATCGCTCTTAGTTCCTCCAATAAGCGATTTTTTGGCCACCTTGTCTCCTCCATTCTTGTCACCTCCCTGATATATCTTAACGCTCTTTCCCGTATAGAATATTCCAGAGTAGGCACTCCCGGTTCTCTTCTCCATATATAATTTGGTGTGCTGTCCACTCCTAGTCCCATCTTACAGTATTTACTCTGTGTTCTTTCAAACACGCTTATTTCACCCATTCCCCGTATCTCTACTCCATACAGTGAAGTCAATCGGATCTATCGAATCTAACAAATAGAGTCTCTCCTCTATCACATCCCCGATCCAAAATGAAAATCTATTTAAAAAAAGATCCATAATAATAAAAATATGGAAAATAAAATGTGAAAAAGAACTTTCGTTGCGTTACAACGTAGCGAACTTCAACACCGTTATACATCGACAAGGCAACAGGCGTTTAAATCTTTCTGGCTTTCAGACGAAACTAACACTCCGGACGAATCGCCAGCACCGGAGGAGAAAAAACGTGCGGTTGTAATCGACTTGATATCGGACACGGACGACGAAGACGAGGATTCCGATCCTAAGCAAAACAGTGTCAGCAAAAAGTCAAGCCAGTCCTCACCAAAAAAGACGCAGCCGAGTGTTCACGGCGACGTTATAAGCAGCACGAGTGATTCCCCCGAACTCATGATTATTGACCTTGAGTAATATAAAGTCTGAGTGCACACCCTGATCATTGACGTTGTGTGTTACATGTGGCACGCCTGGTCGTGCGAGCGACCTCACCGGTTCGGTTAATAAAACGACTTTCAACCGGATTACGTACGTTGTGCTGAGAAAAAAAAACGTCGACTCTGTGCTGCGCGATGCTTTAACGCGCTTTTGCTCTGTGATTGGCCGTATCACCGTATCGTTGTGTCTCATTGTCAACATTCGATGGAAAATGTCCCGAATTCGATAGCGTTAATTTTTACATACGTATGATCCGCACCACGATCTTGTTCACGCGTTCCAAGGCAAAACGAGACCCGCCGAGAAATGTTCAGGCCCTAGTGGTTTTTTCTCGGACCAACGCCGCGACGTGTACACATGATGTGAACAACGCACGCACCTACTATGTCACAATCATCAGCGATCACCCGCGCCATTGTTTTCGGAATTTTTCTCAGCCATTTTTTCACCGACCGCAATGATTGAAGTTTCAAAATGAGTGTTTCTGCCATGGCCAGGTCGAGCGTCTCTTCGATTCGCGATTAATTCAACCGGAAGTTCATTTTCGAACCTTTTTCAATAACAGTTTTGTCCGGAAGATCAATAGGTCCGTTGGTAGTGAAACATCGATGGAAAATTTCGGGTCATTCGGTACAGTCGTTTTACGAGACGAAAGGCCAAAAACGTTTCGCCAACTTTCACACCCCGCCTTAAAATGTGTAGTATTTGACCGGTCACATTACCACGAGAGCGTAATCTATTGTTTATCCGTCTAACTCACCCGTCGATTGTCTGTCGCGAGATTTAAAGCTTCTCCGCACTGATCGTAATGCCTTATGATAAGTTCGCAACTTCTTCGTCTGTTCGCGGTCTGTAGGTTCGTATTTGTATAAAAGAAAAAACAATTCTGCGTACCATCATTTTATTTACTTTTCGGACATTCCATTCTCGATGAAACAAAGTATGAGAGACTATTTTGTTATATTTTCTATCGGGCCCACTACGATCCAAAGTTATCACGAGCTAATAAAAAAGAAATGCGCTGTATTCGTAAACGTCTGTTTCGTAAAGATTGTAATTGAGTCCTCGGCATGTAAACTGTAGGCTGTAGCTCGACATCCTCACGGTCCCGTTGCGCTCGAAGGCGTTTGGAACGGCGGACATGGGTTTGGCAGGATACACACTGGATGCCCCAGAAGATCGATGTATGAGAGCGCGAATAGTCGAATCGTTGGCCAACGACGCATGAATCCTAAGATACATAAGTTGTACTCAAAAATTGTTAACTGGATATTGAACAATTAAAAAGGGATCCTTTTGATATTTAAATGTTGTTGGTGTGAAGGGTGTTTTTGGAATTTTGCGCAACGACTTATTCACGGAGCGCAGTTATTCAAACTGCAAAATTTGTGTTTTTGGCGCGAATGGGTCGATTATCTCTTTGATTTTCGATTGACTCAACTGGAAGACCGTTTTCTAATCTTCAACGACAGTTTCCCGTAGCTGATTGATGGGCGTGTGAATTAAACGCTAGAATCGGAGATACAGGTCCGTTCAGTAGTCAAACGGCGGCTGAAAATTTCAAAAATTTCGGTTCAGCCGTTTTCGAGCAAAATTCTTTGCAAACCAACCTTTTCCTCAGTCGAATGAGGTACGATTGTGCAACTTTTAAAACAATATTCCGCCGGTACGCATCGCCCCAGTCGCGTAAATTTGTCGACCATAACCTTCAAATGTAAAATTTGCATAACGCTTCTGTACATTTAATTGAGAATGCAGCTCGACCTTCAGGAGATAAGAACTTAGGAATGAAAAAACCATTTTGTTATTCAAAAGAATTATCAAAATCAACGAAAAAAAAACGTTTGTTTGGGTCTGCTCTTATTCAGAACTTGATCTTATTGATTTCTCCGAACTGAAAGAATCGAATAAAAAAAATTAAATATGTCGATTAAAAAGTGTAAATATTAGACTCTCTCCAGCGGTCGTCTAAATTGAGCTGGAAAAATGTTCAATTAATTTCAGTCAATATCACATAGGCTAGAAAGTGACGATCGATCTTGTGCCCTCTTTCTCGCACCGCATTACCCGATTGCCGCGCCGCCAGCGGGCGCAAGGAGAATCAAATTATTTTGCGCAAGCGCAAAGCCACTACCGTCTACAGATCTCTGCGTAGGAACTTGTGACACTTCACCGGTCCACCCATAACCTGTTTTCGCAGACGTACAAGATTATTATAATTCATTAAATTTCCGTCGTTATGTCGTATCAATTGTACAGAAACACTACATTGGGCAATACTTTACAAGAGAGCTTGGATGAGCTGATTCAGGTACGTACTTTCAAAACGAATAAGTTTCGCGAACATAAAACGATTGTACAACCTGCAAACGCAATCGTCGGCCAACCAACATCAGATATAGGTTAATAACAAACCAGGATTTGCAAGGTTGACAGCCGAAGTCGCGTATTGTTCGTGTGTGGAATAATTCTGCGCGATTGGGTTACCGCATAGTAGTCGAATCTGAACAATTAGGGGAATTCTCGCGTAATAGTGAAATTTTAGAATAGTGGTAGAGTTTTGTACAATAGATCGCATTGAAGTTTGCATCGCTGGAACGCAATGAGTTTATTCTCCATTTCTTTATTTTTATTGTTTTCCAAAACTTTTTTTGCAGATCGAGATCGTAAGTTTCCAATAATCATACCTTAAAAAGTGGGACTGATTTGCATAACCAGAATCGACAGACATTTTTTTTCAGCGATAAACAAAAAAAATTCTGTTGCGTTCCAACTATGCAAACTTCAACGTCATGATAATAGTTGAATTCTAGTGTAATAGTGGCAGTTAAGCATAGTAGGGGAATTTTAGCATTGTAGCCAAATTTTAACATAATAATGGAATTCCAGCATGGTAGTTGAATTTCAACATAATAGTGGACATCAAGCACGATAGTGAAATCGTAGCATTCCAGTAGAATTTTAAATACAACATTGGATCGCCTGAAAAGTTTGGAATGATTTTTCAATGTTCCACCTATGGAAAGATGGTACACTCTTTTCGGGCAACCCAATAGTTGAATTCTAGTGTGATAGTAGCCTTTCAGTTAGGTAGAGAAATATCAGCATGGTAGCAGCATTAAAAAATAATAGTGGAATTTTACCATAGTTGAATTTTAACACAATAGAATTTTAGTATGGTTGCCAAATTTAAAAATAACAGTCATATTTTAGCGCAGTAGTTAAATTTCAATATAACAGTGGAATTCTAGTGCAATAGCTAAATTTTACCATAACAGTCGGATTTTAATATAATAGTTGAATTCTACTGTGGTAGCAGCATTTTCGTAGAGTTAAGGCGAGATATACATCTAGGAGCCAGAAAAAAGGTCATTTTTGTGAATGTTTTCAAGGAAAACTATTTCGGATTGGGGTTTTAATTATCTAAAAGTATATACATTCAAAAAAATGTTTAATTGTCTTTATTTAAAAATAACAAAAATATACAAGGATATTGTATGATCCTTGGAGCGACGTAAAAAAATCTGCTTATACGGTACCCAGTGGCGTTTCTTCAAAAATCATCTGAAAAAAAAAACCAAACGATTATTAAATTAGATACTATAATCTAGTACTTGTCATAGCCGATTTTGAAAATATCGATTTATGACAAAATGGCAGACGTTTGAACATAAATAGTGATTTTTGGGCCAAAAATTAGTTATTATTTTGCCTATAAAACAAAAACTAAGTAACGGAAAAAAAATCCTATAACAAGTACTAGATAATGGTGTATAGCATAACCACGAAAAACCTCAAGGCAATCGGTTCATTGGTTTTCAAGGAATTTTTGGTACCGATTTGAAAAACGTAGTTTTAAGAAAAACGCGTTTGAAAATTTGGGAATGAATAAATCATGAAATTTGTCACCTTACATGGAATCATCGATACCAGGCCCGTAGTGTAGCTCTTCTACGGTCGACTGAATGTTCATAGCTTCTAAATCCTCGACCTCGACCATCTAGGTGTATATCTCCCATTAAGGAAATTCAGCGTAGTAGTTGAATGTTAACCTAATAGTGGAATTTTAGCACAGTAGTCGAATTTTAACCTAATAGTGGAATTTTAGCACAGTAGTGGAACTTTAACTCAATGGTGGACTTCCAGTGTGATAGCGGAATTTTAGCAAAGCGGTTGAATTTTAATATAATAGTCGAATTCTTATGGGGTAGTGGCATTTCTACATGGTAGCCAAATTTCAACAAAATAATGAAATTTTTGCAGAGTAGTTGAGTTGCAATATAATAATGGAATTCTAGCGCAATAGTGAATTTTTAGCATAGTGTGCAAGTTTTAATACAATAGTTCAATTAGGAACGATGCTGAAGTTTGCATCATTAGGCTGCAACAAATTTAATTCCGTTTGGCAAATTTCACCTACAAAAGGATCGCAATCATTTTTTAAAATATTCATTTAGCAATCTACATCATAAATGTATTTGAAAAAACCCCTATAATGATAAAGATATGGAAAACGAAACTTTTGTTACATTCCAACGATGCAAACTTTAACACCATAATTAGGGGCCTGTCAGCATAGTAGAGGAAATTCATGTACATGAAGTTTGCATCGTTGCTATCCAACGGTTTCATTTTTTTTTTTCGATTTTGTAATTTCCTATTTTTTCTTGGTCAGTTCGGCTCTAGTTGCTAAAAAAATATGGTAAAATGAATAAAAAATATTTACGGCCACCGGGACCAACCAAACAAAATCGAAAAAAAAAATGAAACCGTTGGATAGCAACGATGCAAACTTCATGTACATAGGAAATTCATGGTAAGCGAATTAAAAAATAATTGTCCAATTTTAACTCAATAGTAGAATTTTAGCATAATCAATTCTAACGTAATAATTCTGGTGTAATAGCGGTATTTAGCATAATGGTGGGACTTAAATATAATAGTGGAATTCTAGTATGGAATAGTGGCATTTTTTAATATAGTGGCCAAATTTTAACATAACAGTGGAATTAATTTTAGCATAACGGTCGGGCCTAAATATAATAGTTGAATTCTAGTGCCTTAGTAGTGAAATTTTTGCATAGTAGCAGTATATTAATATAATAGTAGAATCGTCACATAGTAGTCAAATTTGGCTGTAATGGTGACTATTGATAGTGGAACTTCCTGAGTGACACTTCAGTACAATAATGTCTCAATATCTTTACAGTTTCCTGTGTGTTTCAGTATGGCCAAATAACTCCGCAGCTTGCTATCAAGGTTTTATTGCAGTTCGATAAAGCCATTAATCAAGCGCTGGCCACTCGGGTGAAATCACGACTCACATTTAAGGTAGCACGACGTATAATAAAGCTGTACAATATTTACAGAATTATTTTGATCTTCAATGATCCTTCGTACACCATCGCGAATCCTTACGATCCCATCTCCTTTACTTTAATCGCTTACTTCCAGTTTTCCAAAATCTCACGATGAGCGTTTTTTGCTCAATCCTTCAATAGAGTGCATTTTGGTTTTGTTGCGTCACATTCGTACCTCAGACTGCAATTAAAATATTCGATTCTTTTTTCAAGCTCACGCCATGTACTCTGTTTTCTTCTTTGTAGGCTGGCAAACTCAACACATACAGATTTTGCGACAATGTGTGGACTTTTATGCTGAACGACGTAGAATTTCGGGAGGTTCAAGACGTTGCTACGGTGGAGAAGGTGAAAATTGTTGCCTGTGATGGAAAGAGTAAGTATCATCAGGTAGAATTCAAAGTTCATCCGATTGTGCCCTATAGGAGCACTGATA
The DNA here is from genome assembly GCA_944452715.1 of Ophion slaviceki. Lineage (NCBI taxonomy): Eukaryota > Metazoa > Arthropoda > Insecta > Hymenoptera > Ichneumonidae > Ophion > Ophion slaviceki. The sequence continues at coordinate 26,994,133 of OX101789.1, forward strand.
CGTTACGATTCCATTTTTAGCTGTTAGGAATAGTTACCGCATTGGGGATATCGTGACGAGGCATTTTGTGCGTGAAAAAATGTTACGTGATTAAAATAGTGGCCCTTTCACATTCTTATAGATCAATTTTCGCTGAAGTACAGCGAAATGGATTAATTTCTTCAGCCATACATTAGCAAAAATGAATATCGCGTCTTTGCAATCTTCTTTTGTAACATTTTCGAAAAAGCCAAAGGGGACGATTCCGGTGATAATGAAACCGACGAAATGTTTTCAGAACTTTTCGCAAAAACAATTGTTTTCTTTAACGGGTTAGACCTAGCCGGAAAACAACGCATTTTCGTGATGGCTGGGTAAACGTGGGCAGGATTTCAATATTTTTTTACATTACTAAGTATTTTTTTAAGCATCTTTTACTATTTTTGTATTGAAAAATATTTACAAATGTGGTAGATACAATGGTTTGCACAGACGACTGTTTGAAAAGCTTCGCCGTGACCACTGCTGGTCGGAAACAAATCATGCGAAATAAAAAAAAAACGAACGCATTTAGTATTTGCATGAAATTATGTAGTGCTTGAACGAAGGATTCAGTGTAATGATCGATTTTCGGTGGAAAAACGCTCTATTTCCGTTGATAAATCGAAATTGCTCGTTGATGCATCGCAAAAAAATCCCTTGGTTCAAGCACTGCTTTTCCATATGTAAAAGAAGCTTGTAAAATTTAAAGTACATTGGCGTAGTGATTTTTGATATATCGTGGTCTCCGATTTTTAACAAGTTATACGCTTTTAAAGTTCGCCGGTTCGAGGAACACCACTATGAGCGCCTACAACACCATTAATTTTGCACGGACCGACTTGAACTTTTCATAGAACATTTTTGAAACGTTATACATTGAAATTCCGTTGAAAACCAGAAATCGATATTTTCAAAATTTTTAACTAGGTGTCACGGCCCCACACGACTCTTATTCCCAAGCCCAGTCTCATGCCAACAGCCGACACTAAACCGCTATCAAGTGTTTCCGACAGCAATACACTCATCGAAACCTAATCTCCTTTCCTAGTAATCCTCGACTGCACCTCTTCGTTTCTTTGCCCCTTTGTCCTTGCTTCGTTCCACCTTCCTAGGCCCCACCGCTTCAATCATACTGCTTCCCTCTGGATCCAGAGAAGTCAGTTGAGGCCTTAGGCCACAGTAACGGGTATAAAATCATGTGCGAATTTAACAATTTTTTTCGTATGAAAAAGTGATTCACTTATAAAATTAATTACACATCTATTTAGGATGAATATTAAGCTGTTAGAAAATATATATATTTGTTTTTCCAATGAACAAAATGGCCGACTGCTAATATTTTATTTTGTTTTTTTAGGCGCCCCGCAGCGTGACATTTAGCATCTACAATTTTTTACCTAGAAAAAAAAACAAAAATTCTCATCAATCTACATTAGTATACCTAAAGAAGTACGTACGGAATTAAAAAAATATTGTTTTATTCAAAAGTTGTAGGTATTTGAATTTAAGAAATGAATTTTCAGTGAAAAATTTCGTTATAACTGCTGATAAACTGCTCACAAAATGAAAAGTTCTCGATTAATCAGAAATTCCGCACGTACTTTTCTGCGAAATGCAATTAGGAACATAACTTTTAAATTTGAAGTAAATCGCGTGAAAATTGTTGAAGTTATTTGTCACGCCAATTGGAAAAAAGCTGTGTCGAGAAGTTTCGAGTAGTTAGCCATTTTGCACATCGAAAAAATATACATATATATTTTCTAACAGCTTGATATTCATACTAAATAGATGTGTAATTAATTTTATGAGTGAATCACTTTTTCATACGAAAAAAACTTGTTAAATTCGCACATGATTTTATACCCATGACTGTGGCCTGAGGCCTTAAACTCCAAATCTCACACTCCCGACGCGCACTCCTTCAACGGTCGTGTAAGTATAATTAAAATCCTTCACTTCAACGTCAGTGTACTTCTATTTTACCCGTTCAACCGTCACAACTTCATCTTCAATGTCCTTCTATTCCACCCGCTCGACCATCACATTGGTATAAGTCCTCAACAATATTAGATACAAAATTCTCCAATACCGTTGTCGCGTTCAGATATTTCCAGCAATGAGAAAATTATCCAAATTACAATACTGACTACTTTCGTTATGTTTCAGCCCTGGATATGGACACCGCTACAAAGAGATAATCAATATTCCCAAGTCGTTGTTACCAGACCCCAGTATCCTGTGTTTGGGCCCGTGTGAATTGACAACCAAACGAAGCCCTACGAATCACGAGGTACTTTATCGAAGTGCCAGTGATGAAATAGCGGAATTTTCCCGAACGGAAATGCCATCCGCAATAGGTACCTTGACAATATAATTCAACGATTTGTAATGGAAATGTAACAAAATATAATGGAAAGCAAACAATATCTTGGTTTTAAAGATTTTTCCCCATGTTCGTGATTGGTTTTGTCCTCCAAGAATTGTTTTACTAGGTGCGCAACTAAGTTCCCGGGTTTCACCCATGGATGGCGCTAGCGACACATGTAGTCGGCATACAGGTCTGAAATTGGATGTCTTTATAGCTTGAACATCTGTTAAGAATACCCAGTCGTAATATAAACAAATATCGCAACACAACGACCTTTTTTCTAACCTCGAAAATGTCAAAGTTTGTGCCAAATAAACAGCATTTGCGGGAAGCATTGCTTTTCTGCTTCAACCTAAAAAAACAGCAGCTGAAGCACGTAGGTTACGTGAGGAGGCCTACGGCGAACATATACCATCAAAAATAACGTGTGAAGGTTGGTTCAAGCGGTTCAGACGTGGCGATTTTGAGATTGGGGACAAGGAGCGCTCGGGAAGACCGCAAACATTTGCGGACGCCGATCTGCAAGCGTTATTCGATGAAGATGACACTCAAACAGAAGATCACCTTGCCGAGGCATTAAATATGACTCGGCAATGTATTTCGAAACGTTTGCACCCCATGGGAAAAATTCATAAGAAAGGAAACTGGGTGCCGCATGAGTTGACTGAGAGACAAATGGAAAATCGAAGAGTCACTTCCGAAATTTTGCTTTTGCGGCAGGACAGAAAGAGTTTCCTGCATCGAATTGTTACTGGCGATGAGAAATGGATATATTTTGAAAATCCCAAACGCAGAAAATCGTGGCTTTCACTTGGCGAAGCGTCAACATCGACGGCACGGCCAATTCGCTTCGGAAAAAAGACAATGCTCTGCATTTGGTGGGACCAGAAAGGAATCGTGTACTATGAGCTGCTGAAGCCGGGCGAAACTGTCAATGGGCATCGCTACCGACAACAACCCTATCAATTTGAACCACGCATTGCTCGAAAAACGGCCAGAATGGGACACGAGACACGAACGTGTGATTTACAGCACGACAACACTCCATGCGATCGCAGTTCCATCGTCCAGGACACCATAAAAACACTGAAATGGGATCTGCTACCGCACCCGCCGTATTCGCCAGACCTGGCCCCTTCAGACTATCACTTGTTCCGGTCGATGGCGCATGGCTTGGGTGGGCTACGCTTGGCCACTTACGATGCAGTACAAAATTGGTTGGACGAATAGTTTCGGTCCAAAGACGCGTTTTTTTATCGTCACGGTATTTATGTATTGTCAGAGAGATGGCAAAAATATACTTATAATACTTCGAATGAACTATTTTTTGTATTTGACTTGAAATTTTCGATTTTTTATTGGTAAAAAAAAACCCGGAAACTTAATTGCGCGTCTAGTATCTTCTTAGCTAGACAAGACGACGGCGAAACTGAGTTTGCAAATATTTATTGGTAGCTTGCATCATTTACTATAAACCATGACCAAAACTTTATTTATAAACGGGTAAATGTATTCAAAGTACAAACGAAGTACATGATATTACATAGACACACTATACATGACTTGAGGCTACATATCGGCTTCCTATACGGAAAGGGACTGAAGTTTTTCTTTCGTTTTATGCGCGGTTCATTTATTCACGTGACATCACTTTGGTATCTGGAGTAATGTAGATTACCATGATACCGATAATTGTATACATCATCGTGGGACAACGCCGCTCATGCGCGTCCAAGGAGCAGTTGCTGAATTTTATGGTTGTTCCTCGTGATATTTAGTTTCACCTGATAGATCTTATCGAGCTGTTCACCTATCCCGGTTTGGATGCTGTCAAAGGACTCCTGTAACGGATGCGCCGTTGCTTCGGATTCTCTGTAAAAACGAAACCGGAAGTCGATTTGACAGTTTATTTGGATAAAAGAATGGAGACGAAAAAAAGCGATCACGCACACGTTAGACTACTGTTTGAATTCTACGCATTGATCGGAGCTCGCAGATCATCAGGTTAACACACAAGTGTAGTATCGAATCGGAACTCAATTATACTCGTATATACTCACGTTCTTTCGATTTCCAATTGGCGATGAAACTGGGCGTATTGACTGCGCCAGTCCGATAACTCTTTCTGCATCAGTTCTACGTCTTCCTGTAACGATTCGGTCCAATACAATATGGCACTATTGACAATTACTTAGACGAGAGTTTTCGGAATTTCTCGCAACTATTTTCTCATGGATTGCAATAGTTCTAGTGTAAAAAAGTGTCTTGTACCAGGTTTACAGTTGAGGTGTCAGTTTAAGCATTTCAGTACGGCGAAAAAATAAGTTTAGTGCGCCTCATTACCGGGAACAGTTATTTCTCCTCCAAGTGATTATTACGATGAAATAACTTTTCTGTCTGAAACTTGCTCAATAAGGGTGCGAATTCCTCACCACTGAAATGCGCCCATGGTTTTAAGTAACTGGGACAGCATATGTCCCGTCAGGTGTGAAAGGGTTAAGGGGTTAGGCTACTGTGAAAATGACGAACGCACGTTCGTCGCTTGAGGAAACTCAAATTGAAGATGAAGGTCAATTTTCGGTGCAAGAATCACAGATTGAAGGTAAACTTGTGGATGCAACGATATAACTGCTAGTCAAACTTTAAACGCGTGATTGATTTTTTCAAATAAAGCATTAATTGTCACGAAAAACCGGCGAGAACTTATTCAACATCCCAATGGTTTAGCCTTGACCGACGTTTTTCTTCTTAATATTCTTTTTCCATTAGCTATTACCAATATAGATGTTATATTTCCTCGAAAAATCGACGAAAAAAAACGCTTCTTTTTGTTGGTTGAAATACGATACTAAAAAAGCTCGGTCAAGTCTTAGCCTATATACATATTTTAAGAAGAAAAAAATCGTTTTTTTTTTTATCAACCAAATCCAGTACACCGTTGAGCCCCTCACGTTCAAAGGTCCTTCACGAGGCTGTTTGTAACTTCTTTAATTATTCATATTTTTTAATGAAATTTGTTACACAACTTTGTTTATGTATATACAAATAAATGTTTAAACGATTTTTCAATCTTACTTATTCCTTCAAAATTAATGTTTTAAAATAATTCTGATTGTCGTGTCATTCCGGTGGCCTAACACCTCAAAGCATACTGATTTTATTGTACTCATGCTCAATAAAAGTTCAATATGAAGTTTCCACGGCGCGCACTGCATGGATTTCAAGAAAGAAAAATCGCAATATACAGTGGGTCAAAAAAGTGTTTGTACATCTCACACGAAACTGTTGTTAATTTGACTTAATTTTTTTGTTCGTGTTTTTCCAAGATTTTTGTAAACGGACACCATGTGTATTTAGGATAAGCTATCGAACACAAAAACTTAATAAAGCATTTTATTTTTTTCGAAGGATAATTTTGAAAAGACGACGGGTAAAAATACTTTTTTCCCCCACTATAGGCAATTTGAAACTTTTATGAAGAATAGTAAATGTTGCCGCGGTTACTAAAAAAGCGGACGCTAAAAAAAAGCTATTTTCATGAATTTTTTGATAGGTTTATATTATAGGTATTAGTATAAAAGTTGTTACACTTAATAAATACACGTTCGAAATACATTTTAAAATATATATATATTTATTTAAGTCACTATTTATAGACGAAAATGGTAGTTTAAATATGTCCTAAAAAATTGTAGGTCTGCGCTGTTGATGAAATCTCGGATGGATCGACCGAAAAAAAAAAATCAAACGGTTTTAGATTCAGTATGTTAATGGCTATAGCGCATATCATACGCTTTTGATATATACAAAAAGAACAAAATGGCGGACATTTTTCGAAAAAACAAAAAAGACGTGTTTTTTCCCATTGTTTTTGGCAAAGAAAATAGTAAATATCAAAATTTAAAAAGATCCTTGTTATGCGCTATAGCTATAGTTGTAAAGAATATGTGGTTGAAATTTCATAAGGGTCGCATCAGTAGTTTCGAAGATTTTATCAACAAGCTGTCGAAAAACGTTGTTTCGAGAAAAACGCGTTTAAGTGGGGATGTACATTTAGACAGGGAAGAAATAAGAAATATTGAGCGATTTTTCAAACTAAGAAATAATTATTCTACAATTATCAAACTTTAGGTATACTTTAATAGTATGTTTAAGTATGCGAAACAATTTTTTTAAATTAATTCATCATCAAAATGGCGAAGCTGTGGCAGAGTGTTACAGCAAGGTCGCCGCGGGAGTTGCGAATCGGCGTGCAGTCTAGCTTCCCGTAGACTTTGATTTGCAAAAAAGTTCAAACATTTTGTCAGTTAGAACATGTAATTTTCTATGTGACGGTAATTAAAATGAAGAAAATGCAAATTTGAGAAAATGACACGCATTTACCGAAAAAAATCAACATTTCACGCAACATTTCTGTAAAATGTGGATTAAAAAAGTCGTTTTTTTTTCCAATTTTTCAAAAACAATTTTCGTCATGTAGAAGGCACCAAAATTATCAATATTTCTACCAAGTTTCAACTCAATCGGCTTTATAGTTTTTGAGTAATCCTGCACGCCAATTTCGATAATGCAGTTTTGAGAAAAACGCGTTTGCAGTTCACGCCCGCTCCGAATCCGAGCGCTGAGGCACAGCGTTGACGGGCTGTAACGTTTGAAGTTTTCGAAATTTGCTTTGAAACTTTGGGAAAATATTCTACATATATAGTTCTATCGTTTAAAGAAAAAACAAAGAAATTGATTTTTTGATCGTTGTAAATGTATATGCCGCCATAAAGTTTGTTTGGGTTACATAAATACATAAAAAAATTTTTTAATGTATTTCGAAAGTGTATTTATTAAGTGTAATAACTTTTATATCAATATTTATAATATGAACTTACCACAAAAATTAATGAAAATAGCCTTTTTAGCGTCTAAAGTGAGAAGACGCCTTAATATATTTTCATGATACCAACTCTGATAGCGCAGTAGTATTCATTTTTATTGGACATATCCACGTTTACAAAAAATCAGTATCGTCTCCCATTCATCGACGAAACGCTCGACCTTAAACCATGGTCCCTTAGATCACAATCATTTACCTGCAAGAAATCCAGTAACTTCCCCATGGGGTGGGTAGCACGTATCAAGGATTGTATCGTCCCTCGCAAATTTTCCACTTCCTTTTCAATCATTTCCGAATCTTTTTTAGACCTTGGTTTCAATTCCTAAATTGTAAACATTTTTGTTCCATTATTTTATTCATGTGTTGCGCAAGTTCCGAGCGTAAAGTAATTGGAAGACTATGTTATTCGGGAAAATTCGCTTTTGTTATGCTTACAGGATCAATTTTATTTGAGAGAAGATCCATTGTGTTGACTTTCGCGAGCTCTCGTTGCGTCTCCAGTATCTGAGCTACCAGATATCCGTGCTCTTGAGCGTTGTCACCGTTTACTATTTCGGAAACATCGTTCGCTTCGACAAAATCGTTTTTCTCGGCTTCCAATATCACCATACTGTCGTTGTCGTCGTTCTGCTCGTCAAAATGTTCGACGATAACGGCCTCGTTTTCCATAAGCGCACTTAAAATAATACCCAATCGTCAGTCGAGATATCTGAAGGCGAAACTCACTTGGGGTCAGTGTGACCCCACGCGAATGTTCATCGCCTCTTTTCGGCCGTGGCAACATTTATTCAGATTCACTCACGGCTCGTTGAATTTCCCGTTGATCTCTGGTTTCCATCGTAATTTTGGAGCTGCCGGTCTGGCACTCGCAGGTCGGCCGCTCATAGGCCGCAAGGAATCTTTGTACGTTGGTGCGCTCTGATCTGCAACACTGACAATTATTATCCCGATTGAATAACGCGAGGACTCAGGCAGCGCTGCGCATATACGGAAATGCGTCGAATTTTTCCAATCTCCCGCGTTAAAGGGTCATACCTAAGTCGTGGTCGGAAAAAAGAGGAATTTTCGTGCATTTTTGTGGGAAAGCAAGTGCAGGTGAATTTTTTTTTCACGTTAAAGAGTATGAGCTTTAAAGGCATAAAATCATGTGCGAAATTAACAATTTTTTTCGTATGAAAAAGTGATTTACTCATAAAATTAATTACACATCAATTTAGTATGAATATCAAGCTGTTAGAAAAAAATATATATTTTTTTCGATGTACAAAATGGCCGACTACTGATATTTTCTTTTGTTATCTTTTTTTAGGCGCTCCGCGGCGTGACATTTAGCATCCAAAATTTTTTACCTAGAACAAAAAACAAAAATTCTCGTCAACCTACATTAGAGTACCTAGAGAAGTACGTACGGAATTGAAAAAATATTGTTTCATTCAAAAGTTGTAGGTATTTGAACTTAAGAAATGAATTTTCAGCGAAAAATTTCGTTATAACTGCTCATAAACTGCTCATAAAATGAAAAGTTTTCGATGAATCAGAAAGTCCGTACGTACTTCTCTGCGAAATGCAATTAGGAACATAACTTTTAAGTTTGAAGTAAATCGAGTGAAAATTGTTGAAGTTATTTGTCACGCCAATTGGAAAAAAGCTGTTTCGAGAAGTATCGAGTAGTCGGCCATTTTGTTCATCGAAAAAAATATATATATTTTCTAACAGCTTGATATTCATACTAAATAGATGTGTAATTCATTTTATGAGTGAATCACTTTTTCATACGAAAAAAAATGTTAAAATCGAGCATGATTTTATACCCGTTACTGTGGGCTAACCCCTTAAGTATCTTTCAGAATTTTCATAGTGAAAAATATTTACACAAGTGGTAGATACAATGTCTTGTGCTGACCGCTGTTTGAAAAACATCTTTCGCGGCGAGCACTGCTGCGCGAAAACAAATCATTCGAAATAAAAAAATCAAACGCATTTAGATTTTGCACGAAATTATTAGGGCGCGCAAATTTTCCGATATTTCAATTCCGGAATTGAGAAGAGTAATATCGTTATTCCGATATTCATAAATTTTACACATTGAGTGATATTTGTGAGCTAAGGATTCCTATGAAAAAAATAATTATTGCATAAGTTGTTGATTTGATTTCAGTTTATTGTCAAATATTAATTACGTGATGTTGTTTATTCTGCTAAGCTCATCTCATTTCACGATGAAAATTCGAAGACTAGAGCGTGTGTGGATTTATAATTATCGTATGTTTTTTTTTAATTCATATTTCAAGTTTCGTTTTAGTGTGTTGATTTTACTGTTTAAAATGTCCAGTTAGAATACTATTGAAGAACTATGATAAAAACATGTTTAATTATAAATTATTAAAATACTGATTTAATAAATCTTGTTTGATTTGTTATACAAGCCTTCTTTCTTTTTCTAGAAACAAAAAACAGCTATATAGTTGGCAGTTCCGGAATCCCGGAATTAGATCTCTAGTATTGGAACTCAGTTCCGGAATTGAAAACTTTCCGATACTGCATGCTCTAGAAATGATCTAGTGCTTGGACGAAGGATGTAATAAAATACTGACTTTTGAAAAAATGCCCGCAGTCCAAAGTGAAAGTATCGATTTTCGGTAAAAAAAATGCTCTATTTGCGTTGATAAAAAAAACTGTGCATCGGAAAAAAATCCCTTCGTTCAAGCGCTGCTTTTGATATGCAAAAGAAGCTTGTAAAATTTGAAGTTGATCGGTGCACTGATTTTTGAGATATCGTGGTCACCGATTTTGAAAAAGTCATTTTGAGAACAACGCCTTTGAAGTTCACCGGTTTGAACCTACGTATAAACGCCCATAAATAAAATCAATCCCTCACACCACTAATTTAAAAAATAATATATAAAAAAATAACGCCACATTTGTCTATATTAACCGTTTTCCCGAGTACAGTAAATATATAGAAAAATGCGAAGATCAACGCAGTACTGTAATTGCACGTGATCGGTTGTTTATTAAGATTTTTATTTTTCGAATTCGTTTATGACCTACTTGTTCAGTAGGCCGACAAAAAATTTGTATATAGGCTCATAATGTTCCCCTCCACGGAAATCTTTAGTAAAAGGCGAAAGATTTATGCGTGTATTGAAGGGAAACTAGAGTACGAGTGTTGGAGTTTCGTCGACGATTTTATCTCGTCTCCGAGGCAGAAGCGCGTGTGAGAAATAATGAGAGAGACGCCATCTGGCGGCGGAGACGCAGCTAGCAGCCTGGTACATTATAAAGATGTTTGAGGGTAAGAGTGAGAGGACTGGGATAGTAAGAGATCGCAAGGGTGTGCAAGGGCTATTCATTAAGGCGGGATATACATTTACGACGATAAAAAAATCGATTCTTTTGTTTCTTTAAACCATAGAACTATATATATAGATTATTTTCCCAGTTTCAGAGCGAACCTGGAGAAACTACAAACGTCACAGCAGGCAGAGATAGGCAAAAAGCAATTAAATTAACAACTAACGATTACAATTACTACTGTAATTGATCATTACTTTGCAACTGCTTCCTCAAGTAATTAGTCACTGCGAGTGCCTAGGGCAATTCAATTCAAATTCTACGTATACTTCAACTGCGTTTTTCTCAAAACTGCATTCTCGAAATTGACGTGCCGGATTACTCAACAACTATTAAGCCGATTGAGTTGAACCTTGGTAGAAATATTGATCATACCTTCTAGCTTGACGAGAACTGTTTTTGAAAAACGGGGGAAAAAACTACTTTTAATCCAAATTATACAGAAATTTTGCGTGGAGTTCTGATTTTTTTTGTAACTTTGAATAATGATTTCGTAGTTTAAAAAATCCCTCTAAATTGCTCAATTTTTACCCGTCTAAATGTATATCACACCTTAAGGGGGGGGGACCACGAATTTCATGGCCGACAAGCATTGATCAAAGAAAGGCCCGCTTCCCCAAATAAAGTACTTGCCCTCGAGCCTATTATGGTCACGAGCAGTGACGTTGGTCATGAGTGTCGAAAAGACATTATCCAATACTCAAAGTCGATATCTAATATCAGGCGAGGCAACAACTATTGGCAGTAGAAATATTTTCTAACCTATCAGACTTAGGAGAAAACTTTTATTACAGCGTTGCATAATTCGCAGGGGGTCATCCAGTAGTGGCTAGAAGGTTCATCCAGATGGAGGCCCTACGGAGGTTTCAAGGTCATTTAATTTTTTTAATGGGACTACTATTTTTTCACAATTTTATCAAAGACCTAACTTCAAGTTCATGCAGATTTAGTATGAAAAATCGATAAAAACAGGAATTTCAATATCTTCAGCCTACAATTGATTTTGAAAAATGGTGCAACACTTACTCCTGTTACAGGTGCTCAAAGTGATGACCACCATTTTCAATGCACGCTTGCAATCTGATTTGCATTGATTGTATTGTCATATCCATCACGTCAGTATACATTAACGAACAGGCTCTCATTGAGATTTTAATATTTGAATTCCAAGCAAAATCCAGGTAAGTCGCGTTGCTTTATTTACATTGTTCGCCGCTAAGAATCTGATCAACTTATTTTGGAAAGCAACGAGAAGTTTGTGATTTCCATAATAATGTGTGTTCTCTTTAATGAAAAGTACTAAAGGAGAATTTCCTTTTGCTGGTACAGAATGCAAGGAAGAATAATTAGAGCCTGTTCGTTAATACTGAGTGACGTGATTAAGGCGACGAAAAAAGTATGGTGATCGTCATGATTTTTTCTTAAAGAAAAGATTTCTTCACCATTTTCGAGACTTAGGGTATATTTTATTACTACTTTTGCCTGTTACATCGTATTTTTTAAAAATAATCTTTGAAAATGACGGAGGTATGAAGGTCTTTTGAACTGCATTTTCAAAACTGGCGTGACGTGTAGCTAAAAAACTAATCAACCTATTCTGATGAAATTTGGTTTAAATCTTTTAAACCTTATCATCTAAAACATGACCGTAAATGTTTTTGAAAATTAAAAAAAAAACGTATTTTTTATTGCACAATGTAGCCATATTTTTGGAAAATTCAATCTTTTTATTTCAAAGCGTATCAAAAATACGCTTAAATATACCAAAAAAGTTTCAATCGATTTTCAAAAATTCTCACTTTTTCTGTGTTCATATTCTGCGTACGAGTGTTTATGAGATAAAAATCTTCATTGGTTTTTTTTTTCAGATTAGTCCCGCCGACGCTACGTGTCACGCCATCTGACAACATCCGCCGCAACCCGTTTAGATGACCGTGCCAGACCTCTGCCATTGTTAAAGATTAATAAATTAAAAAAATACCATGTAACAGCCAAAAGTAGTAATAAACCATACCTTAAGTCTCAAAAATAGTGAACAAATCGTCCTTTAAAAAAAGAAAATCATGAAAATCAGCCATTTTTTCCTGGCCTAAGGGTATCTCTCCCCTTAAGGCGGGATATACATTTATAACAATGAAAAAATCGATTTCTTTTTTTCTTCTTTAAACGATAGAACTATACAGGGTGTCCCAGAACTCAACGTCAAGCCGAAACGGGGTGACAGGATTGATTGTAACCATCATGAGAAAAATCAGAAAAAAAATCTGGGCATTTAAGAAAAACCTAGAAATTTGGTCAAACTGTAACCATTTTTCGGTTATTGTGGTTAATTTGTATAATTTTTGTTCATTTAAACTTTGGAACCGTAACCCTAAATAACATTTCTAGAATCACAGTAAAAAATAATGACACAATTGCCCCAAGTTTCCTAGAATTAAGACTGTTTTTTGTTAAACTATGAATTTAAAATTTTCAAAATAGATTTTTTTTCTGATTTTTCTCATGATGGTTACAATCAATCCTGTCACCCCGTTTCGGCTTGACGTTGAGTTCTGGGACACCCTGTATATGTAGAATATTTTCCTAAAGGTTCGAAGCGAAATTCGAAAAACTTTAAACGTTACAGTCCGTCAACGCTATGCCTCACCGCTCGGATTCGGAGCGGGCGTGAACTTCAAACGCGTTTTTCTCAAAACTGCATTTTCGAAATTGGCGTTCAGGATTATTCAAAAACTATTAAGCCGATTGAGTTAAAACTCGGTAGAAATGTTGATAATATTGGTACTTTCTAAAAATTGGGAAAAAACTCCTTTTTTAATTCACATTTTGCAGAAATGTTGCGTGAAATGTTGATTTTTTTGTAAAGGCGTGCCATTTTCTTAAATGTGCATTTTCTTCATTTTAATTACCGTCACATAGTAACTATACATGTTCTAACCGAAAAAATGTTTGAACTTTTTTGCAAATCAAAATCTACGGGAAGCTAGACTGCACGCCGATTCGCAACTCCCGCGGCGACCTTGCTGTAACACTCTGCAACAGCTCCGTTATTTGGATGATGAATTAATTTAAAAAAATTGTTTTGTATACTTAAATATACTATTAAAGTATACCTAACGTTTGATGATTGTAGAATAATTATTTCTTAGTTTAAAAAATCCCTCAATATTGCTTATTGCTTCCCTGTCTAAATGTATATCCCGCCTCAATATGACAATACAATCGATCAAATCAGGTTTCAATCAATGCGAATCAGATCACTTCAAGCACTTTTCGTAGGAGTAACGGTTTTCACCGTTTTTTAAATAGATTTTAGGTTTTTAAAATAGATTTTAGGCTAAAAGAAATTTGGTGTGTACATTTTTTTTAGTTCCTTGATGAACTCCTGGAGAAAAAAAATTAAAGTGATCTTGAAATCTCCACATCGCCTCCACCTGAATGAACCTCGTAGCCACCATTCGATGACCCCCTTCGAACTATGCGACATTTGCATGAAAAGTTTTCTCCTAAGTCCGATAGGTTAAAAAATATTTCCACTGCCAATTGTCGTGGCCTCGCCCGGTACATACCTCGGGCCGGGTTTTTCAGCTGCGTTCTCGGAATGCTGCACGTCTTCAGGTAACTTCGTCGCAATTGTCGAAGCGGCATTATCGTCTCCATTGCTCGGAGGCGTCGTGCCAATTTTCTCTTTCTCGGAAGTCTGCTCTTCGGATTGCGTTTGACGCTGGGGCGATGGCACTGGCGCGCGAGGCTCCGCCGCGTCATTGAGCTCCGCCTGGACATCGCTCGTTCCCGCCGATCGCTTGGGACTGGTGACCGAAGGTTTCTGACTTTCAACTTCGCTGGACGTCACCGGGGCGGGCGGACTCTGCAATGACACAAAAACAAAAATCAACGAAATATAGTTACGTGTTATCTTCACGCGATATCGTGTTGATTAGGAAAAAAATGAACGAAACAATTGGTCTTTGGAGGGAAGTGATTTTGATGAAACATTTTTCGAATTTACTCGCAGCACTAGTTGAAGAAATTTAATCTCATTGACTTAAGAGGTTACGCCACAGTAGAATTTTCAAAAAATCGATTTTTTCCGCTACAACGGCGCTTTATCATCATAAGAATAAGTTACTATTTGGTTTATATTTGGTTTGGTGGTATATTTTGGTTTATTTACGGAATTTCTGATTAATCGAAAACTTTTCATTTTATGAGCAGTATTATACGAAATTTTTCACTGAAAATTCATTCAAATACCTACAACTTTTGAATAAAACAATATTTTCTAAATCCCATACGTACTTCTCTAAGTATTCTAATGTAGATTGACGAGAATTTTTGTTTTTTGTTCTAGGTAAAAAATTGTGGATGCTAAATGTCACGCCGCGGAGCGCCTAAAAAAAGATAACAAAAGAAAATAGTAGTAGTCGGCCATTTTGTACATCGAAAAAAAAAATTATTATCTAACAGCTTGATATTCATACTAAATAGATGTGTAATTGATTTTATGAGTGAATCACTTTTCCATACGAATAAAAATTGTTAAATTCACACATGATTTTATACCGGTTACTGTGGCCTAACCCCTTGAACTTTTTGCAGTATATTCTGAACTTGTTTCTCCACAGAGATCCGTGGGAATTGCTTGCTTTTGCTTGAACATTCCTCTCGTTATGAACACTTTTTCACGAATTTTTATTTCCGAAAGTAGAACGTTTTTCAGCCATTTGAAGAATGACATCCCACGAAATTGATCGATCGTGAAGGGCAACGTTTCATCTTTACCTTCAATTCCACGATGTCGTCACCGGTGATTTTCGTCTTTTTGGGCTGTTTGCTTTTGCTGCTTGATCTCGCATCCCTGACCTTGACAGTGCCCTGTTCTCTTGGCTTCCTTGATTTGTGGTCGGACTGCACCGGGGCTGCTTTGCGCTCGGCAACCGTTTCGGAATGTTCCGTGGCTCCTCTCGCATGGTCACTGCGCCTCGAGGTGACCGTCTTCGAAGGTTCCCGCTTAGACGGCTTCGACGTCGGGACGTTGCGAACATCCTTTTCTAAACTTGCTTTGTAATGCTGAACTGCTTCTGTACTATCGATCTGGAAGATTTTTCGCTTTGTAATTTGGGAAAAGTCTCCCAATCGCCGCACGCTTTGCTGTGGGCCGGATATCGTTGGGGTTTCATTTTCGGCCGCGACATGGCCGTTGATGATTTTTTACAAGGAATTATCAAGAGACGCGGCAGCGTCTTGACGCCAAGTAATAAAAAATAAAAGAAATCGACGCCACCGACTTAACACCACTGACGAACTGACGACATAATTATAACGATTAAAAAATTATCGCCGAGAGGCGCCGGGCTAATAGTCCATTTTCAGAAGTCTCGACGACCCGAACAAAGGTTGGAAACCGTGTGTGACTTTATCATTGTAATAATCAACGTACATTTTTATCGAGCGCTTTCGCAATGGTTTGCAACAGCTCGTTGGTTCTTGCAGGTTCTTGACCGGCGATGACCTTGGAAGGGCGGATCGCCAGTTCAGTGCCTGTAACCAATTCTAAATCCAGGCGTTTTCATTACTTTACCCCGCTGTGAGACGATTTTCATTACTTTGCTATCTGATGCAATATTTGTATTAGCAACATGCCGGTATTCCTGCCTATATTTTAAAAAAAGTTTTTTTTTGTAAAAATAGCTACAATTTGTGTAAAAGTAACGACGTTAAAGTTTGCATAATCGGAACGCAACGAAATTTTTTGTTTTGAATTTTCTACATTTCCGTTGGTCGATTTGAGCTACGAAAATGGCGCATACATTCTTTAGGATTCTTAGTTAGCGATCTACGTCGAATTTGCGAGCTTTGATCTTGGATAATAATGAAATTGATTGTAAATATGATTTTGGATAATAACGAAAATAAATTGATAAGAATTTGCGATGCGTTCCAACGATCCAAACTTCAACTCCATTCAAAATAACGACATCGAGATCTTTCGAAAAGCTTTTTCAAGCAGCAAGGGCCAACTTTGAGAATCTTCGCCCAATTTTGATGAATATTCATTACTCGTTGAGTTATCGAAGTTTCAGCGTCAAGCGCAAATTTCCCGTCCTGATTGAACGAGGGGAAAAAAATCGGGCCCTTGTGCCTTTCACTGCACTGTTCTCTGGCAAGTAAATTTATGTCCCACTCACTGACAACGTTAATCAGCTTCGTCAAAAATGCGATTTTAGCTTCTTTATCCTTGTTATCCGAATTAAGCTCCTCTTCGGTAAATAGATTCTGCAGAAATCCAGTTTCCTTGATGATCTGAGAATATAATAATAATG
Organism: Ophion slaviceki; assembly: GCA_944452715.1. NCBI lineage: Eukaryota > Metazoa > Arthropoda > Insecta > Hymenoptera > Ichneumonidae > Ophion > Ophion slaviceki. The sequence goes on from OX101789.1 coordinate 27,011,084, forward strand.
ACATTGTAGGACCAGAAATAAGGGAATAGGGAAAGCAAGTGGTTGTATTGCAGAGAACTTATATGGTTGGGACTCATCAGAATGTAGAAAAAATATATATTTCTTCTCTAACAGATAGTATTGGGCAAAAAAAAATAAAGGCAAAATTTGAGCTCTCGAGCTTGAGTCTGAGTGATAAGAAAATCTACGTTCAAAGTTGGAGAACTCAGACTCATTAACGTTTGTCAATTCCACTTGAAGAGCCTTTAGGCCTTGTATATGCGAAAAAATACATTTAATCAATTTTTTTTATATCATTTTAGCTTGAACTTTTGAGAAAAGTTATTTTTACGAAAAGTTACTTTTAAGGAAAGTTACATTTAAGAAAAGTTAGTTTTAGGAAAAGTTACATATAAGAAAAGTTACTTTGAAGAAAAATTGTAGTAAGTTTAAACTCTTCAGAATAAGAAATTTCAATTAAATGTTGAAGTTACAGCATTTGGAACCCCGAAACTTTTATTTTCTTTGAAGAAGGCAGATGACCAGTACATGCTATGCTGAATTTCATTTTTTTCCTTTATAGGGAAGTATGCTAGAGACGTTTTAGATGCTAAGGTAGGCCCCACATGGGGCACAGGGTGCTATTAAATAGTCTACTAGAATATTTTATACTAGATACCGCATAGTGATTCGTATTGCTAAATTCAAAGCTGTTTTTCCACAAATTGCTTTTTTTTACTCTCATGACCGTCCAAACTCACGAAACAAGGTTTTGATAACTTTCAAATTTTCACAGCATATTCTATTTATCAATATCTATCGCGTGAACCTCGAGGAGTGAACAGAATGTTTACCCAACTTTTTCAAATGCATATTTTGAGAGTAAAAAATTGAGTCAAAAAGATTGAGAAAGCCCATTTTACCATACCAAAGGGACATCTTTTATGAAATTATGAATATGTCAATTTTTTGGATACTATCAATGCCTATCGCGTGAATCTCAAGTCAAAAAAAAAGTCAAAAATTAAGTCAAAAAGTTTGGAAACGCCCGTTTTAACATGCTTTTTTTCAAAATATTTTGCAAAATACAGTTCGACACCGAGGACTGCCACCACCAATGCGTGCCTCAAGAAAAACCATTTACTTGGTTGCCAAAAACGTTGCCATTATTTAATATTCCCGTAATAGTTTTTTGTCGTTAGGCACTTAAGAGATTGAATATTGTATGAAACAAAATTTAGTGATATACAAATCACGTTTTTTTCACAGCTTCTGCAAATGAACCCATGAAAATCGACGAAATCGCGAGTATTTTTATCGCGATTTCATTATTCTCAGAAAAACGTTTACACAAATTTTTGCAAAAAAACGTAAAGCCATTGTCCGAATGACTGCATTTCGTGTGTAAAAATAACATCGAGTTTGAATGATCTTCAATCGGATTTAAAAAATATTAAATAATCGTCGAGTTATTCAAATTTGAGCGTAAATAAAATGGTATAGGAACATTAGAAATATGCTCAGTCATCCCAGATTTTTCATTATCCTTATTGCATTTTGTTTAAAGTCTTTCGGGACAAGGTGCAAATCAGCAAATGCGAAAATACATTACGACTGTTATGACATCGTGAAGAAAACGGAACGGTGGTTTCCGTAGCAATTTTTCCGTGAGCGGCGGTTTCTTAACATATTTTCCAAGCGTTCTCTGAGTCTTCTTGATCACTTCGGCTTTTATTTCATCAGCCATCGAAGTTTCGATTAGCTTAAGTTGCCAATGGAAGCGAAGTCGCAAAAATTCGAACTCTTCGAAAGTCCGTAGAACTGAAAAATGCATGAAATGTTGACATTGTCACTACAAACGGTTGTCACGGGCAACGAGCATGGAGTAGCTTGTTCAGTGAGCGCGATCGTAGGTGGAAAAGCGCTGAAAGAAATCAGGAGGGAATGTATCGGTAGTGGGAGCTGTAGCGCGATTCAATTTCTTTTACATTAGTTTACACATTTTCCGGTCATTTACTTTTGACCGTGAAAAATTGCGTAAGAACTTTGCATGAATTTCCCTCCGTACCGTTGATTTCCAACGATCTCCGATCGGTGTAGCGCCACGAGCGGTCTCCGCATGAAGTACGCGAATCGCTTCGTCCTAGAACTTCAACCTCACAATACGACGTTGTCAGAACATTACCGACTGAGTATTCCGAATACCCACGCCACGTAAGTTTCCCTTGAGACCACTCAAACCGTCATTCTGATCCTCCGCTGTTTTTTTCGCGATCGCGCAAACCCGTCACGGAAGTACTCACATCTACGAGTCGAAAGTTCTCCGGACTTGTCGAGTTGTCACGCTCGAAAGTCAGGGCGAGTTTAGGGGGAATAACTGAACAATATTTTCTCGTGCACGCGAAGTAGTGCGTGGAAAAGAGAAATATGTGATTGTCCCGTTCGTGAAGAGTCCTTCGTCGATGTGTGTATTTTCGTTAATGTGCGATAAAATATTGTGCCGTGTTGTGGACGAACGTCGAGGAAAAGTTTTCGTTCGATGCGAGTCATAAGTGTTTGTGCGTGGAAGGGAAATCGTTTAACGTTGTAAAGTGGAATATCGAGGATGCAATGCCCGCGCGTAGAAGACGTGGTGTCTCGGAGTTGGACGATGACTTCGTTGTAAAATCGTCGTACGAGCAGAACGGTATTGATAACCTTAACGCTTTCGGCCAGACTCATTCTTACAATTACAATGAGAGGATAACCGTCGTTGGTGGCATCGACAATACGGAGGATACGAAAGAACGTGACAGTATTTTGCCCGTTGTCGTCATGACGTCACGCGATCGCAGCAGCGAATTCGCGAATGCGATAAGAACGATGCAGGGCAGAACGGCCGCACGGGCCGCCGTTCGCGGACCCCGCCAAGCGCGGCACATACAGAGCTACTCCAATTTCATGATGATAGCTCAAAATATCGGAAAAAATATTGCCAGCACGTACACCAAGCTTGAAAAATTAGCGATGCGTAAGTTTTCAAGAGTATTCAATGTTTTTCGTAAACATTTTCCACGCTTGCGGCTGAGCGGTCACCCATCCGAGTATTGACCCAGGCCTATGCTGCGCGGTAACGGCCGATCGCTGAAGTCGCGCGAAAATTTCAAAAAGTCGCTTTTCCGAAAAATGGAGAGAAATTTTCAGTTTTACATTCGATGCTTGGATTCGATCTTTTTCGAAAAAAGGCTGGATTTTCAAAAATATCCTGTCTCGGAATTATGAATTAATGGTTTGTGGGCTCCCATCATATTAAAAAAAAACCCAAACGAATTTCCCGCAAATGTTTTCACGTTTTCATATTTCGGATTTGTTTAGGTTGGGTCAAATTATTTATGTTCAACAAAGTTGTTTTTCAGTGATTACGTTTGTTTGGTTTCACCCGCGTCGTTTGGGTCCAACACAGTAATGCTTTTCTCTGATTGGACTCTAGTAAAAAACAATTGCGTCCACTTTTCGAAAAAGCCTCTGTGCAAATGTTTATTCTTTCTGTAGTGCATACTTGACATTCCTTTTTTGGCGTTCCAGTGGCCAAAAAGAAGTCGATATTCAACGACAGACAAGTCGAGATCGAGGAACTGACCACCATCATCAAGACCGATCTGAGTAGTTTGAATAAGCAAATAGCCAAATTACAAGAATTAGGAAGGAAGCAACGGGAGGGAAATTCCCAGGGACACCACATAGCGTCCCATTCCTCTTCGGTGGTAGTCGCCTTGCAATCAAAACTCGCCAATATGTCTAATCATTTCAAGAGCGTCCTGGAAGTTCGCACTGAGGTAAGAGTCGTTCCGTTGATTAAATGTTTTTCATAGCAGCTTCTGTGCTCGTAGCATTGCACGTTTGCCGCGCGATACTTAGTACACGAATCGTAGCGAAAAATTCCTAGCGCAGGAGTTTTACATTCGTATGATTATTTCTTTTTTTCAGAACATGAAAGAGGAGCAGAACAGAAGGGAACAGTTTACGCAAGGTTCGGTGTCGAGGATGCTGCCTCCCAGTGTAACGTCCGGACAACAGGGATCGCTGCTCCTCCTTGAGCAGGATACAAATACGTCCGTCAGCATCGATCTCGAGCCTGGAATGGAACATCAAATGATGATGCAACGCACCATGCGAGACGATACCGTACGTAACCATTATTTTTAATCAGCGTAGGTTCCATCCGTAAAAAAAATGCTCGCGAATTTTTTCGCCGTCATAAGTAGCAGTTACGAAATTGTTAAATGACGTATCTCGAGAATATCCAAAATTGGCGTCACGAAAAAGGTGGCAAGTCCGCATAGTTAGGGTTTTTTTTTTCATTTTTGTGACTCACGATAACGATTATTACTAACGACCCAGGATGCCTACGTTCAATCGAGGGCGGAAACGATGCAAAATATCGAATCGACGATAGTCGAGCTGGGTGGCATTTTTCAGCAGCTTGCGCACATGGTCAAAGAACAGGAGGAAATGGTCGAGAGGTAAGAAAAACGATGGTTTATAGAATTAGAAATTTCTCTAAACACGAAGCCCTCAATGACGTTGAAGTTCGCATCGTTGGAATGCAACGAAAAGGATTTTTTTTTATTTCACAAATTGCCTTTAGCAGATTTACGCTACGAAAATTACGAAAACGTTTTTTAGAATTCTTATTTTGCGATGTGCAGCAAATGGGCAACAAATTATTTTGAGTAGTAATGAAAATATGAAATTTAAAGAAAAATTTGTTACATTCCAACGATGTAAACTTCAACCCCATGGCACTCAAGGAATCGTAGCCAAATTCAATGCTAACCAATCGTCAATGATACTCTGACAAGGGGGCATTCCCTACTCCCCATCACCGATTTCGCTCAAATTTATAGGATATGCAGGGCTTGGCTAGAAATGAAAGTACCCGAAGTGGGAACTTTTTTTTTCTTTTTCTATCTTTTTCTCAATTTTTATATTATTCATTTTCCAATTAAGCAAAGAGGTGAAAAATTTATTTTATTTATTTATTTATACGCAAAAGGCATAGAAAAGGTAAAAAATTGGGATTTCGGACTTTTCAACAAGGAATTGTATTTAAAGCGCATACGAAAAGACTTTGTACATGAAAATTCAAAACTTTATTCGTTGACATTCGATGATTTACATGTGTCGGGATGATATTTATCGTAGAAACAGGAGAAACAATAATTATTTCTCCATCGAGCACACGTTATCAACGCCGCATTTTTACAACCACATCGTAGTTTCAACGTCTCCATAGAAAAACATACTTGATTGACACTCATAAAGCATTCTCTCTCATCGCAAAGTTTAGAAGCAAACCACGCGTAACGTAACATGTCACCGAATAATGGCGCGAATAATTCATGATGAACAATTGAATGTATTTTTATGCAGTCTTCTCGGGAAGTTATTTCTTTTTCTTGCTCGATGAGATAAGAGCAATTTTGTATTTTTTTAATAAACTTTTTAACCTGACGATAAAAATATACATCGCAGGGTTGCACCAGTGGAGTACATTTAGGGGGAATTACTTTGATGCTACACGTTGGCAATCCTTCTTCATCTTGGAAGAGTTCGTCGTATAATTGCGGATTTGTTTGTCCTCCCCACGAGTCAATCAGCAACTCCAAATTTTCTACGATTATGCGCTCATTAAAAAATGACGTCCTATATGCCTTTTGCGTATAAATAAATAAATAAAATAAATTATTCACCTCTTTGCTTAATTGAAAAATGAATAATATAAAAATTGAGAAAAAGATAGAAAAAGAAAAAGTCTCCACACGGGGAGTCGAACCCACGACCATCGAATTGCTAGTCCGAGCTCTTACCGCTACGCCAACCGCTGCTTGGCAAACATACTAACGTAATGACTTATACGATGCGAGAGCCGCGTCAACATTTTTATTTTCTAAACGCCATCTGGAGTTCCCACTTCGGGTACTTTTATTTCTAGTCAAGCCCTGCATGTCCTATAAATTTGAGCGAAATCGGTGTTGGGGAGTAGGGAATGCCCGCTTGTGAGAAAAAAAAAGTTCATCCCGGATCTAAAAATTTGAGAAAGTTGGAGCGTTTATGGAATTCTTAGGAAAATTCTTTCCGTTCGATCTTTCGAAACATTCTGGACGCGTTTCCACGATAGTGCCGAAAATAAAGGGCTATCGAAGCTAAAATTCTCTCCATGAAGAAGCAAAAATCAAAGCGTGAGAAAAGATAAAAAAAATCGTCTTTAACTTGGTGTCCCATTTGAAATTTTCAGGATAGACAGTAACATAGAAGACACGGAACTGAACGTCGAGGCTGCTCACACGGAAATCCTAAAATACTTCCAATCGGTGACCAACAACCGGTGGTTGATGATCAAAGTTTTTGGCGTACTGATATTTTTCTTCGTATTCTTCGTTGTTTTTCTAGCGTAGGGGTTCAAAAGAAACGATGAATCGAAATCGCCGACGAAACGTGCAATTTGGCAAATATGCATTGGGAAAAAAGAAAAGAAAAGTGGTTCAGTTAATTTCACCTACCACGATATTCCTCATATCTGTAGCTCATTATCGAATATTGTCGAGGACTAAGAACTTTTTCGATGAATATTTAAGAAAAGAAGGAAAAAAAAGAAGCAAGACGTAATTAAAATGGAATCCCCCGGGATTGACCTTATTATAAATATTGTACTATAAAGTAGATGAAATTTCACCGCATTCCTTCGAGACCCCGAGCTGCGACCGCTGAGAGAAAGCTTGAAGAAGAATTGTATATTACGAAAGTTTTCAAGTCTTGTATATTCTTGAGACTCTCTTACGACCGCGTCGCTAAGAGAGCATACGCTAATAAAAAGAAATATATATATATAAATATATATATATATATGAATAATTTTTTAAACGAACATGTACGTACGTGAAAAGTTTTTGGAATTTTTCGCAAGAACGGTCGGGCCTATGACTAAAAAATTTGAATGTCGTCTTCCGATTACCGGAGGACCTGCTTCTCCCAGATATTCGCGTTTTGCGGAAAGATGATTTAGATCAATTTTGCTCGCGAAACTGTAATTGAAACAGGTAAGAAAATGAACTTCCGTTCGAGTTAATTGCGAATCGAAGAGCTACTCGACCTAGCAATGATAAAAACCCACTTGTTGATACTTGAACTATCGCGATCTATGAGAAAATGGTTGAGAAAAATTCGGAAAACTATCGTGTAAGTAATCGTTGATAATTGTGGCATAAGTGTGTCCGCCGGAGAGTCCATATCATGGTCTTACATACAGGTCTGGAAACGAAGCCCGATTTTAATGGAGCCGGGTGGTACCGTTGAGTGATCCACGTTTTATTCCAATAGCCGCCACATGCGCCGCTGCTATCGGAGGGTTCCCGACTCCCACGGTCTTTTGTAATCTCACCCTTTCCGCTTATTATTTCCCGTATTGTCAAGTGAACCATAACCTCGGTCCGAAGACTGTAGAAACTGGAAAAGAGCTTACCCGACCGATCGAATCATTTAAATACGCCATTAATACGTATACAAAAAGAAAGTGACGAATAAATGTAACAAAAAAGTATTTAACGCATCTGAATTAATTAACCATTTTCTTACCTGAAAATAAAAATAAAACTTGTTCAAGAATCGAACGCTGAAGCTTGAGGCTACCATACTTGGTGCTCCCTGTTGCGAAGAACCGATACAAACCAATAAAAACAGAAATACTATCGGAAAATGATGTGTTTTTGTCCTCGGAAACGCTTATGAGTTCCGACAGGATTGACGATTTTTTTAAATATATGATTCTATCGGGTTTTGTACATATCTACGGTGCCCAGAGATTACCTATAGAATCCGAAAACGGTTCCGAGCAGTTCAATTTGCAAGTGCAGATACCTTTTAAATTTCAATCGTAATTAATCTGCAACAGCAGATTACTTTAAATGTCCATTACATTTTAACTTGTACTCACAAACTGGAATTCTATTGGTACTAATCGGCAGAATCCAATTGCATAGTTCGTTCAGGAAGTTATATGTTACAATCGAAATTTGACAGCAATCAGTTTGTATGTGACTTTTCAGATAAAATACCTACCTCTAGCTGTACGAGAATATATACGTATTCGCAAATTATTTTTTGTCTGAACCTACTCGACTTTTCAGATCGAAAACTTACCTTTCGCTGTATGAGAATATATTCGTCTTTGGAAATTATTTCATATCTGCACCTATTTGCATGTACTTGTGTTACAAAAGATTCGCCCTCAGAACGAGGCACGGTTTTTTAATCAGTAAATACGGGTCTGGTATTTATCCGTTTGAATCGAATTTTTCTGCTACAGGTAACTAAGGGTGGGATCCATTTAATCGTTTGCTATATGGATTCTCGAATTCAACAATAATCATTTGTTGTATGGGAATGTATGTGTATCTGCAAATTATTTTTTATGCGCACCTATCGGAATGTGCCAATATTGTAAATGTTTCACCCTCAAGAGGAAGCGTCGGTTTTCATCAGTAAATACGGGCCAATCATTTAACTATGTGAATCGGTTTCTTCCTATGCAGATAACTCAGAGTGAGGATTCATTAAATCGGTTGCTATATGGACTTTCAATATAATGATTATCTTTTGTCTTATGAGAACATATTAGTATTAGCCAATTACTTTGTATTCGCATTCATCCGTATGTACCTGTATTATAAAAGATTTCGGATCTTTCCGAATCGGATCCGGTAATCTTGGCGAAGGCCAAATCGTAGTTTGGCATAAAGATCGTTCATGTTCATCATAGCTGCTTGGCTCTACAGAATTGTTATATGATATGCAGATAACCTCAATTATGATGGTGTATGTCAATCATTTTGGTCTTCAGTAAGCTTATTATTTGTTCATTTGTTTTTTTTTTAAATTCTTATCCCTATGGAATATGCGATAAACCGGGTTAGGGGCACGGTCCACGACGCATGCTCCTCCGTGGTCGTTTCCAGACCTGTATACAAGACCGTGGTCCATATTATATACGTACACGCTGCGGAGATGACATACAACGGTGAGGCGGCCGAAATTTCTCAGCCTGCCTTACTTCGCTTCGAGGAATTTTTTTCGCGGTGTTTCGCTTCCGTGCGCTCTACTACTTCGTACCACTGGGTTTGTTCTACTCAATAATCCGGTGTAATAATAAATTACAATTTATTTAAATCCGTTAAAATCATATTTAACAATTGTATTTTAGGACTGAGTGACATACAACGAAAACTCTCGAAATCATCGAGCGATGCTTGTTCAGTATGAAAAATCTCGTGGCTTCGGTTTCGCTATTTTTCTTCCGATCGTCGTGTACAACGACTATATATATATATATATATATATATATATATATATATATTCATTCAACTAAACGCCCATTTTTTCGGTAATAACGCACCAGACCCCTATACGATTCAAGATGGAAATGATTATCGTACCTTCGACGTTTTTCGTTGTTTAAATCGCGTGGCGGTACACCGAAACGTTCGATTTCTTCGCGAATGAAAAAAAAAACGTGAAAAAAAATGTAGATGTACAATTCCCTGTGGTCGATCCATTATCTTTACATTCCACAATATTATCATCCCTGCTCATCTAGTATTTACTGTACATTGGAATTTTCGAACGACACTTTTCATTCGTTTCCCATACGGAGGTGTACGAGATAAAAGATATAAACTCTAGAGAATCATCCCACTATAAATTTTTGTCCAGCGATTCTCCGGACGAGTGTAAGGAACCTGAAAAAAAAGAACGAGAACATTCAGAACAATGCAGTGTTATAAATAACAATTTGAAAAATTGTAAATTACGAAATCAAGAAAAGACATTGAATCGGCAAGCAAGATGCCCGAGCCTCCGTGGCACCCAAGCAAAGGTTGCATCCGCGACAAATTACTAAGCTCTCAGTTGTACTACGAAAAAAATAAAAAAGCATGCTCGTCAAGGCGAAATGACATCCCGGCAAAGAAAACCGCGGAAAAAAACCTTAATATGCCACTTGGAAACTATCTAAACAAACTCAAACAAATCCAATCACAGAAAAACTTGACTTCGTCGGACCTAACCAATCTGAGCCAACCCAAACAATTAAAACGTAACTGTTACATCTGACAAACCTAAGCAAATCCAATCACAAAAAAACGTGACTGTTATATCGGCAATCGGTAAAAAAAAACTATCCCCCCTAAATTGGAAACAGAGTTGGGCGTAATTCTATTTATAAATACGAATACGAATTTATTCACATCGTGATTTTCATGTGAATATAAATACAAATTTATTCATACTTCGCTTATTCGTATTCACATGCATGCATACAAATACAATTGTATTCACAAATATTCTGAACATACAAATGAATTCACAGAAAAAATTGTGAATATTCACAAAAAATGTGAATATTTACAAGAAATCCTGTGAATTAAAAAAAAATCATATCAAAATTTGTGAATGCAAATATATTCACAAAAAATTGTAAAAACAAAAAAATTCACAAAATAAGTTGTAAATTTTTTCGTATTCAAGACAAATTTAAATCAAATTCACAATGATTAGATTAAAATTTACACCAAACGTGAGTTCTTACGTATTTCGAGAGAAAACATTGCGTCGAGGCAAAGAAATTTTTGCAAAAAAAGTTGTGAGTTTCAAATATTACATGATAAATATGAAAAAAATTCACAAAATGAGTTGTGAATTTCCTCAAGTTGAAGAAAATTAAAATCGAATTCACGACAATTATATTAAAATTTACACCACAAGTGAGTTCTTACGTATTTTGAGAGAAAACATTGTGTTGAGGCAAAGAAATTTTCGCACAAAAAGTTTTGTGCAAAAATTTCTTTACCCGAAGGCAATGTTTTCTCTCAAAATACGTATGAACTCACTTTTGGTGTAAATTTTAATCTAATCATTGTGAATTTGATTTGTATTTGTCTTAAATATGAACAAATTCACAACTTATTTTGTGAATTTTTTCGTATTTACAATTTTTTGTGAATACATTCACAGATTTTGATGTGATTTTTTTTTAATTCACAGGATTTTTTGTGAATATTCACAATTTTTTCTCCGAATTTATTTGCATGTTCAGAATATTTGTGAGTACAATTGTATTTGTATGCACGCATGTGAATGCAAATAAGTGAAGTATGAATAAATTTGTATTTATATTCACATGAAAATCACGATGTGAATAAATTCGTGTTCGTATTTATAAATAGAATTACGCCCAACTCTGATTGGAAAAACCGGAATGACCAATCGCCGGCAGTTGTAAAAAAATACGAATGTGCCATTTCGCCTTGGGTGGTCGTCAAAAATACAAAAACTACTGATATATATGTGTGTGAGATATAACCTGAAACGCGCGTACGGCGTTCGACTAATTGGAGTTATTATTATTATTTCCCTCCATAGTGCTCCAAAACTGTCTCACTTTGGAGAATCGTTTGCGTCCTTGGGCATGCGTTGTAAGCAAACAAATCGAGAAAAGTAACGATTACGAGCGTGGATAAAAAAATTCGTCGATTGCAGAAACAACGCAAGGCACGTGTGAACAGAACAAAAAACAAAAAGCGACAAAACAAAAATCGGATGCGGAAGATTCCAATATCGACGTGTGTCCTCCGTTCCCGTATCCCGTGCTCCATTCCATACTTTGCTCGGTTGGCTTGCGCATGCGCGCTCTCGTTGATTCACGAACCTTTGTGATTGCGAGCTCTCTGCTCGCCGTCTCGATGATGATGATGCTGCTGCTGCTGCTGCTGTTGATGATGATGATGAGGCTGACGATGATGGATTTGGTGCTGCGCCTGAAAGCCCGCGTTACGAAGAGAGGAAAGAGGTGGAGGAGGCGGAAGTGGATCGTCGGGCCAAGCGTGCGAGCTCCCGCTGCCCAACGGCGGTGGTATCGAGTGAGGGGGAGGGTGGGTACGGTCGTTCGGAAAAGCCGGGAAGCCGCGATGGGGCGGCCCGAAGGATTGAAGGATCGTGGGTGGCGAGCGGTGATCGTCGTATCGCGATTGATTCGCGCTCGGTAGTGGCGGCGGTGAGGACAAACGGCCGCCAAGAGGCGGTGGCCTTTGGCCGGGCTCGTACGAGGACGTGACGACGGAAGACGAGTGAGGCGGCAGCGGCGGTGGCATGAAGGGTGGGACCGGATGGGGACCGTAGAGATACGAGGGTGGCGGCGGCAGGGGAACACCTGAACTACCCGCAAACATTATCGGCGAACTCGAGGCCTCGGCTCCCATGAACAATTGCGGCGACGTCGGCGTCTCTCCGTTTGCCTCCAAACCTGTTATTTTTCGCAATATTATTATTTCGTTTGGTTTTCCACTGTCACTGTTCGCGCTTTCACGTTTGCCCGTTGCGCTGTCACGATTGCTGCTTTTGTTTCGTGGACGAGAATGATTGGCATACTGTCACGAAAGATTGGTACGACGGTGATTTTTTCGTCGTTTGGAATGCAACGATATTTTATTTCTTGATTTTTATCATTATCCGGAGCATTTTGAGCAAATTGAAGTCGTAAATTTCTAATGAGGATATTTAGAAACGTTTGAGAGATTTTCACAGCCTAAATCGACCGAAAAAAATTGATTTGTCGAAGAGAGTTGCATTTGGTTGCATTCCAAGGAGACAAACTTCAACGTTATAGATTAGTAGAGGGTGCATTTTCCGGTCGTCCTGTTGCTATTGTTGGGTGTTGGTCGAGGGAGGATCGAGGAACTCTGGGGTTGATGGAATCGGCACGGTGGATCATGAAGGCGAGACCATGTGCGTTATTGCATATCGCATTATTTGTCGAATTTGGTTGGAGAATTTACTATCCACTTTTCGACATTATTATCACGTGCAATCAATGTTCGCGATATCTTGAATAAGCGATTTTTTGAAGATTTTTCCCGAATCGCAGGGTACGGAAATTCGGATTTAAAATCCCGAATGGAACGATTATTGAGTGCGTTCACTTAAGGAGGTTGGAGCGAATCAGTTGAGTCAAATGACGGTTTATTCATTTTTTTTTTCAATGAACCTCAAAAAAATTCATACGAGGTACAGATTTATTTTGTATATGCTAATTTTTTTTTAAATATATAATTAAAGGGTAAAATTATGCATTTTAGATTTTCATTACGTAAATTAGAAAAACTTTTGTCTTACTACCAACTTGAAAAAGTATGACATTAACGATGATTATTATGAAAAAAACTACGATAATGAATGTTTTATACGATTCACAATGAAATTTTTAGTAATTTATAATCATGTCTATTCATATTTACGTCGTGAGATTATTGGCCCATGGTTTACGATGGGCAAGATGAGGATTTTTTTTCTAAATGTGTACAAAGGTTTAGGTTGCGTTAATCCGTTGTTATAAATGGTTTATCTTGGTGCTAAATAACAAAAAAAAATTACATAAACTTTAGTCTGAAAATCTTGCCCATCCAACCGCACGTTAAATTACACACATTAAACTATTTTTTATCTCTGGTGTTGGGTGGTGAAAAAATTTCAAAAAATTCGTAAAGACTCAGTATGGTCTAAACAATAAAATGTATTTTTTTTAAATTAAATTTAACCTTGGATTGTGGCTAACGCTCCAACCTCCTTAAGGGCTCATCACAGTGTAACATTTTCGAAAAATCGATTTTTTTTTGCATTATCCGATAGTACAGACGGTTATAAACATGATGTTCATCTACTTACATGAACGTAAGTAGACAATTTATATGAAAATTCCGCACTCGAAACTGTAAACGCATTTTTCTCGAAACGTCGTTTTTCAAAACGGTGTACACTCTCAAAGGAAGAGTTTTCAAGCTGTCCGTCTCAAATTTTGACACAACATTCCTCACGCCATTATTTATCTTGCTATGTACTTTTTTTTAGTCTTCATATTTTTTTAACGAAAAACTGTCGAAAAAATACGCTAAATTCGATAATTTTTTTTCATACCGCCGCCATTTTGTGAATTTTTATTTAAAGATTCCGTAACGAAAATAAAAACAGAGGATCACCAAATGTTTGTGAAGAATATTAATTATAAAATTTAGAAAAATGTGACTAGCAGAAGAATTCTTGTAGCCGCGACTTTTCAGAGAAAATGTAAGAATGTCTAAATCTACTAAATTTGCACGAAATTTTTTATTCCAGTTTATCGTTGGGTGTGATAATTGTTTGTGAATTATTTTCGTTAAAGGCCACCACAATAAATTGTGGTGGCCTTTAACGTACGGCCCTCCGCGAAAGGAATACCTTTAGGGAGAATATTTTCGGCCAGTTGATAAGGGAAAAATTATTGAGAAAACTCCGGCATTCCACGGGTACGAAGGTACTTCCATACCCGGGGAAACGAGATACGAATAGGAACAGGATTCTTCGTTAATTGAGGGCAAGGGAGTAGACGAAATAAACGAGCGAATACTTACGATGTAATTTCACGTCTGGATCCGCATCGTTAATATTTTTCTCTATCAGAGTCAATCGGTTTCTCAATTGACTCGCTTCCACCTTGGACTCCTCCAAGCGACGCTCGTTCTGTCTGGCTACCACCTACGAGGACAAACGAGCATTAAAAACTTTTTTCCGGCGACGTTCCAGCGCCCGGGATTATATTAATTATGATGTGGAGGCATCGTTGTAATGCAACGATTTCTTCTCCTTTAAAAAAAATTATTATTCGAAACCTTTTTTTTGCAACTTTATATTGTAAATCTGTAATAAAAATCCATAACAACGTTCGAATGATTTTCACAGCCTAAATTGGCAGAGAAGAAATGTTATCAATGAAAAATAATTAAGGGCCGACTCCACTGTGAACGCCTGAAATTAAGTGATTTCTCGCGATTTTTTTTGTTGGATGGCAGAAATGAGAGGATAATAATATTCAAGGATGTTATTAGTCAAATCTTCAAGTGAACAAAAAAATTATACAAAACGGTGACGCTGGAGCCACTCTCACGAGGCATGTGGAATTTCAGACGCTCTGCGGCACGCAGTATAACTGGCGTAAATTTGAATATGCAGAAAAATAAGTAAATTTCTATTAATTTACACAGATTTTTGTGTAATTAGCAAGCATTTAAAGTAAAAACTCAATTTTCGACAGAAAAAAAGGACAATCATTTGTTAATAACTAATGTTATAATTGACTCATGGAAAATCCCGTACGTATTCCTCTTCGGAGAGTTATTTTAAAGATGTGCTCAAAATTTGGGGTGAAAAGAATGAAAATTGTCGGAGTTATGCTGCGTGCCGCTTTGAAAAATTGTGTTCCGAGAAAAACGGTCGAAACTTTTTCCCCCTTATTCTAGATGGTTCCAAGCATCTCTTAAGCCGATATTAAAAAATTCAATTTTTTGAGAATCCTACAGTGGTGTTACCCCTTAAGGTTGTTATGGGGTTTAGCCGTCGGGGGTGAAGTACGAGGGGATCGCCCTTTGCTTAGGCACGGAGCCGATTGGCTGTTACCAACTGTGAGCATTCAAATAATCGTCATATTGAACGTGCGTTTTCGAACTATTTTTCTAAATCTATTTGTAAATATATGCATTTTTGAACATTCGGTGATTACATTAAGTGTTTTCATTACTTTGTATAATGATTTTCTGTAACTTTCTCTCGCTCAATTAACGCGAAACGAACTGGCAACGTCGTAAATCGTAGTACGAGGGTGGGGTGAAAAGTTTCCGGCCTGACCAAAAGATGGTGCCACTAGGTCTAGTTTTGGAGCGGCGTCCTACAGTACCATTCCTACCGAGCTTGTATGTACAGTTTCAGCCCAATCGCTACGTTAGTTTGCGTTTGAGAGCACATTGCGCGAGACGCTTCCGTTGTTTTCGTAAAAATGGAAAAATTGGAAAAACGTGCTGTCATCAAATACTTCCATTTGAAAGGACAGAGATCAACTTCACAACTTTGAAGTCACAACTTCAGAGATGATTAAAAAAATCCATAAAATAGTGTTGGAAGACCGCAGGTTGAAAGTGCATGAGATAGCTGAGACCTGTAGGATGTCAGCTGAACGTGTGCGAAATATTTTGCACAACCATTTGAACATGGAAAAGCTGTGTGCAAGGTGGGTGCCGCGTTTGCTAACGCTCGACCAATCGAGCGTTTGCTAACGCTCGACGCTGCCGACAATTTGGCGCTGTATAGACGTAATCCAAACGAATTTTTGCGTCGATTCATAACTGTTGATGAGACATGAGTCCACCACTACACTCCTGAAAGTAAAGAACAGTCAAAACAGTGGGTTGGAAAAGGGGAACCAACCCCAAAGAAGGCAAAAACAATTTTATCGGCAAACAAGGTTATGGCTACTGTTTTTTGGGATGCGAGAGTTATGAGAAATGTATCAGTGTTGATGGACATTATGTTGAACAATAAAGCAAAAAAAAATTTTTAAATATCGTTTTTCTTGGTCAGGCCGGAAACTTTTCACCCCACCCTCGTATATCATAATGCCCAAGTTGGCAGGAGTGTCGCGAAGTTAAAGACACATGCGCCCCGTTCCGCGAAGTTAAAGACACGTGCGCCAATTCCGCTGCAAAGAAAAAGTGTGTACTAAAGCTGTCTATAATCTCGAAGAAATCTAAAACGTTAATAATTTCAAATCGATCCAGCGAATATTCTCAGAAATACACACATATTTGTAAGGACGCTCGGAGCGCGTCTCCGAGTGTCCGAGAAACTTCAAACGCGTGTTTCTCAAAACGGTGTTTTCGAAGCCGGTGAGCACGGTTTCTCAAAAACGGCTCAACCGATCGGTCTGCAATTTTAACACAGCCTTGTCAGATATATTCTTCAGGTATTGATCGAAGGAATAACATTTCCGATAATTATTTCTATTTTTTTTCAACGATTTAACGAAAAAAATTTGGTCGAAAATCGAAATTGTTTCTTCCAGGTGCCACCATTTTGTCAAAAATTAAAATTCCGACTATTCCTTCAATCCATACCTGGATTCATCTATCCCCTAAAAGAATCTTTTTGGTTTTTTCATTCTCGATAATCCAAACCGGAGATACTTTGCTCACCGCCGGACACTTTTTTCGGGGACCTCCAGGAGACTTCCTACAGGAGCAATGGTAATGAATATTTTTGAAAACAAAAAATGCCAATCTAAAGCTGAAAGATGACACTAGACTGCCTAATACTTTTCGTTTTGCTCAAATGAAATCCTTTTTCAGAAAAAAAATCGTGAAAAAACGTCTTTTTTGGCCTTGCAACTGCGTACAACGCCTTAAACTGCACAGGATGATCAGCAAAAGTCAAAAAGGCCCAGAAAAAAATTCAGCTCGGTGGTAACATGTTCACTTAACCCAATAACAACCTTAACTTACGTTGCGTTCCAACTATGCAATTTCCAAGGTCATTATTAATTCGCAACTTACCCAATTCTCGTGAGATTTTGTTTCTAAGGCTGATATTTGATTCTTGTATTCTCGCTCCTGATCGAGAATCTCGCGTTTCAACATTTCTATTTGTTGCCTGCAAACAAAAATCGGGTTTTTTTCGTGTGTAAAGTTTACGAATCACGGCGCAGTAATTCGCTATGACGAAACGGCACAGGACAGAAAAGTTTTCGAAATTTTTCGCAAAAACGGCTGTACCGAATGACTTGAAATTATCACAGTCGACGGGGGGCTACTGAAGGAAGAACTTATGTCCCTCGGGTATTCGGGCTTTTGAAAAGAAAAATTACAGATCAACTTTCCGAACGAAAGTGTAATTGAGAGGTTAGAAAATGAAGTTTCGATTGACTTAATCGCAAATCGAAGAGATACTCGACCTAGCCACGTTAGAAATGCGCATTTTGACACTAGAGCCATTACAATCGATAAAAAAAGGCTGAGAAAAATTGCGGAAAGTATCGTTTAGGTGATTGTTAATGCTGAGAAAATGAGTTTGTGCCATTCGGCAGGCAGGGGGCTGGGTTATTTCACCGTAGAACAAAAAAAAAGGTAAAAAGACAACAGGGACTCACTTGTAGTTGTGAATTTCGTTCTGCATCGCGTGTAGCCTTTCAACCGTGGACGAAACTTCGCCCTGTTTTTCCAGCCAAATTGCTTCCTCCCTTTGAAAATAGAACGAATGTTCAATGAGTAACCAATGCGTAAATTAAGGGGCTACATCTACCTAAAGGCCCGAAAAAATGGCCATAATCCGATTTTTTCCCCTGAGAAACGGTTTTTGAAAAAGAAACGTATTTTTTTAAACATAAAGGTACATTTATTGAGAGCCTTTGAAAAAATCACCAAAAATTACAAAAAAACAACAAAAACATGGCTGCCGGCAGATGATACTGTTTTCAAAGTCGGTGGACATGATATCTCGAGAACCACTCGATGGATTGTTTTCAAATTTACAGGAGATGCGATGAGAAATATTTAAAGGTCGTTGACGATCTCACTTTTTCAAAAATCAATATTAATTCATTAATAGTTACGTTAAAATGAATTTTTTCATAGATTTTGGGCTCGAGTTTCAATTCGTCGCCACGTTATTTTTTTTTTAATCGACGATCGTCAATGACTCGTATTTATTGTTAACTTGAATAACTCGTTTGGTTTTTAGATTTCAGATGGACGGTTCAAGCTATGGAGTGTCCACCGCCAAATGTGGCGAAACATTTCATCTTCTGCCGGCGGCCATGTTTTTATTTTTCTGTATTTTTCGGTGATTTTTCTTTAAAGGTTATTAATATATGTGCCTCTGTGTTAGAAAAAAAGGCGTTTCTCTTTCACCAACCGTATTCCAGAAAAAAATCGGAATTTGGCCATTTTTTCGGGCCTCTAGGTAGATGTAGTCCGTTAACCGACGATCAAATGAATCTACTTCTACGCGATCGTTACTTTTGTCGTTGGGTCTCTTTCTCTTTGAAGAAGTTTGACAGAACTTCGACCCGGGTCTCGGCGTCTCTCTTAGCCTTCTCCGCGAGTCTGCATTGTTCGCTCAACGACGAGACTTCTTCGTTGATGAGTTTCACGTGCTCTGCGAACAATTAAACGCCCGGAAAATACAATTTTCCTCGAGTAACAGAAATCCTAATAAAATCGTCAATTTAATTTCTTCGCTTTATGTTTACCGCCTCTGTTATCGGAGAATTTCTTCCTCCAAATATGAATATCGCTGTGTTGTGCACTGTCAAATTGCGCAACGCGGAATTTTCCGAAATTCGACGAACTTTACTTACCCTCGAGCAATTGATGGGCTCCCTCGACTTCGCTCAATCGTACCTTCAGCTCGTCACGTTCCTCCAGGAGCTGGCTCGCCTCGGCCTTCACGCTCGATACTTCGTACAATTTTTCAAAGTCCAAGTCACTCGTGTTCATTTGATTTACGACCTCCAGCAAATCCTTCAGTTCCATCTCTTTGCCCTTCAGTTGCTTTCGCAAATTTATTCTCTCCGCGGTTATCTGTGCGGATGGATAATTTCGTTGCGCTTTAGGGCGAACTTACCACTTTCTATCATATTCCATCATTTAATCGGCAAATATTGAGAGATACGTATTTTTTAATCAATGTTTTTGTTTTTTCGTACGCCCTTGCGGACTCTTACGAGCGTTTTCACTTTTACCCTACACTTGACACTTCGCTAATTTATATTTACTTGCATTATTATTATTATTATTAATAATAATATATATACATACACACAAGAAAATTAATAACGATAAACAAATAAAAATAATCAGGATATTATTTATATATATATATATATATATATATATATATATATATATATATATATATATATATATATAATATTATTTTTATATAAATCCTAGCAAGTAAATCTGTTACAGACAAATATCAATGTCAAGTAATCCAAGAACGTTGATAAGAATAATTTATCAAATTTTCGAACTCACGGCTTTAACTTGGTCCTCAAGATTTTCGACCTTTTCCAAAAGAGTCTGCTCCAAATTGCTCTTCAGGGTATGCTGTTGTTTGAGTTCGTCGCTGAGGCGAGAAACCTCGACCTCTAGTTGTTCGGACTTGAGGCTCATGGTTTTTAGCTCGGCGGTTAAATTTTCGTTCTGCATTAAAAATTTTCCAAAAAAATTGTATTGAGAGCGTCGAGGGGGAAAAAAATCGTTCTGTCATCGCGTCGTGTGAAAAAAACCAACCTCGGCATTGTCAAAATCATGCTGCTTGAACGACAAAAGTAAAATAACAATGACGTGCAAAACGAAAGAAACGTGAGTGAGGAGATTGTGGAAGAGGAGGAATAAAATGCGTCTTACCTCTTGGGCCTTCAGATTAAGGGCGTTGGTGAGCGCCTCGTTCGCCGCTTGTTGAGCATTGAGCCTCGTCTGCAAATCCTCGACCGACTTCGCCAACGGATTGTCCTCGTTGTTAGTCGAGAGAACTTCTCGCAGCATTCGTTCCAACTCCAGGCCCGCCTCGGTTGCGCTTTCCACTTCCTTTTCGAGCATCGCGACCTGATCTTCCAGTTCTGCCTTCGCTGTCTGAATTGGCACGCGGAGGAAAAAAGTAGATCGCGCGAGTTGAGATTCGTCGAAAGTCGAGAGCGAACATAAAAACTGTCACGGACGGATCGATGGACTTTCGCTAATTTTTAAGGGGATTTTTCACTTTCGGAACTTTTTGAACATATTTCCATGGGAATGTTGAATGGAATTGACGTTGAAGCAAAGGCTTCCTTCATGAGGAGTGAAGAATTCAATTTAACGATCGATCAGATTGGTGACTTCACCTTCATATTTTGACGGTGCTTTTTTGTTCTTTTATTTTCATTAGTATCGAAAATATTTTCTAGCCAATTTACGTTGTAGATTTTAAATAAGGATCCTGAAAAACGTTTGAGTAATTTTTGTAGCCCAAATACGCCGAAAAAGTGCTTTGGCGATAAAAATAATTAATTTTCGTTGCGATCCAACGATGCAAACTTCAACAACATTATGTCGGGGAAAAACTTATTTCGCCGCAAAATCTTCGCGCGGGTCTATTTGTCACGTTTATTCGTTACCTTCGATGCCTCCAGATCGGCTTTGAGACTCGCGACCATTTCATTGGATCCAAAGGATTCATCCTCGATGGAGTCCAACTGAAGGAAAAATATACTTCCACGTGTCAAAGTTTCTTGTCTGAATTTTCATAGTTCTTCATCATTGCTCGATCGGTGGGTCTTACTTTAGTTTTGGTAGACTTCAGGGTATCGTCCAGCACCGTACATTCCTTGCTGCACACCAAAAGCTGCTTTTCCAGTTGATTTATTTTCGCTATGTAGTGACCATCGCGTCTCGCGTTCTGCGCACAAATTTTTTTTTTCTTTCTTCACCGTCAACTCGAAGCACCGAATTTCTTTCACACTCGCAGTTGGACACAAATCGCGGAGAATAAATTTTAAAACGAAATGCACGAAAAATGCAATTTTTCGATCGGATCAAAAGAAAACGAAAATTTGGAACGTTAGCGCTGTGACGAATTTGGAAAGTAATTCGTGGTTTCGTGACTTGTAAAAAACAAATAAGAAGCGGGTCACGCAGTAAAGGTGTCGTAGCTTGTTAGGTATGCGCATAATTGTAATATTGAATTAAGGAGGTATCACGGATACATTCCCGGCAAAAAGTACCTTTTTATCGGAATTTCAGTTATTCGAGATTCGACAAAAATGTAAAAATATTTACATACATTCAACATGAGTATTAATTTCGAGCAATAATGCCAAAAAGATATTGACAAATGGTTTGAACAAATAATTGTTCGCCAAATTAGTAAAAACAAAAGTACTTATGGAATGAAATTCTTTTTCTTACATTCCTTACGATTTTTTTCCAGAATTCCGTCAGTTTAAAATCCTTTTTTTGGTTTTTCTTCAAAGTTGTGTTTATGGAACTCTTCAATGACTTGAAAACTTTTTGAGGTATTCCTTTCGCGGAGGGCCGGATTTTGTGGAGGTATAAGTAGGGCCCTTCTGAATCATTGGTACATTACCGTAGCGCTTAAGGCGGGATATACATTGACAACGATAAACAAATCGATTTCTTTTTTTTTCTTTAAACGATAGGACTATATATGTAGAATATTTTCCTAAAGTTTCAAAGCGAAATTCGAAAAACTTCAAACGTTACAGGCTGCAACGCTGTTCCTCACCGCTCGGATTCGGAGCGAGCGTGAACTTCAAACGCGTTTTTCTCAAAACTGCATTATCGAAATTGGCGTGCAGGATAACTCAAAAACTATTAAGCCGAATGAGTTGAAACTTGGTAGAAATATTGATAATATTGGTGCCTTCTACTTGACGAGAATTATTTTAGAAACATTGAAAAAAAAAAACTACTTTTTTAATCCACATTTTACAGAAATGTTGCGTGAAATGTTGATTTTTTTTTGTAAATGCGTGTCATTTTCTTAAATTTGCATTTTCTTCATTTTAATTGCCGTCACATAGAAACTATACGTGTTCTAACTAAAAAAATGTTTGAACTTTTTTGCAAATCAAAGTCTACGGGGAGCTAGACTGCACGCCGATGGCTGCACGCCGCTTGGCTTGCAACTTGGCTTGAAATTTTGCCAGTATTCTAGGATCTATGTTTGCATCATTATAGACGAAAATCAGTTAATTGTTAAATATTCGGGTCCGTGCAAGGAATACATTAAAGATAAAGTGGAATCATTCTACGAAAAACTGTTGCGTTTAGTTTTTCCAACTTGAGTACGTTTGCGAAAAATTCTTCGAAAACAACTGCGCGTATGACAATTTTTCTAATACGATTTCTCGAATGAACAATTTCCCGAACACAGTTTATCGAACGGACAATTTCTCGTACACAATTTGGATCCTGAATGTACAGTTCCCCGAAGGACAATTTCCCGAATGGAGAAATTTTTGGTTTGGGTTTATTTGGGTTAAATATAACTATAAAAAATAGAATACATTTAAAAAAAGAAACAAATTTAAATAAATAAATAAAAAATTAGCCAGAACCCACTACGTCCACGTCGTCTATTCTGGGTTATGCTAACTGTGGGAATGTATATTTCTGGCACCTGCTAATGCCGAAATCAATAAGGGGAAAATTAATTCAAGGAAAATTCGACCCGAAAAAATTGGTTTCCCGAAAAAAAAATCGTCGAAAATATTTGTTCGGGAAATGTTTTATTCAAGAGATTGTTCATTCGAGAAAACGTTAATTCGGAAAATCGTTCATTCGAGGAATTGTTCATTCGGGGAACTGTCCATTCGGGGAACTGTCGATTCGGGATATTGTATTCGAAAAATTGTTCATTTTGGAAATTGTTTATTCGATAAATTGTTTTTGGAGAATTGTATTTGAGAAATTGTTTATTCGGGCAATTATTATCGAGAAATTGCCATTTAAGGAATTGTTTTTCGACAAATTTACCGCCAATCACTATAGTACGCACCTCG
Source organism: Ophion slaviceki (assembly GCA_944452715.1). NCBI lineage: Eukaryota > Metazoa > Arthropoda > Insecta > Hymenoptera > Ichneumonidae > Ophion > Ophion slaviceki. The sequence goes on from OX101789.1 coordinate 27,034,512, forward strand.
ATATAGTAATAGCCGAGTGAGAATAACAAAGTCGTGCACGCCGTGACAACGAGATACGTCAAAGTTTCCCAATAATTCCGTCCGATTGATATGACATCCAAGATATCCACTTCCTCCTCATCGGTGCCATCTTCCGCCTGAAAATCCCAGAAGATCAATCATTATACCGTCGCGCAGTTAATTCTCATTCAATTTTTTAAAGTCATTTCCAAAGTTTCCCATGGTGGTGTCACCGCCTAAATACGATTCAGCCGATTCCCTCACCTCCACAAAGCTATGATTTTCTTCCAGGTCTTCCGCTTGCTGACATGTGCTATCGATCAGGCAAACTTCAGCCGTTTCCGTGATGGTACCTGAATCAACCGTGAGGCATAAATATCGTTAAGCTCATTGTATTCCTATCATCGACCTCGGCAGTCACGAGCATTACCCTGCACTGAGTTCGAGTCGTCGTTGGAACTGCTGACAATTTCCGGTTCGTCGATTTGTTTCGAACCTTCGTTATCAGCCTCGGGTTTCCGGCTCTCTTCCTTCGATTCGGACAAATTCTCCGTTTCGACAAATCTTGACGAACCTGCGTCCAATTTATCTACAAAGAGCAAAATGGAAAGTGATTGTCGATGCTGTGCGAAAGACACTGAGAATTCTCGTCAAGATTTCGGGGATTAACACTCACGAGAATCCGGCTGAAGACCGTTTCCGACATTCAACAAATTTCTATTAGCCGGAAACCCATTGAAGCGCGAGGTATCTTCAGCTACGACTATATCCCGGCCAAAGCCTGATAATTCATCTTCTTTATAGATGCCAGGCTGCACAGAATCTTTCGTTGCTACGTCGCGTCTCGTCGCGATACTATCGGCAGCGGTGTCGTTTTTCTTCTTCCCATTCCCAACATCCATACTATTATTATCAACGATATTTACAAATTTTTCGGCGTCGCTGCGTTCGATCGATTCCGGCTCGATCGTTTCCGAGCCAGTGTCACTTCCGGCCGGGCTATCAGCGTCGTCGCGAACATTCGTTCGAGCGTCAGCTTCGTTCGTATCCAGTGCTTCGTCCGTCCTTGTCGTTCCCGGTTCGCCAGCGTCCTCGTCCCTCGTGACTCTTTCCTCTCTCGACATCGTGGACAACACCGACTGTCGATTGAAGAGCGGATTCAGGATATTCACGCTAGGAGGCACTTCCTCGCTGGCCTTTTTCCCGGAAGCTTCCTCGATGTTATCTCGAATAACGTGAGCGCTGTTTTCAGCTGGCGCAGCATTTTCGGATGGTTGCGAATCTTCCTTCAACGTTTCGTTATCGAGTACCGCGCTTCCGGGATCATCGAGCGTCGCGTTCTCACCACCGTCAATTCCATTCTCCGCACTTTCGTTCCGGTTCGAGGTTTTTTCCTCGCTCTTGGCCTCACTCGGTGCACCCTCCTGTTGACTTCCGGTCTCCGCGCTGCCGCTGTCGCTATCGGCCTTGACTTCCGGCGAATCTGGCCTGTCGCTCTGTGGCTCAGTTACCGGCGTCTCTTGTTCGAGTCCTTCCTTGAGGGAAGGTTTTTCGTCTTGATGTTCTACAGGTTGATCGTGCGTTTTGGGCTCCTCGAGGGGCTGTTCCGGTGTTTCGGGCGTCGTTGGTTCCTCGCGAGGCTGTTCCTGCGTTTCCGGCATTGTTGGCTCCGCGCGATGTTCAGCTGCTTCGGGCGTCGTTGGTTCCTCGCGAGGCTGTTCCTGCGTTTCCGGCGACGTTGGCTCCGCGCGATGCTCAGCTGCTTCGGGCGTCGTTGGTTCCTCGCGAGGCTGTTCCTGCGTTTCTGGCGGCGTTGGCTCCGCGCGATGTTCAGCTGCTTCGGGCGTCGTTGATTCCTCGCGAGGCTGTTTCTGCGTTTCCGGCGTCGTTGGCTCCGCGGGATGTTCCGCTGATTCGGGCGTCGTTGGTTCCGTGCGAGGTTCTTCCGGTGTTTTGGGCTCCTCGGGAGGTTTTTCGGGTGTTTCCAGTGTCGTTGGCTCCTCGCGTTGCTGTACCGGTGTTTCCGGCGTCGTTGGCTCCGCGCGATCTTCGGAGGTTTCTGTTCCTTCGTCTCCGAGAGCATTGGACATCCCGAAAGTATTTTCTAGCTCGTGTTCTTCGAATGTCGGTTCGGGCGCTTTTTGATGCTCTCGCTCCTCGGCGCTACTCTCGGCCTTCGGCTCCACGTCCATCTTGGGAGTATCAGCTCCAGGCTGGGCGCTCAATTGATTCGTGGCCTCGTCAACGTTCTCCGTTCCGGTTATGGGCGGCGATTCGACCTGGATATTCTCCTCACTCGTGTCATTAATTCCTTCATTCGTCGGTGACGCGTCCTCCGGCTTCGTCTCGTTCACAGTTGGACCGGACTCGTTCGTCTTGTCGGGCGATTCCTCAGCGCGCTTGTCGCCTCGAGCTCCCTCGCTCAGTCCGGCCATTTTCAAGTACTTTTCCGCGTCGATGGACTCGTCGATCGAGGCCTCGTCGTTCTTGGGTGTCGCGGCCGGGGCGATGTTCGGATGCACGCTCAGCACCGGATGTTCCGCGTCCTGCGGACCACTCCCGAGCGCTGCGGTGGAGTAACTTGGTTCGGGGGGCTCCTCGTTCACGGCCACCGGTATCGTTGTACCGTCGTGCACCTCGAACGAGGGCGACACTTGGCTCGGCTGGGGAATCGATGGAAGTCCAACGTTCTCCGCTTGCGCAGCTTTCTCGTTGTCCCTAGACGTCGCCTCGTCAGGCGATGTCGTCTTGGCGGCGCGAATCACCTGCTCGGTGGGCACCTCGTGCTTCAGGGTCTTCCTCCACACCCTCTTCTCCTTTATCAACTTCCACGGGACGTATCCTCGCTGTCCATTTATCTGTAAGTCCCCGGAGGTATGAGCATTCTTATCGGCAGTCTTGCACCTAATAGTCTTAGAGATTGCATGCGATACGACGAACATTCTTTCCTTCAAGGGGCCGCGTAAGCTTGACATTTTTAAACTACGATGTTTTGGTGCGTAACTTCATGGTCTTATCTTCAATTTGAAACGAAGATTTTGGGGAAATTCGAGAAATTGATTGTTATGGCGTTTTTCGTTGGAGGGTCAGGCCACTGTTGAAACGATGAACAGTAGTTCGGCACTAGGATGTTGAAGTTTGCATCGTTCGGATGCAACGAAATTTCTTTTCTGCCTCTTTTGCAAATTTAGGTAGTACGTTTCTAATCTAAATACGGAGAACCGTTTGGGCGATTTTCGTAGCTTCAGTTGGTGAATGAAAATTTAAGTAATCGAGGAGAATTAATTTGCTGTGTGTTTCAACTATACAAAATTCAATATCATGTGTCGCTTGAGGCAATCCAATTGAAAAGGAAGGTTCAACATATAGTGCAGGAATCGCAGAATGGAGGTAAACTTATGATTATAACGATAGAACTGCTAGTAAAACTTTAAACACGTTTTTCTCAAAGTAATGATTTTCAAAATGGCGTAGACGATTTCTCGACATCTAATAAACGGATTGACTTGAAATTTGGTAAACTTATCCAGTGTAATAGTAGTTTACTCTTGACCGACGTTTCCCTTCTTAACATTTTTTTTCATCGGCTATTAACAATATTGGTGTCATTTTTTTTCGGAAAAGCGAAAAAAAATTTAAAATTTCTTTTTTGATGGTTCAAACACGATAACTAAAAAAAGCTTAGTGAAGTCTGAGCCAATATTATCTGTTAAGAAAATAACACTTTTTTTTGGCTTCACATTAATCGGGTGGCCAAAATCAAGTGCACTGTTGAGTCCCTTACATTCACAGGTCCTTCACGAGATTGCTTATAACTTCTTTAAGTTTTTATATTAATATTTTAATTTTGATATCCATATTTTTAAATGATTTTTCGTACACTCCTTTGTTAATGTACACGCGAAAAAACGTCCAAACGATTTTTCAATCTTACTTATCCCTTGACACTTAATGTTTTAAGTAACCCTGATTTATGGGTCGTCACAATAGCCTAATCCATCAAGGGCCAAGATATCTCAAAATTCATTCATCCGATTCACGTCAAATCGGGACAGAGCATAGTTTATAACATTTTCTATCGTGCGACCCAATGACTTTTTCAAATGACGTTGAATTTGCATAGTTGAAATGCAACGATTTTTTTCCTTCATTTTTTATTTCTACATTTTAATCAATAATGAAAGATTTTTTTTTGGCAAATTGAGGTCGTAAATGTCTAATAAGACTACTTAAAAACGTTCTATCGATTTTCACAGCCCAAATCAGGTAAACAAAATTTGAGCAATAGAAAAGTATTAATTTTCGTTGTATACCAACGATGCAAACATCGTCATTTTTTCAAATCGATTCCTCAACGACAAATGATTCAACGAGCTTTTTTTTCAGTCAGAAATTAAACATCTTGTTCTACAGCTTGCTATTTTTGTGATTTTCACAATTTCAAAAAGTTCCAGGTCATACGAAACTTTTATTGTTATACCAAAAGTACCTTTTTTCATTTATTACCGATTGTAGATGCAGCTACTGTAGATGCAGATGTAGATAGCACTTTCTTTGAATAATGATAACTTCATTGTTCATCAATATTCTTCAATAAACAAACGCAAACTCTGCAAGCCTATGAATTAATTGTGTGTAAAATTGCACCCTTGTCCTCCCAATACTTTAATCAGAAAACAAATAAAAAATCTTTCCGATTTTTTAGGGAAGCTTATGCAGGCCCCTAATCGCTGGAAGGAGCGGTTGAGATCTGCACCAAACTTTCATCGTCACACAAGCGTTTCTGTAAGATTGTCAGACTTAAACCTGTAGGAGTTTTTCATACGAAAATAATGGTTTTGAAGCTTGCATAGTTGGAATGCTTGAAAAATTCTTTATTTTTATTACTTTTATAATTCTTTTTTTGCGGGTTCAGTTTATGTATCTCTTCTAAGGATTTTTTTAAATATCACAGTGACATTTGTAGGCTAAATATGCAGACAAAAAATGGGCAATAAGGAACAAAATGTTTTAGCTGCATTCCGACGATGCAAACTTCAATACCATTGAAAGCGTCGTCAATCACGGGTATCCGTTTAACGTCCAAGATTGCAGGACTCACCTCGACACCCCACAGGTCTTTCCTCTTGCCAGCTGATTTGCTGAAAACCGTCACAACGGCGTTGGTCTCGAACGACAAAATACCAGGGTCGTTGGAGGGGTAGGCCATGAGTGTGATGGCCTCGGACACAGCGACTGCGGAAGTCGTTGGTGTGGCCGACAGCGAAAAATGCAACGATAAACATAACTTATTTATTCGATTTGCAAGATAAAATCGCCTTATCCAATTATGGTGTGAATTAAATTTGCTTGAAAACCCAAACAAGCCCAAACGAGGAAGCGCAAATACGATGAAAAAAAGGGGTTGAAAAGTGAAATGCGCGATAACGAGGAAGACAATTCACCGTCGACGAAGACACGCGATGTCAAACGTCGGAAACTAACTCAAGGAGCAAAGTATGGCTTCATATTTACCCGAACATTTGGGATCGTAACATAACCGCCTGTCCGATATCGCCGCCTCGGACGTTGCAATTGCACACGTTACGAGTATCGCGACGGCGATCAGGAGTCTCGTTGAAGTATTTCTTCCCGTCATATTTCGTCCGTCGCAAAGTTCCACATCACTAAATACCTGACACAGCCTGTTTTTCTTAACTCGGGGTGTGCGAGAATTCACGGCCGCTGAACACTCGAGCACGAGACGCGTCATCGAGTCGCGGCTATTTCGCATTTACGTGGACGTACGGGATTGTACGAGGGCGGCGCTTCGGTCGCGCGACGCTGCTGGTCGAGGCGGCGCTATCGGGCGGACCGGAAGCGGTCTCTGCAATACCCGCGGCTCGTACGGCAGACCGGAATCGCCGTACTGATCGCTGATGTATAATTGTAGATTTTCAATCGAGCGGCGCTTCCGTCGCAGCGATCTTGAATGCGAGTGTGCCTATGGCGGTTACGCACGGGCACGGTCTTGCATACAGGTCTGACAACGGCGGTAGTGGGGGTAGGCACCCTTAGCGGTTTTGTTTTTTATTCCGATTTCTGCCGCTTGGTGCGTGACGACAAGGGGAAGTGGCGGTGCGACGAAGAGAGCAATAGGTCTTCTGTCCTTTTTCCTCCTGAACGCAACGCATGCGCCGTTTGCCCTAACTTAATTTACCGTACTGTCGGGTAAACTACATAATATACGAAAGCAATAAAAAAAAATTGTGAATAAAAAAAAGATGACTACTATCATCGAAAAAAGCTAAAAACTTTTTGAATACATTAATTCATACCAGCACATATTACGACCAGTTACATCCTTTTTTCTCCAATGTGTCACAATACATCGTTCTCCGAAATGTTTTTCGCACACGTACTGAGACTCTTTCAGTCCCGGAATAGCATCGAGCCATTTTTTGTATCGTTTGACGTTTCTGGGCACGCGAAACACCGAACATTTCTGCTTACAATTTTTGTACCCCGTTTTACAATTGCGAACCGCGCAACCCTTAGCCATTTCGCATTTTTTTCGCAAACACTACCAAAAAAAATTCACACTTATGCGTAAAAACACGATAAAAAATGTATCACGGTAAATCGCGTAGAACTTTCTGGTATATGGTTGCAAATAAAGGTTATTTCGACAATCGCGCCACAAAAACATACGTAAACACCTTGGGCCCATTCGCCGGTAAGAGGTAAGGAGGAAACACTTCCCCTTGCTAGTAGCGACGCGTAGCGGCGCCTAGTGAATCGAAAAGTGAAGCCGATAAGCGTGCCTACCCCCACCACGAAAATTTACTTTAGTTGCAAGACCTGTATGTAAGACCGTGGGCACGGGACTCCAACCTCCGTATTCGGAGCGTTCGCAAAATTGTAAAAAAAAAGAGAATTTGACGGGAACGTAATGTTAGGGGATAACACCACTCGAGCGGTAGAAAATAAGGCCTAACTTTGACAATTTATTTTCCGAGTATGAAAAAAGGAATAGGATTTCTTTTGAGAGGGTTTATTTAACATATATTGAAGTATTAAAAGAACAATGTTTATTATAGTTCTCATACAAAATGGCGGCGACAGAGCTCATCGTAAAAACGTGTTTTTTTACAAATAACTTCACGGGAGGGCGGTTTTCTCGTAATGTATAAGACCTGGAACAAAAATCAAAAAATTATAATCTAAATATTATTAGCTATGGGACTAAGTAGGGATTTTTTAAATCAAATTTTGAAAAAATGGTGCACTTTGATAGAAATAAATCGATTTTTTGGACAAAAAATAAGCAGTAAATTGTTTATAAAAAAACTTTACCTTTAATTAAAAAACGGCAACGTACTATATAGAGAATGTAAATGCGAAGCTACTGTCAAAATTTCAATTCGATCCATGCAAAGGTGTTCGAGTAATCCGTCCTCCCAGTTTGAAAAAAGTGGTTTAGAGAAAAACGCGTTTAAAGTTGTACGAGGCGCCTGAAAGAAGCCTGAAGCGCTGCGGCAAAATCGATAATTGAAACTTGAAAAAAAAAATCGCTACAGGACTAATTGCATATTGTTTTTATGACCCCAAAGTATTTTTTGAGCCAAAAAGAAGCGATTTTTCCAAAATCCTAGAGTGGTGTTATCCCTTAATTTCATTTCGATATTGAAGGGCTACTGTGACGATCCAAAAATCGAGGGTATTTAAGGGGTTAGGCCATAGTAACGGGTATAAAATCATGTGCGAATTTAACAATTTTTTTTCGTATGAAAAGTGATTCACTCATAAAATTAATTACACATCTATTTAGTATGAATATCAAGCTGTGAGAATTTTTTTTGGATGTACAAAATGGCCGACTACTATTTTTTACGCGCTCTGCGGCGTGACATTCAGCATCCACAATTTTTTACCTAGAACAAAAAACAAAAAATTCTCGTCAATCTACATTAGAATACCTAGAGAAGTACGTACGGAATTAAAAAAATATTGTTGTATTGAAAAGTTGTAGGTATTTGAATAAATTTTCAGTGAAAAATTTAGTATGAAACTGCTCATAAAATGCAAAGTTTTCGATGAAGCAGAAATTCCGTACGTACTTCTCTGCGAAATGCAATTAGGAACATAACTTTTTAATTTGAAATAAATCGAGTGAAATTTGTTGAAGTTATTTGTCACGCCAATTAGAAAAAAGCTATTTCGAGAAAAACGCGTTTAAAGTTTTAGATCCTCTATGGCCGTGCCAGAGGTGGGCTTACGTTATACGCTCAAAGTCGGTGAAAAAAAATGTTCTCGCTATAAATCGAATAGTAACTTATTTTTATGATGATGAAGCACCGTTTTAGTTAAAAAAATATCGATTTTTTGAAAATTCTACTGTGGCCTTACTCCTTAAGAAAATAAATTTTGGAGAAATAAGTAAAATGATTGGAAAATCGTTTCGACATTTATTTGTATGTACATTGACAAAGTTATGTACCAAATTTCATTGAAAAATAAAGCGTGTCTCAAAATGACCTGACATTTCAAATTGCGCGCCATTTTTTGCGGCGAACATAGAGTACTAATCTTCGACAACTGGCATCAGGAAGCATTGAGGTTTAGTCATGGAGAATTACACGATCGAGCAACGAATAGAAATTTCTATTTGCTGCATTGTTACTGCATAGTTATTGCAGACAAAGTTTCATGATCGTGTTCTCTCGCGCCCCGGCGATGTGACGCCATTGCACTTCTTTCTTTGGGTTTTTCTGAACGGAAAAGTGGATGCCAATGATCCACAGACCATTCCGGAGCTCAAGGAAGCAATTGGACGTACCATTGATGAAATTAGTCCGCAATTATGCCAAAATGTTATTGAAAATTTCGCCAAAAGAGTGAACGTTTGCAAACAGAGACGAGGCGGCCTTTTATCGGATATTGTGTTCCACACATAACCTCCATGTTTGTTCCTTATAGTGAAATAAAAATATTCGTACTTTTAAAATAAATAACACGTTTTAATAATAAATTAAAATTTTATTTGCATCTTATGAAAGCTTAACGACCGGATGTGGTGAAAATTTCATGCCGAAGTTTGACAAATTCCCAACGATTCATTCGCGTGTTATATATTTCACTTGCGACAGCAAGTGGCCCACAAATTATGTCGTCCGGTGTTTACGACATCTTCGGCCACTTTACCGCTGATTTTACAGTGTTTATCCATAGTTACGTCTTCTCCGAGTTCAACGAGAAGATTTAGTGCACTAAAAACACTTAGTTGCACTGTTCCTCCCGGAACCCCCCCTGCCGTCTTCCTCGTCTTCCGTTATTTCCCGTTATTTAGAGCAGCTGCATCGAATGATCTCGACAGGACGAGTGTCGAGTCATCTCCGCTACTCTCCGTTAATTGTATTTGTGTGCGTATATACATATGCATTATGGGTGAAAAGTATGGGCATATTTTTCACGGTTTTTGACCTGCCGCCGTCATAAAAACAAAGTTCCCAATATATATATATATATATATATTAGCGGTAATCTGTTTAATTCTTTTACTCCAACTTTTTTACCTCGTGTTATTTTATTTCGAACTCCATAATTCTCAAAACGGTGTGCACGATTTCTCGACTTCTAATAAACGGATTGACTTTTTTCATTAGTTATTAACAATAATTATGTCATTTATCCTCAAAAAATCGAAAAAAACTTTGACTTTTTTTTAATGATTGAAACACGATAACAACAGAAGCTCGGTCAAGTCTTAGCCATTATTATCTTTTTAAGAAAAAAACTCATTTTCACTAATTTTTTTGTTTCAGATCAACGGGGTAACCAAAATCAAGCACACCTTGGAGCCCCTCACGTTCAAAGGTCATTCACGAGATTGTTTATAACTTCTTTAATGATTAATAGTTTTTGATGGAATTGGATATACAACTTTGTAAATATACATACAAGTAAATGGCCAAACGATTTTTCAAGCGTCTTACTCATTCCTTCAAAATTAATTTTGTTCAATAACCCTCATTTTAGGGTCGTCCAGTAGCCTAATCTTTTAATTGTTTCTCTAGTCCTTTTCGGAAAAAAATATAGCGGGTTTTTGCGACGAGTAGTAGGGCAAGATGACAACGCCAAGGTCATGTTCAAATAATACAATACATATATGAGTCAGTCAACTTTAATTATTCTTTTTAACTAATCAACATGTATTAATCTTTTAATTTTGGAAGGAAAAAATCAGTTTTTTTTTATTTTTACCATACAATATATATTTGTAATTAAACCTTCATTTTTCCCATCTTACTCGATATGCGGGGCAAGATGAAACAGCGCCGGGAGAATGATGGGGCAAGAATTATTGGCAACTTTCGCATATAAAAGTGGTTTCATTCTCAATACCAGCAATTTGATGAGCCAATCGTCTAAGTTCTGTAGTATTTATCCCGAATAATCTTGCTTCCATATCGTTTTAAGGAGTTAGGTCACAGCAACGGGTATAAAATCATGTGTAAATTGAACAATTTTTTTCGTATGAAAAAGTGATTCACTCATAAAATTAATTACACATTTATTTAGTATGAATATCAAGCTGTTAGAAAAGATATACATTTTTTCGATGTACAAAATGGCCGACTACTAATATTTTCTTTTATCTTTTTTTAGGCGCTCCGCGGCGTGACATTTAGCATCCACAACTTTTTACCTAGAACAAAAAACAAAAATTCTCGTCAATCTACATTACAATACCTAGAGAAGTACGTACGGAATTTTAAAAAATATTGTTTTATTCAAAAGTTGTAGGTATTTGAACTTAAGAAATGAATGTTCCGTGAAAAATTTCGTTATAACTGCTCATAAAATGAAAAGTTTTCGATTAATCAGAAATTCCGTACGTACTTCTCTGCGAAATGCAATTAGGAACATGCCTTTTAAATTTGAAGTAAATCGAGTGAAAATTGTTGAAGTTATTTGTCACGCCAATTGGAAAAAAGCTATTTCGAGAAGTTTTGAGTAGACGGCCATTTTGTACATCGAAAAAAAATATATATATTTTCTGACAGCTTGATATTCATACTAAATAGATGTGTAATTAATTTTATGAGTGAATCACTTTTTCATACGAAAAAAAATTGTTAAATTCGCACATGATTTTATACCCGTTACTGTGGCCTAACCCCTTAATCATTTGTGAGTTCTTTTTCTTCCCCTGGTAGAAACACTGGTTGAAGAGGAACCAAACGCTTTACTAGTTTCATTTCACCCTTTCTAACGTACATAGTGGTACGTTGTAAAATATTGCGGCTTTGCCATGGCTTGTATTCATCATGCTCCATGACGGTTAACGAATTAACAAACAATCACGCAATATTCTTGAACATTTCTGACAAACCGTTCTTATTATATTAATAATTAGTACTTTCATTGTGTTTACCTACCTGTCTCAAATCAATACCAGCAACTCAAATGACCTGAAACGATGGTAAACTTGACCAAAAATTTGATCGTTTTGTCAAAAAATCGATCTTGTTTTCTCACTCGAGACGCGTGCTTCCGCCACAGTTGATACTTTCACACTCATCCGCCTTGTTTAGTAGTTAGACTTATGATTCATCTTACCCCGCGTATTCGTCTTGCTACGAGTTCCCCTACTTACCACAAAGATTTGCGCCCTTTGGAGAAAAATAAAAATTCCATTTTCCGTTCAGCAGAATAAAGATAATTAACTTTCCGAATACGAAACACTGCTTAAAAACTTTAAACGGAATTACATTTCATTTATCTACTTTAAAATGCATCTTTCATCATTGTTTTTTTCGATGACGGGATGCTCGGAAAAAGTTTTTCAAGAGTTTTCCGTACAAAGAAATCGAAATCGCAATAAAAAAAGAAATCAAAAGTATATATAATCGTAGCGCTCTAACGATGCAAACTTCAATGCGATCATAGGAAAAAAATGGCCGCCCTATAATTGTCACGCTGCTCGTAGAAGACAATTTTCAAACGTCGACCGCCATTTGCAAATCGAGCTCGTACGCGGATAACCCACATGAGTAATACACGGTGAAATAACGATAATGGTAGCAACGATTCTCATTATTCCGCTCTTCTTAAAGTACGATACCCGGTCGCGATTTTTCGGAGCGTGACGCGCGTTCGCAGTCGAACCATAACAAGAGGAACTTGCTTCTCGGCCCGCCTCTAAACTGCGCGCAAGTGTCTTGTAAAGCTGTGCACAGCAGCGCCTCCCTCGGCCAACGAGAGAAAAAGGAAACGACAGCTCCGACTAAAGGCTTGACACTCAGTGCAAAGTTTTGAAAACAGCGACTTTTGATTTTTGACGTATTCTCAAAAGATGACATTTCAAAAATATTCTCCGAAAATTTCACATCGATCCGTTCAAAATTGAGCGAGTTATGCGCGTTTATACGTCGGTTTCGCGAACCGGCGAATTTTAAACGCCATTTTCTCAAAATGGCTTCTTCAAAATCTTCCAAATTCTTTTACATATCGAAAAGCAGTGCTTGAACAAAATAATTTTTCTTGTCAACGACAATAGAGGGGTTTTTCACCGAAAATCGATACTTTCACTTTGAACTGCAGCCACTTTTTGGAATATCAATATTTCGTTAAATCCTTCTTCCGAGCACTAGATACTTTTGTCCGAAAACTAAATGCGTTTGATTTTTTTGTCTTTATCAATATTTTTCAATGCAACAATTGTTAAAGATACTCAAAACCATACTCTTTGATGTAAACAAAAAAAAACAAATTATCACCGGCACCCGTTTACCCGAAAAAAAATTTCACCCAAATTCCTCTTTCTTCCGGCCACAAACTGTGGCCCGTTGAAAGGACTCACCGGGCGCACACGTTCCCGCATTTAAATTCACCACACAAGGGGGTGGGGGATTAGTTTTCGCTCCGTCCGCGCAAATGGTCCATTTTCTGGCTGCCGCGCAGCGCTGTGTCTCGAGAACAGAAGTTGAGCAAAGAAAAAAGAACAAGAAACGCACTGGGAGCACCGGGGAGCCGAGTGCTCAACATACTTCGCGAGGGTGCGCAAATTGTCGAGCACAAAAACTTTGCTGAATTGCGCACGTTTTCCATCTACTCGGCCGGCGCGTTGGAGGGACAAGGAAATCGAGAGGGAGAGAGAGATATAGAAAGAGAAAGACCGTGAAAGGGTAAAGAAAGAATGCGAAATAAGTCAACGTAAAAACGCAGCAATTAAATGAAAAATAGATGCACGAGAGTGAGAAAGAAGCCTCGAGACGTCGTCAAAACAGCCAGATATGCTAGAAGTAAACATTACATACATCCAACGGGTCCAAAATACACTTCAGCTCACATATAAATGGGGGAAAAGATATTCGATACAATAGTAAAATATAAATAGCAAATTTAACGATACGTTGATAATAACGACGCGAAGTCGCGCTCCGCGCAAGTGCGCGCGCAGCGGCTTTGTCCTGCGTGGAGTGGCACGGTAGAGAGCGCGGCGGAGGCGGCGGTGGCGGGTTCGCCGACAGGAGGAAATCGTTGGCGAGCCGCGAAGTGGGGGAAGGCTCGGGAGTCTCGAAGCACGCGGGAGCGCGCACACGGAGATCCACGAGCCCGCGCGAGGACCCCACGGCCGATCAACGGCAACTGCATCCTCTCAGTCGGCCGCTGAACCCGCGCGACGTTTGGTCGGTTCTGTCGTGATTTCCGTTTCGTTTCTCTCGCTCTCTGTGCTTTTTTTTTCCCACCCTTGCGAACACGCGTGGTCGAGGCTGATATACTTCGATTGCGCGTTTTCATTCTCACGATATTTCTCCTTTGCTTCACTTTTTTCCCGCTCGCTTCCTTCGGCGTTTCACGAGACGATTCTCGTGCAGCAGAGTACTTCGTTTATGTTTTTTCCTCCCTTCGCTCGACTCGCGAGACAACGAAAAGAATTTTTTTCAAACACGGAACGCGAGATCGTTTTTTTCGTCCGTTCGAACGCCGCTCTTTGTGTCGCGTGAATCGGAAATAACCGCGGAACACGTATGGAAAGAAAATAACAAAAATTGGGTGGAAACGCGAGTGTGCCGACCTTGCCCGCGGTCGGGGTTAAGAACCTCGTCGAAGGTTCGCTGCTTTTTCGATATTTTTACGGACTCGTGGCGAGCTGGTTTTTTTTTCTTTTAATTCTTCGATCTCTCGCTCGGATCGGTAGACTCTTGGCGCGAAATTCGAAGCTCGGACAATCTGTGTATGTGCATTTAGTTTTGAACTCTTTGCTCACGACGATCAGTGTTGTCGCACTTGCGTGCGTACCTTTTGCGTATATACGTATATACATATATGTAGATACATATAAATATATAGCGGTGTGAGGAAAATATCGAGAGGACACGCGCATTGGATTTTTGCCGATCTTCCTTCAAGCTCTTCGCGCGCTGTCGTCGACGCTGAGCTGCCACCCTGCACCAATATTCAGCCTGCATGGTGAGTCTGCGGCTACTCTTTTCTTCGTACTTCTTCGTTGCTTCTCAACAAGCAAATTTTCTATCTCACTTCTCCGCAGTCCAGTGCTCGTTTACAGGAAAAAACTTTTATCGACAACGCTACACGTAATCTTCTGTGAACAAAAATGTCGTTTTTTTTTACATTATCGATATACGAGTGACGTTGCACAATAGTGCCGTTCTTCAAACGTGTGGAACGGATTGGAGTTTGCACCGTTGGAACGCAACGGAAATTCATATTCATATTTATATTTTCTTATTTTTGTTGAGACGGAATATTTTTTGCAAAATTCAATTGCGGCTCTTGCAATAAGCTAGTGAGAAAATAGTTGAGGCATTTTGGTAGCTATAATTCGCTAAAGGAAATTTGGGAAAGTAAGAAAAAATGAATTGCACTCCAATGATGCGAACTTCAATGTCGTGCGCGTGGACGATGGTAGGGAGAGATCGAGGAGATGCGATTTTTCGCAAGTTTGTCGTTTTGTTCGGTGAATTAAAGTGGAAAAGATTGAGTTGAATTTAATTGATAAAAACAGAGGGAGAGGATTTTATAACGAAAGAAAATATAAAATAGTTTTTGGCAAGTAAAAGAAAGGATGATACGGAATTTCGTAAGTAAAAAAACGAAAATAAAGTTTCATAGACACAAAACATTAAATAGCATTATCTAAGTACAAAAAATGAAATAGAATTTTCTAAGTAGAAAAAATTGAATAAAATTTTCTAATTACAAAAAAAAAATTTGTAAATACAAAAAATGAATAAAATTTTGTAAATACAAAAAATTAAATAGAATTTTGTAAATGCAAATAATTTAATCGGATTTCGTGTCACGAGTGCGGGTTACGAAGCGACAAAATTTACCAGAGCTTTGTTTATACTCGTTTGGGTTCGTTTGGATCAAACAAAGTTTTTTAATGGAATACAAATATCACGCGAAAAAATTGAGCAAACACAAATAAACAGAATTATCGAAAAATCGATGTCTCGGAAACTTATACCGACGTGTCGATTTTCTGAAATCGGTTTCATGTTACTCGAACAAAAGTCAACAAAATATCACTATCGAACCTTGGCCCCCCAGACATCGTACTCTTCCGAAAAAAAAGGAAAGGATTTCCTATAAACAAAAAAAATGTTTTTATTTATCAATCATTAATAGATTTTTACAAAATGAAAAATCGATTTTTTAGATAGAAAAGGCGTTTTTATAAACAAAGACGAAAAAAAGAACCCCGTGATTGAAAAAACGGAAGAAAGAGTCGATTTTTTCTCGCGTATTAACAAACCGAAGCAGTTTATTAAATGAAATAATTTATGAAAATATGGTTTTGAAGTTTCCATCGTTGTAACGTAACGATTTTTTTCTTCTGGCACCCAAATATTCTGTTGCAAATTTGGGTTGCAGAAATGAGAAAAAAATCCTATTAAATCCTTCGGTCATTCTCGTTGCCTAAAAGTGTAAAAAAATGAGGTTGAAGTTTATATCGTTGGAATGCAACGGAAATAAATATTCCTGAGTTCCTTCAATTTTTTTTACAGATTTTGCCTACCAAAAGCCTTTGACAATTTTATAAGATATTTCTTTTGCGATTTACACTATAAATCTAAAAAAAAGACCTATAAAAATATGGAAGATAAAATGTAAAAAAGAACTTTCGTTGCGTTCCAACGTTGCAAACTCCAAGCTCGTGCAAAAAAATGGAAGGATAACGAGTTAAAGATTGAAAAAAAGGATGTTGAAATTTGCATCGTGGGAACGCAACGAAATTTTCGTTTTACATTTTATTTCCCATTTTTTATTATTATAGGCGAGCTTTTTCCATAGATTTATAATTAAGATCGCTAAATAAATATCTTGAAAAATAGTTGAAAGACTTTTGTAGGTAAAAAGGGCCAAAATAAATTTAATTCGTTGCAGTCCAACGATGCCAACTTCAGCATCGTGAAAAAAATAATGTTCGATGCATTCAAGAGATGCAAACGTCAAGATCATATTAAAATAGCATTCAGCGAGTCCGTCCAATCTAAATGATCGCACTCGTAAAATAATTTTCTTCGAGGAAAAGAAAAAAACGTTTCTTAATTTGCCATATTTTCGATACTCTTCGTAAAGCAGGACAGATTAGGGTTGCACTTTTTGCGCAAGTGATCAAGTTTCTGTTTGATATTACAATTATTTACGCATCCGCTTTAAGGCGAGATATACATTTACAATTATCAAAAAATCGATTTCTTTTTTTTTCTTTGAACGATAGAACTATATATGTAGAATATTTTCCTAAAGTTTCAAAGCGAAATTCGGAAAAATTCAAACGTAACAGCCCGTCAACGCTGTGCCTCACCGCTCGGATTCGGAGCGGGCGTGAACTTCAAACGCGTTTTTTCTCAAAACTGCATTATCGAAATTGGCGTGCAGGATAACTCAAAAACTAAGCCGATTGAGTTGAAACTTCGTAGAAATATTGATAATATTGGTACCTTCTACTCGACGAGAATTATTTCTGAAAAATTGAAAAAAAAAACTACTTTTTTAATCCACATTTTACAAAAATGTTGCGTGAAATATTGATTTTTTTGTAAATGCGTGCCATTTTCTGAAATTTGCATTTTTTTCATTTTAATTACCGTCACATAGAAACTATACATGTTCTAACTGAAGAAATGTTTGAACTTTTTTGCAAATCAAAGTCTACGGGAAGCTAGACTGCACGTCGATTCGCAACTCCCGCGGCGACCTTGCTGCAACACTCTGCCACAGCTCCGTCATTTTATTGATGAATTAATTTAAAAAAATGGTTTTGTATACTTAAATATACTACTAAAGTATACCTAAAGTTTGATAATTATAGAATAATTAATTCTTAGTTTAAAAAATCCCTCAAAATTGCTTATTGTTTTCCTGTCTAAATGTATATGCCGCCTTAACGCGGGATATACAACGCGGGATTTTTTTTACAAATTTGGACTACGAAAAATTCTTCAGAAGAAATCTAAATCCCAAATTTTCAATTTCAATATCCAAAGATTTTGGATGACGAAAATGAGGAGACGAAGTTCATTTTA
The DNA here is from genome assembly GCA_944452715.1 of Ophion slaviceki. Lineage (NCBI taxonomy): Eukaryota > Metazoa > Arthropoda > Insecta > Hymenoptera > Ichneumonidae > Ophion > Ophion slaviceki. The sequence goes on from OX101789.1 coordinate 27,052,055, forward strand.
TTTTCTTTCCGTTGCATTCCAACGATGCAAACTTCATCGTCATTCATCGTGAAGAAATTGGGGATAAAAATGAGAAGAAAACGAAGAAGAAGCAGATCCCGTGAATCGTGCAAAATCGAAAGACGGGAACCGGCATCGCGGTGCTTCTTGCGGTGATTCTGTTTCCTTCGTTTTGACCCGTCACTTCCGTTTTCTCACAATGTATTTATACGCGCGGACAAAAGTTTGGCGCGCCAATTTTTGACCGCAAAGGGGACATGTACATGGTGCCCTGTTATCGATGGATAATCCTGCACCTGTCGATAGGTCAGATCATGTCCTACTATATGCTAGAATTTAACTTTAGTAAAAGTCCGACGGTTTTCGAGCTTTTGTACTTCATGTTATTATTTAAGAAAATCATCTGCTTTTCGTTTTTCGCATGACATTTCTACAAATGATATGAATCGACAATAACTTAGCGACGTTTCAAAGTAATTGGCGCGATACGCGTAGTACATTTTTTTACACCGACGACTATCAAAGTCAGATGTTCGAATTGGTTTGTATGAAAATTCTGCGTAAGATCTCTTTTCGTAAAGTTTCCTTAACATTTAAGGTAAAAAAGAAGACTTTTCTACGATGCTGAAGTTTGCATCGTTGGACTGCAACGAATTGAATTTATTTTGGCCCTTTTTACCTACAAAAGTCCTTCAACTATTTTTCAAGATATTTATTTAGCGATCTTAAGGCAGTAGTCTGCTTTAGAAGCCGAAAAAAAGCGTTTTTTCAGCAATTTTTTTGAAAGGGAAGGAAATGATTGCGGTAAACGAAATTTTAAGACGATAGTGTATTATATTCAAGCTTTAAAAAACAATTTTTATTATTAAAAAATATTGAAATTTTTCAAAGTAGTAACGATTTTTCTGGGGCGCCTGGAGTCTGCACTTGTAAATCGGTGCCGGTCATGGAGGTCGTGCGATGCATCTGAAACAGTCGAACCAAATTTTTTTTTAGTTTTTATAAGTTCCTTTTCTATATGAACTAAAAAAATACCGAAGAAATGATGAAATTCCAAATTTTTTCGAAGTTTGAAAAAAAATTCACTTTTTTGAAAAAAAAATTCACTTTAAGTTGCAAAACAAGTAATTTAAATAGTACTTTTGTCCAACTTTTTTAGTTCAAATAGAAGATAATTTAATACTGAAGCTAGATCACTTTGATTTTTTTCGATCGGACATATATTGTTTTTGCTATCGCCGGCACCGTTTTCTGTGAAAATGAAAACTCGAGAAAACGGGCATTAAAGTCTGCCCGAGCATTCGCACCTGCTCGACGCTCGGCCACTAAAACTGATCTAGCTTCGAAAATATGTCGAATTGGCCTCTAAAATTTTGAACACATATTCTTGGATAGTTTTGGAATAGATTTAAGACAAAAACGAAAAATCGATTTTTTGAAGCCTGTAAAGCAGACTACTGCCTTAATTATAAGTCTGTAGAAAAAGCTCGCCTACAATAATAAAAAAAAAATGGCAAATAAAATGTAAAACGAAACTTTCGTTGCGTTCCAACGATGCAAATTTCAACACCCTACTTTTCTCGATAAAACACATAACCAAGAGTATTATTTTTTTTTTAACTGGGTCAAAAAAGTTATCATTTGTAGAAATGGCATGCGAAAAACCAACAGCAGATGATTATTATCTAGAAAGCCGTGGGACTTTTACTGAACTGATATTCCAGCATACAGTAGGACATGATCTGACCTATTGACAGTTGCAGGATTATCCAAGTCCAAGAAATTTACCACGTGATCGCGGCTGAACGCCAGCGATCGTCAAAAATTCAATATGCCTTTTAAGGGGCCAGTTCACTTTGGAGCCACGATGCGCTGTTTTCACGATTTTTTTTGAGGATTTTATAAAAGATATGCATATGAAAGTTGTTAGGCTTGATAAATAGTCTTGAGATACATCAAAAAAAAAATTTAATTCATTTTTAGTGTCACGAAGTGCCACGTGCCATGGAGGTTCAACTTGAACCTTCATCCATTTGGCAATACACGTGGCACTTCGTAAACACTAGTTATAGGGCTGTAGGGGTTAAAATAATGCTTTGATTTAAATTTAAAAAAACTGAACAAACTGCGATTATTGTCAGGAATGACGTGTTAAAAAATTAAGCGGTTTCTCCACTTGGTTCATTAATAATACTCGAACAAAACTCGAACCTTCAAAATCTCCGAAACTATGTGGTGAAACGGATTAATTTTTGGACAGTCAATGCATCCTAAATTAATCTCTCGGTGATGTGAATTTCAATCGTCTACAACCATTTCGATTTTGGCGTCGAAACTCCTTAAGGAGGTTGCCCAGCTAACGCGAAATAGTGAGAATTTGCTGAAATTTATTGAGGATATTTGCGAACAGGTATTACGACTCCGTATAAAATTTCAAGTACTTCGTCTGCGTGATTGTTGAGCAATTAATTATCGAAGTTAGGCTCTCATACACGGGCGACATAGCAAAAGTTTCATGAGAACTCTGATACAACTGTCGCAACAAAATTAAAATAGTAAGAATCGAATGGAAATAGGCGGTAAAAATTCTTGAGATTTTTATGAATAATTCCAACGAAGAGTACAGCGTTTTGTCTGTCTCGTTATCGAGATATTCGTGAAATAAAACAGGACATTTCAGCTGATTCGCGTAAAACGATAAAGCGCCCTACGCCGCGTGGCAACGCTGCTGTCAAGTCGGCCATTTTGAATAGGCGCCAAAATTTGAAACGCGCAAACTATTGCTTCCTTGCTATAAATTTCTTACCGCGGTTTCGTAAAGAGTATTTAAATATTTCGAATCATTCTTTACAGAAGCTGCAGTGCATGTGTTTCGACATAACCTTCAAATCAATTACGCGTCGTCCCTCGACTGCGCGTTCTTTTTCCGGCTCAACTACTTTTTTCCGCCGCTTTCCAGGTTGTACTTGCTCCAACCGTCGATTATACTGTTTTTTCCGTTTGCATTTTTCCCTTCCATCTTTTCATTTTCGCCGAACAAAAGAACGGAATTCGCGAAGGATGTTTGACAAGCTACACGCTCACGATGTGGCGTTCGTATCTGAGCTCAGTGATACCAGTTACCGAGAACTCAATTGCGCGTTTGCCACACTTCAACTTGGTTAATAACTTATTCGCGATGTAAATAAGCAATGAGGTTCAATAACATTTCTGAACAATCAATTATATGCATTCCACATATTTATCAGCTGAAATTTATTTATTTTCCGTAACCGAAAATTTTATTATTCGCGGTTGGCAAATAATTGGCCCCGCAAAGATCCTGAGCAGCCTCCTTAAGAGTCTCGTTGAAGTTTGCATCGTTGGAATGCAACGAAAGTACTTTTCTGCTATTTTCATTTCTTCATTTTCATCACGATCTATGATTTTTTTAATACATTAATTCCGTCAATCTCCAATGAAGATAAGAAAAACCTTTTGTTTGATTCTCGTACCCTAAATGGGCGAAAGAAATGTGAGCAATAGAAGGAAAATTAACATTCGTTGCATTCCAACGATGCAGACTTCAATCTCATATGATTAAGGAGAAACAAGTTTTTCACCCATGTACCTTGTACCGTGCCATTATTTTTTTTTCTTCAGATGCACGTTCGGTAAATAATCTACTTCGACGTTTCCACAAATTCCTCTACATCGTTTCTGTGAACGGAATAAAAGAAAACAAATAAATTATTATTACCCAGGCAATCAAGCGCTGTTTCATATGAAAAATCGTCAATCCCGTTTGCGTATCTATGCTGTCCATCGCGGCACACGAAATCCCGAGAGCGGCTTACATATGCACGTGTACTCATCTTATTACGATCCTAATGATACCGTACGTTATATCAGAAGGTTCGATTCGCGAGGCGTGCTTGATTATAATATTTATAAAATTATTGCTGGCATACGTGAGTGTGCATACTTACATACATACGCACACGCACACACGCACACACGCACGCACACACACACACACACACACACACACACACACACACACACACACACACACACACACACACACACACACACACACACACACACACACACACACACACACACACACACACACAAGTACTGCGTGCGTGTATACAGGCATGTGTATCACTTCTGGAGAATCTTTTCTAGAAAGAATTCGAGATCGCGCGCGCGAACGAAATTATATACCCGTACATCTGGAAATACGATTTTTTCCCCCTTTCGCGATCTATCGTATGTGTATAACATTACGTATATACGAAGTTCGAGAACGAGAGTAAAAGAAAGGGGCTGAAGGAGAGAAAAATAAGTGATAAAAAGTCTAGAACCAAAAACAGTGGCGGCTGCTATGGATCTTGTCACTTCCGGTGTATGAGATACGCAAATGTTTCTATGTATTTGCGGATTACGCGCGCGCGCGTACACACACACTCACACTCACACACACACACACCCACACACACACACCCACACACACGCACGCACACACGAACACACACACACACACGAACACACACACACACACACACACACACACACACACACACACACACACACACACACACACGAACACACACACACACACACACACACACACACACACACACACACACACACACACACACACACACACACACACACACGCATATATATACCAGGTGTGTAAGTATGAAACCGGAATTTGCCCATAGGTGGCGCTAGATGTCGATGCAGTTACCGACACATCACGTCAGCGGTGTCTTGTTATTGTATTGATATCCGACAAAGATTTCCAACTCACAATAACACGAGTTTCATTCAGTAGCATTAGTTTATTAGAGATAAACATGTCGAGTTTTGTGCCAACAAATTACGATTTGCGGACAGCACTACTTTTCTGTTTTCATCTGAAGAAAACCGCAGCCGAATCGCATCGAATGCTTGTGGAGGCGTTTGGTGAGCATGCTCTAGGTAAAACACAGTGTTTCGAGTGGTTCAAACGGTTCAAAAGTGGCGATTTTGACGTGAGGAACGAAGAACGTGGAAGACCACCGAAAAAGTTTGAAGACGCTGACCTGCAAGCCTTGTTGGACGAAGACGACGCTTAAACACAACAACAACTGGCGGATCAGTTAAAGGTGACCCGAGAAGCCATCTCCCTTCGGTTGAAAGCCATGGAAAAGATACAAAAGGTGGGGAAATGGGTTCCACATGAACTCAACGAAAGACAGCAGGAAAACCGCAAAACATCATGCGAAATGCTGCTCGCCAGGTTCAAAAGAAAGACATTTCTCCATCGAATTGTGACTGGCGATATAAAGTGGATATATTTCGAGAATCCTAAGCGCAAAAAGTCATGGGTTACTCCGGGTGAACCATCAACATCGACGGCAAGACCAAACCGCTACGGACGAAAGACAATGCTGTGTGTTTGGTGGGATCAGAAGGGCGTAATCTACTACGAGCTGCTGAAACCTGGGGAAACTGTCAATACTCAACGCTACCGACAACAAATGACCGATTTGGATCGAGTTTTGCGTGAAAAACGACCAGAATACCAACAAAGACAACACAAGGTGATTTTGCTGCATGACAATGCACCAGCACACAAAGCAAAACAGGTCCAGGAAACGATAGAGTCGTTCCGTTGGGAGATTCTTCAGCACGCGCCTTACTCACCGGACCTTGCCCCATCCGATTACGACTTGTTTGCATCGATGGGACACGCACTTGCTGAGCAGCGCTTTACTTTTTACAAAGATGTACGAAAATGGCTCGATGACTGGTTTGCCTCAAAAGAGCAACAGTTATTTTGGCGCGGAATCCACAAATTGCCAGAAAGATGGGAAAAATGTATAGATAGCGACGGACAATACTTTGAATAAGTTACTTTGTATCATATCATTACAATAAACGTGTTTTTTCTGTACAAAAATTCCGGTTTCATACTTACACACCTGGTATATGCAGGGTGAGGCACATGAAGTGTTACAGAGCAATAGCACTCAAACTATTGATCATATCCAAAAATGTTTCAGACAAAAGTTTCAGTGTTCGAGAAGGCCGTCATACTGGACCACCCTATTTTTTTTATCGGTGGAGGCGCTGAAGCTACGTCAATGTCAACTCCACTTTTTAAAATGGAATAGTACATTTTTTTCAACCATCTTGTCGAGCACCTCAAGCCGCATAAAACACATTAGGCGGTGAAAGTCGTTCAAGGTCAATCAAGGCCACCTATTAAAATGAAATACAAATCCAAATATCTCGGATCACTACCAAATATTTAGTAGTGATCCGGGATATTTAGATTTGTACAATCGATACTGACCTCGAATGACCTTGAACGACTTTGACCGCCAAACGTTTTTTATGCGGCTTGAGGCTTTACTACCAAATATTTGGTAGTGATCCGAGATATTTAGATTTGTATTTCATTTTAATAGGTGACCTTGAATGACCTTGAACGACTTTGACCCCGAAATGTTTTTTATGCGGCTTGAGGTGCTCCACAAGATGGTTGAGAAAAAATGTTTCATTCCATCAAAAAAAGTGGAGGTGACCTTCACTGTGCGTCAGCGCCTCTAACGAAATAAAAAAAAATGGTCCCATTTGATGGCGCCCTTAAACCGTACAACTTTTGTCTTGTACATTTCTTTGTGACGTCGATAATTACCGAGTTATTTCGGGTGGCAGAGGTAAGAGGGACACCCTGTATATATAGGTATATTTTCGTTCAATGTCCATCTGCAGATTTAAATACCGTGTGTCTCATGCGAAGTGCTACTTTCTGCGATTACACCTTAAGGGGCTATACCAGTGTGAACGCTGAAAATTTTTGGGTGATTTTCGGGAATTTTTTTGAAGAAAAGTACTCAATTAAATGTTTCGGAAAATTATGAATATATTGGCCTATATTACGTAATTTTTTCATAGAAAAATATTGAGATCCAAGCGACCTATGAGCTGCCTTCGGAGGCGCAAAAAAAAGTTCCTCCACTACTGACATGATTCCGGCTGATTGAGTAGCTGAAACCGAAAAAAGGAAAAAATGTCATTAAACTGGAAGGTATTTCGTGTACAACGACGTAGGATTTTCGAAAAATATCAAAATTTATCAAAATGGCGTAGTTACGAAAAAAGTCTGTTTTCTTTCCTATAAAATGTAATTCCTATAAAAAATAAATTCATCCAATCAAAAATATCCTACGTCATTGTAGAGTAAATATATTCAAGAGTACTCGTTTGAAGTCAATCGGATAATTGCTCGTTGAGTTACAATGTCAGCAAATTTGAAAAATCTCATTTCATATTGTTGAAAGTAGAAAAAACCTCATCTCATATTCTTGAAAGTATAAACTGTCGAAAGAGGCAACAAAAAAAATCGATTTTTTGAAAGTGTCACACTTGTATTCCCCTTAAATGGAACACCCTGTGTATAGACGTCTCTCGCTCTCTCTTTCTCTCTTTCCATACGTACATACACACACGTGCATATAAGCAGCGACGGCACATATATACATACACAAGTACAAACGGAATGCCAAAAGAAATGAGCACCCGCATGTGAAGGCAAAACTTCGAATTAGCAAAGTTTTTTTTTCTTGGCGTTTCGAACAAATGGAAACAGCCAACGAAAACAAACATTAGAATAAATTATACCGGAAAAACACACACGCCAACAAAAATTCCTCAGACGTGTCGTGGCTGAAACGAGGGTGGATCGTTTCCCGTCTATTTTCTCTATCGTCTGTTTTCAGACCAAAATGCCGAGTCTTTACGTTTGAGCAGTAAAAAAAATCATTTCCGCAAACCGCTTTGTTCGACTCTTTCACGACGCGTCGGTTTGCACATAATTCTTTCAATTTTATAGCTAAATACAATAGAATAACATGACGTTAGACGTTAGAATAACATGACGTTAATGCCCATCCAAAGCCTTCTTTTTTTATGTACATGAAGTTTGCATCGTTGCTATCCAACGGTTTCATTTTTTTTTCGATTTTGTTTGGTTGGTCCCGGTGGCCGTAAATATTTTTTATTCATTTTACCATATTTTTTTAGCAACTAGAGCCGAACTGACCAAGAAAAAATAGGAAATTACAAAATCGAAAAAAAAAATGAAACCGTTGGATAGCAACGATGCAAACTTCATGTACATCTTTTTTTGGCGATTGAGGTCGTAAATCTTTAATAAGAATACGCGAAAACGTTTGAGTGATTGTCACAGCTGGGAAAAATGTTTTATTAACTACTAAAAATAATTGATTTTAACTATTAAAAATAGTTAAAATCAATAGTTAAAATCAATAGTAATCAATATAATTGATTTTAACTCTTAAAAATAATTGATTTTCGTTGCGTTTCAACGATGACAATGTCATCGTAGAATAACGGTGACATTGACCGACAATGGAGCAGAGTCAAGTGTACACGGATCAGTTTTTCGGGCTGTGAAGTTTTGGCTATGTGAAGTTTTGGCGAATTGGCGACATAGGGAGGAAAAAGAAAATGGCTGTAGTGCAGCATCGGTGCCAACCCCGACACGTTGTCGCAGTACGACAATCGATATTGGCAGTTACTACGTGTTCTCAGTGTAGAGGAATGAGGCAAAACGTCGACATATATATATATAGACAGTACTGGAAAAATAGAGGGTACACAATGGACAATGCAAAGTAAATAGCAAGGCGCTTCATTTTGTCCACTATATATACACTGAGAGAAAAGTCCGTGGTATTTACAACAAATGCCCATGGTTAAACGAGGGGATAGTAAAATTCGTTATAGTTTATTGACATCGCAATCATAATATGGCTAACACGACTATAAGCGAAAAGTATACCTAAACATGCGATTGGGTGGCATGTTTGATTACCCATTATCCCCGAATTGATAATTCACTATTGTAAAAGGCTTGTCAATATAGATATGGTTAATTCGGTGCTATAACAAAATCGGCGTGCAAATACTAATGTTGTATACTGTACGTTAAGTTTTGTTCAGTCAAACTTCTACTATTCTTTTCAAGTTTGTACAATTCATATGGTTGACATAAACGTTTTTCGAATATAATTTGTTAGAAGACCTTATGAAAAGTGCCTATTCGAAAAAAATGATAGTAAAGTTTACTTATAGCGAAGACGTAAATCATTTGCTGTTCGAGCAACCGCAGCTTCATAGTTTTAAGAGCTACGAATGTCTCACAAACTGTTATATAGTATGTTTGTTGCATTGCAATAATAGGATATCAGTTCAATAGTTCTTTTTGTAGTTTACCTTCTGTTCTTATAGGACACACATTACTATGCATTTTGCAGGTCGTATAATCTAATATTGTATAAATCACTATTATATGGTACGAAACTATTGCAAAGCGCCAAAAATCCATTTAAACAGTGACTTGAATTATAAAAAATGATCTGTGCAAAATTTCACCTAAATCGCAGGAAAGAGCAATTCGGAAGTACAGCCGGAATTACTTTTGTCTCTTATGCCATATGTGTGCTAAAGATGCCGAAAGTACTCGGTAGCGTAGTCGCAGCGTTTGTAGGGTAGGCAGAAGGTAGGTATTTAGGTTCTAGGTTCGATTTCGATTAGGCGAAATACTTTCTTCTAAATAAATCATTACTATAAACTACTATATAGTAAACTACTATAAATCACTATAAATCACTATAAACATCGTCGCAAATCAACGGCAACATTTACAATCAATGCATATATTTTTCAGTTCACTATTAGAATCTTGGGGAAGTACATATTTCACAGTATCAGGAAATATCCATTTTATGCAAATCTACTATATTATATAGCATTGAAAAATGAACTCATGTTTTCAAGATTGGTGGATGCGGTTAACATATTTGCATAATTTATGCAACTGCTGAAATATAATAATCAATAAGCAGTACTATACTTTTGGCAGTAATTATGGCTATAAAATATTATTGTCCCTTTAAGGGAGACTTTGTCCTTGGAGTGCCATATTTCAGGTGTTTACATTTTATTTTTTTTAAAGGAAACGAGTAAAGCTTTTTGAGTGCGGTTTATTTCGCTTTTATTCATGATATACAGAACGTTAAAAAAATTTTTTTTTGAAAAAAAAAAACCAAAATGGCGGCCGTTGCAGCTCCGCGAAAACAGGTCCTCAAATCGCGGGAGGTAAACGGCTGACATCACTGCCCCCTCTTTGTTGATCTGAAACACAAATTCAAAGCATATTATCAATCTGTGACCCTTTGGTCATGGAATGACGGATGGGTTTTTCGTTTAGTACAAATTTCGGAAAATGGCGGGAATTTGAAAAAAAAATCGAATTTTCGCGTTTTTTTCGCATAAAAAGATAAATAATAAATGCAAAAATGTATCTATCGAAAAAACGATCCGTCATTCCGTGAAGACATATTTTCTGAGTATACTCTCCAAATTTCAGGTCGATATGTTAATTACAGCGGTCAGGAGAATGTCAGCCATTTTTAAAAACGTGTTTTCGAGAAAAACGCGTTTAAAGTTTTGTAATGTGTTTACACAAATGTGTTTATAATAACCGCTAATCGGCAATGCCTGGTCCATAGAGGCATCCCTCCTCTTCTTCTAGCTGCTCATGTTGAGCCGCTAACATCTCCCGCTGCTTTCAAGGACAAAGTCTCCGTTAAGGAAATATAAAATATAGTTAAAATATGGTTGAGAATAGGTACTAGAAGAAAAAATGTAAAAAAACGAGCTTCCTCGTGCTTTTTTTTTTCATTTTCTGCTACAATTTTTAACTCGCTATTTCACATCATCTAAATTTTAAATACGCTTATTTTTTCAATGTTTCGTTCTTTTCCTGAGTTCCAACGTGTACCCCTGCGTGTTTTTTAGGATTACCATTCTCAATTGCCGGCTTTCCTATCACTCCCTACCGGCACTTCGCTAATCTCACGTAACTTCCGTTGCGTTTACAGCCGTCTTAAGCTGCAGTATACCGCACTTCCCAAGGGTACGGAAAAACTGTGGAAAACCCGTACCGGTATAGACGGCCCTGTATTCTTCTGATTCTCTGGTGCACAGACGTTTTACTTACTCGAGTATCGATACCAATGTCTCAGAGTATTAGCCTTCCACTGACCGGTTGATGCGTCGAACCCCGACTGCCCATCCACCGGTGTCCGTCGAACACCCTTGTTTGCTTTCTTTGTTGCTGTTTTCCCACTCTTACACGAGCGAAAACTAAGAGCGAGGAGGGGGATTTTTTCCAAAGTCGATTAGTCGCGTGATTGCCTTTTCGAATTACACGAATTCGAGGGTTAACTTATTGTCCCGAAAGTTCTGCCATTTGTAGATATTATCACGGTCATCATGGAACGAGCGATAAATCGATGTATGTGCTTTAAGGGGTCTTCTCACTTCAGACGCTAAAAAGACTATTTTCATTAACTTTTTTGATAAGTTTATATCATATATATTCATATAAAAGTTGTTACACTTAATAAATACACTTTCGAAATACATTTTGTTTAAATTATTTATCTATTTAACTCGCTATTTATAGACGAAAATGGTAGTAGAAAAAATGTCCAAAAAAATTGTAGGCCCGCGCTGTTGATGAAATCTAGGAGATGGATCATCCGAAACAAAATAATCAAGCGGTTTTAGATTCAGTATGTTAATGGCTATAGCGCATATCATACGATTTTTTATATATGCAAAAATAACAAAATGGCGGACATTTTTCGAAAAAACAAAAAAAACGTGATTTTTTAAATTGTTTTTGGCAAAAAAGTAAATATCAAAATTTGAAAAAAATCCTTGATATGCGCTATAGCTATAGTTGTAAAGAATATATGGTTAAAATTTCATAAGGATCGGTTCAGCAGTTTCGAAGATTTTATCAACAAGCCGTCAAAAAAGTTATTTCGAGAAAAACGCGTTTGAAGTTTGTTTGGGTTACATCAATACGTACAAATTTTTTTTTATGTTATTCGAAAGTGTATTTATTAAGTGTAACAACTTTTATATCAATATCTATAAGATAAACCTATCAAAAAAATTATGAAAGTAGCCTTTTTTAGCGTCTAAAGTGAGAAGACCCCTTAATGCATGGAGTATTCGAGAGTCTCGTGCAGCCATATTGCGCGAACACGCGGTCGATGCTTTAATTTGCTGCGGAACGTGTGTGTGTGTATATATATATATATATATATATATATATATATATATATATATATATATATATATATATATATATATATATATATATATATATATATATATATATATATATATATATATATATATATATATATATATATATATATATATATATATATATATATATATATACACACACATATATATACACGCCACGAGAATTGCGCCCGTGGCGAAACCCAAAAGAGCCGTCCCACCATTAATTCCAACATTCCCCACAATGGCACATACGTAATGTTCGTACATTTTCTCTCCTGTATACTTCTATCACTGTGCGATCAACGTTAATCCAGCTGGGATTCCCTCGCCAAACCCCCCCCCCCCCCCTGACCGCGCCATGTCCAACCCTTTGCCACATCCGGTAAAATCCATTGGTCTTCAACGTTCGTCGACCCAGGTAGGAATTGACGATGAAAAAAGGGCTCGCCAAGCTCTGAAACAAGGCTCACATTTTTTAACTCAGGCTGAACACCAGCCTGATTTCAGGCCTAGATGAACCTCTGAATGATAACGCGGTTTCAGGCTCTTGCACACAGGCTTGACCAAAGGCTGGTAGAAAAGCCTGTACTAAGCCTGAAACGACGAAACAACAAGGCTCAAAACGAGCCTTAATGAAGCCTTCACGAGCATTTATGACCAGGCTTTTCCCAAACTCTTCCCGAGGCTATATGAGGCCTGTTTTTAGTTTTCTATATTCTACATTGGGGTAAATTTAATAAATTTGTAAAGAATTCATCTGATTTGTTATATATATTTATCATTTGTTATATTATTTATTACAAAATATATATAAAAAATATTTTAAAAAACAAAACTTTATTTTATTGCGTACTTTTATTTTCGTATATACTTTTTTGTGTGTCTCATAAATATCGATAAGAGCATATGTTTAAATGTTCTGAGCTGCCTCCTTCGCTTTCGTTTTTCGTGCCTTCGCACCCGACAAATTTATTGCTAAATTTTTTTTTCATAGAAGTACAGAACAAATATTATTTTAAACGTATTTTATTTTATCACAACCTGAAACAAGCCTGCATCCAGCCTTGATTTTTCAGCCTCAAAATTCACCGGCTGAATGAAGCTTGAAATAACCCTGAGTGTAGGCTAAGCAGCCAGTCTTGGTTCCAGGCTGCTCCAAACGATGCAATGAAACCTGGGCCAGGTCTGTCTTACTCAGGCTCGGTGAAACAAGGCTCGCACAAGCTTGTTTCCATCGTCAGCCTTTTAATTTCCTACCTGGGGAAGCAGAAACTTCAATTTCCAAATTCATCATTTTTCACAAGTATAATTGGAACAGTGTTTCATTTCATACGATGTTCATATTTCGCCACTGGGGAAAATGATTCATTCGAATCAACCGGATGCAGTCTACATTGGACGTAATTTTCCTCTGCAACGACTATAGCCTTATTGATTACTACCTGAATTTTACCGACTACGGTGAGATGTTAGGTGAGATCAGCAAAGTGCGGGTAGGGAGTGATAGGAAAAGGTTCATTTGGACACGGTAATACGCAAGAACCCGCAAGGGTGTATGTTGAAACCTAGGATATCAAAAATATATGCACCGGGTGAGGCAACTATTAGCAGTAGAAATACGTTCTAACCTATCAGACTTTGGAGAAAACCTTTCTCATTGAGTGGAGTCATTGAGTGGTGGCTACGAGGTTCATCCAGGTGGAGGCCCTGCGGGGATTTCAAGATCACCTCCATTTTTTCGAATGGGACCACTATTTTTTTTAGACTTCGAGCAAGGAACTAAACATAAGTTCGTACAACAAATGTCGAGACGATCGATCAAGATTTGGTATGAAAAATCGATAAAAAAAAGAAATGTCAATGTTTTTAGCCGATAATCGATTTAGAAGAGGGTGCAAACACTCATCAACATGAAAGGTGCTCAAAGTGATGGCCATCACTGTCAATGTACGCTTGCAATCTGTTTCGCATTGATTGTAGTGTTGGAAAATAATGGCCTTGAAGTTTCCATTGTTGATATCCAACGAAAGTTCTCTTACGTTTCTGTGCAATTTCTTCATTTTCATCGTAAAACACATTTTTCCATTGTTCGAGGTCGTAGATATCTACTAAAGAAAAGAAAAATCATTTGAGTGATTTGCCTATCCTAAGTTAGCGAAAGAAACTGTGAGCAATTAACGGGTTACGCCCACTTGTAGCGCAAAAAAAGGCTTTTTTCATGAATTTTTTTAAAGAAAACTACAAAACTTTTTTAATCGATCAACATACCATCTTACAGAACACATCTTGAAGAACTTTCAGTAATTTTTTTATTGAAAAATATTACATTGTTTAGTGGCAAATGGCCGTCAATGAAATAATGTTTTTATATACACGGTTTGCGGTGACCAACATTGCGGCGAAGTGGATCATCTGAAAAAAAAATGCGGATGGATTTAGTCAAATATAAGTATAAACTAGTCTTTAATCGAAGGATTTTAAAAAATATTCATTTTTCACAAAATGGCGGACAGTCAAAGTTAATGGTTCGATTTTAACGAAAAAAAACGGCCGTTTTTTGGCTATAAAACGGCCATTTTGTTCGAAAAAAAAAAATCGAACGATTAAAGACTACATTTTTATGTATTAAATAAGCCTGCAAAATTTCAAGAAGATCGGTTCATTAGTGTTCGAGTAATCTTGGTCACCGACTTCAGAAATGCCATTTTGAGAAAAACGCGTTTAAAGTTTCAATTTCAGTTTACACGAAGAAAATATTTTTTTTTTGTAAACTTACATAGAGTCATCTATTCCGGGCCCATACAGAAGTATGGGCCCGGATACTTATACTTCAAAAAAATGCAATAAGAAAAAATCGATTTTTTCAAAATCGCAAGTGGGGTTAACCCCTTAAAGAAATGTTTTCTTTCGTTGCATTCCAACGATGCAAACTTCATGGAAGTTTGCTTCAAGAAAATATTTCTACTGCTAATAGTTGCTGCCTCACCCGGTATGTACAAATACTTTTGAAAAAAGAGAGTACATGCTGTATGTAAATGCATGCATGGTAGCAAACACGAAAGAGAAAAGATAATAACAATGAGAAGAAAAGTAGGTGAGCAAATTTGCCATGTAGGACAATTTAATATCATCTCTGGTAAATTTTCGAGTGCCCTGAAACTGGAGGAATATATATATATATATATATATATATATATATATATATATACACACACACACACACACACACACACACACACACATTACTCGGCACGTAACTATTATACACTAAATATATATATGCCAAGTTATAATATGCCCTAAATATCCACATGTGCACGAAGAGGTGTATATATATATATATATATATATATATATATATATATATATATATATATATATATATATATATATATATATATATAAACTGCATACATCTACATTTTCCGTTTATATATATCTATAATGTACATAATAATACGCGAGGCGAAAAGTGAGCCGCTTCGCATAGCACATGGACCGCCAGAGGGGCTCGCCGTGAGCTTAAACTCACCCTTGCCTGACCTCAACCCCTTCACTTATCTCTTTTCTATCTCTCTGTCTCGTTTTCACTCTTGCTCTCCCTCGCCTCCCTCTCTCTCTCTCTCTCTCTCTCTCTCTCTCTCTCTCTCTCTCTCTCTCTCTCTCTCTCTCTCTCTCTCTCTCTCTCTCTCTTTTGGTCTCTCGACTACGAACGAACCCGAGCTTCGATATAATCTAGCTCGACCTACATGCTGCTTTATTATCGGCCCTGTGTGTATAGCCACTTCGGTGGGCGACCACGAACGACTTCGTCAGCGTGTCATTTCTTTCGAGAATGGCGTTGAGTTATTGTTTAGCACTGAAATTTTACATATATTTATATAAATATAAATATGAAGTGTACAAATGTTTGGTCGGTTTTTATTGAATCTTCGACACCAACTGCGCGAAGTAAAAAAACAGCGCGATTATAGTGACCTGGAGAAAAATGATGACGTCGATGATTGCATCGTTGGAATGTAACGATTTCTTCTCATTTTCTATTTACCTATTATTATGCTTATCCAAAATATTATTTCTTTTTTGAAAATTGGACTTGTGAATCTCTCATAAAATTACGTAAGAACGTTTGAGTGATTTTCACAGCCCAAGAAAGTTTGAACAATGGAATAGAATTATTTTTCGTTGCATCCCAACGATGCAAACTTCGACATCGTGGAAAATTGTCACTATTGGGTCAAACATTGAATTATTTCGGCATTTGAATCAAAGGTCAAAATCCGTGAATGAAAATATTATTATTTTTTACACGAATAAACTATGGTTTTTTCTACATAAGGTCGCTATAAATTGAGATGAGGATGGTAGTGAAGTTTACATCGTTGAAATGCAACCAATAATTTTTTTTCTTCGTATTACCGTATTTTGTCCGGCACATTTAGGCTGCGAGAAAGTCACTGAAACATTTTTGAGAATCCTTATTAAAAACGTATAACCATAATAATAATCGAGTTTTATTTGTATAACTTGCTTCACAAGTTTTTTTACAAAAAAAAGTATACTCAAAAGCTGCAAAAAAGGTTTTAGATAATACTTAAAACAAAGAATTTACAATATGAAGAAGAATTTTCGTTGCATCCCAACGATGCAATGAAAACGACTTTTTTCAATCGCCCCAATTTTTATTTGCAGACTTAAGGGGCTATACCAGTGTGAACGCTGAAAATTTGGGTGATTTGCGGGAATTTTTTTGGAAGAAAAGTGCTCAATTAAATGTTCCGGAAAATTAAGAATATATTTGGCTATATTTGACCTATATTACATAATTTTTTCATAGACAAATATTGAGATCCAAGCGACTTATGCGCTGCCTTCGGAGGCGCCGAAAAAAAAGTTCCTCCACTGCTGACATGATTCCGGCCGATTGAGCAGCTGAAACCGAAAAAGGAAAAAATGGCGTTAAACTGGAAGGTATTTCCTGTACAATGTCGTAGGATTTTTTAAAAATATCAAAATCTAACAAAATAGCGTAGTTATGAAAAAAAGTCTGTTTTCTTGCCTATAAAATGGGCGTTTTTTTCAATGCCGAATCGTCAATTTTCATCCAATCAAAAATATCCTACGTCATTGTAGGGTAAATATATTCAAGAGTACTCAGGTCAAATTTCAAGTCAATTGGATAATTGCTCTTTGAGTTACAATGTCAGCAAACTTGAAAAATCTCATTTCATATTCTTGAAAGTATAAAAATCTCATCTCATATTCTTGAAAGTATAAACTGTCGAAAAAGGCAAAAAAAATCGATTTTTTGAAAGTGTCGCACTGGTATAGCCTCTTAAGATTCAGAAATCTACTTTTTAAGGCTTTAGATCTAAAACTTAAGATTCAGAAATCTAATTCAGAAATCTAATAAAACATTTTTAGGATCCTTATTTAGATCTCTAAAATCGAAATCTGCAAAACATGATTTTGGTAATAGAAAACTGGAAATCAAAATACAAGAAAAAATAATTCGGTACTACTACAACGATGCAAACTTCAGCCCATAAATTAGTATTTAATTAGATTAGTATTTAGTAGAAAAACGATCGATCCTCGTGAAATTTAATTGCGAATTAAGAGACTATTTTTAAAAGCCTCGATTTTTAAATTTCGCTCACGTTAGACTGTAACGACTATGCACGTGCTCGTGTACGCTGCGACTGTCATTAGTCGAATGTCTCGTTGAGTCGCGTGCTCCCCGTACGACCCGGGAATGTCAACACGTTATATGTATGACCAAAACGTACAATCATCATTTACCGAATATACAGGTATGTGTTTTCGTTCCCGCGCGACAGAGGAGCCGCGCAATTGATTCAATCCCGAGTCGAAATTTTTAGCCTCCTCTGAACCCTCGCAGGACCCATTTCTTTTGTAATACATAAGCCGCCAGCCTCCGTTGAACCTACAAAACCTCATTTGTCGAGTTCAGTGCCATGCAGAGACCTCCTCTTGGCCCAGGGTAGCCTCTGCTAGACCTCCCAAACCTTCTCTCGACCCCCAGTTTCAGTGAAACGTGCAGAGCTCAGGCCTCCTTAACCTGCTTTCAATCTCAAACTGTTGCCTCGACCCCACCTAACCTGCTTTCGGCCCAAATTCGATATCTCCTCCATCATCATTCCATTGTGACCTGATCGGTAACCCGTTCGATGACGAAAATAATACGAAATTAATAAAAATACATCGTCCCCTTATCAAATTAATAGTCCAATATTAATATGCGAAAACAATCAAATTTGCTCAATATCGATTTATTATTATTTTATAGGCAATTGATAAAAGAATGCTTGTGTATACAGTCTTACTCCAATTCTATCGGATTAATAGGCATTTTCCTGTGAGAAAAAATCTCACAGGAAAATTCTTTAAAAAATGCCAGTCTATCCAGTATAAGCTTACGCGACGTTTTTCGTTCTTGACATTTCTTCTTAAGCCCTCTAGTTCTTGAGTTACATTGCATTATCTCGAATTAGTCTTTTTAGCAAAAAATGAAATAACATTGCGAAAAAAATCGTACTAAACTTTATAAAAAACGCAAATGAAGTTCCTGCTACCCCGTTTAAGTTCATCATGGATAAACGTAACAATTTTTTTTCCATAAGTCATGCGTTCAATTCTTGATGGTCGAAAAAAAGCCGAAAATCAGTCACGTATAAAAGTGCGTACCGGGTCGAAAAGAAAATGATAAAAAAATATTTCAGAAAAGCAACATACAGCTGAATTTATTCCCGTCAAAACGCCGTTCGGTAAATTTGGTTATCTTTTTTTTACGAAGCTATGTGACTTTTAGTGCAGCAAGAAATATCGACTGGTGTATCCAAACATTTAAGCGACGGTATATATTATATAATACTTTATATATATATATATATATATATATATATATAATACTCAAAATATGTGGTTGCGTTAATATATTCGAATATACACTACCAGTCAAAAGTATTCGGACACTTCAGATAACTGCAAAACTTAATATCACTTTGGATCATTGCAAACTTATGGTAGAATAATAATTATTTTACGAAGATACTATAAAGCTCTGTGAAATTACTTAATCATATAGATCTTTATAGTATCTTCGTGAAATAATAAATGAAATGAATTATATTACTCTAACATTATTTGGCAATTATCCAGCGCTCAAAAGTTTTGCGATTATGTGGAGTGTCCGAAAACTTTTAGCTGGCAGTGTATATCTAAATAACATATAATGTTGATTTCTATATGGAACGATAGGGTGTTAATTATAGTTTATTTCATGTTCTGAAGGATTGAAATTGTCGGTTTAGAATTCAACCTCATTCGATTTTTTCTTTTTGTTTTTGTTCGTTTTGTTGTTTTTTTGTTTATTCAATAATGAGTTGATAAATGGCGACGGCCGATTACCGTCGATTTCAAATAAGATGTTTGATTTTTCCTTGTTTTCATTTTTAGCACGTCGAAAATTAAAAAAATATTTCCACGTGTATGTATGAAGCATATTTTTATTTTTTCCCGCTAAATATTATGATATTAACTAACCGCGTCTATTTGATTTTTTTTTAAATTTGTATTAACTAGAATTTTCATAGAACCAAATTTTTCCTATTGCATTCCATTATTAAAATGATTGATTTTAAAAATGTTTATTTAGAGAAAATCAATCTATTTAATACCGTCCAATAACTACATATTTTATTTGATCCTAATAAATCTGTGATTCGGTTTCATCAGTTTAACATTTTCATCTGTTCAAAAAAACAATTTAGTCAAGTTCACTGAATGGATCTAGTTATTTTTTTTTAATTTACCTTAAATAGAATATTTGTAGAGTTAAGCATTTTTCTATTTGATTGAACTAATGGTCCATCTTTATTGCAACACTCATATCAAGGGGGCGGGGGGTAGTGAAGGTGGAGAGAGAGGAATTCACTACCCCCCGCCTATTTTATATATATATAAAACACACATTATATATATATAAAACACACACGCGCGCGTGTGTGTGTGTGTGTGTCTGTGTGTTTGAAAAATCTATAGCTTATGTGATACAACAAATAGTTGGAGGTATTCATTTGGTCTCTTATGCCATATCAGCGACCAAAATGTTATAAGCACTCGGTAGCATAGGGGCAGCGGCGCGTAGTTATGAGTAGGTAGGACTAGGTTCAAATCGCATATAGGGCAAATATTTTCTTCGAAAAAAATCATTTCCAAAGGCCAGGGAATGACGAATTACGATGAAAAATCCTTGTAGTAAAGCTCTCAAATAATGCGTTCATTTTATTTTCGATTTATGAAATATTTTTTGCATATAGTACACTAAGCTTTACCGTGTACATTGTAAGCAAATGAAGATTAATTTGAATCTCATCTTTATTAACATATATAAATATATTTGAAAGAAATATGATCGTAGTAGGTTGGGAGACAAGGAAAAAAACCTATTTTATTTAAATAGATTCTATAAAAATTAATTTTTTTGTTTAGCCGTGTACAGTAGGCCGAAAGGAGGGGCAGTAGGTTCTGCGGGAGCGCTCGAAGTAGGCCCACCTGAGGTTCCGTAGGTTCAATTGTGACCCTCCCTGACCTCCTTTGAGTCAAAAAGTCTACTTTCTGCCATGCCGGAGGTTCATCGGAGGCTCTAACACATGGTACTTTCAAACATTGTACCCTCCTTTCGATACTCAATAACCCGCTCACGCCGATTTCTGCTCGCCTTCATTTTGTGGGTTGAACGCGGCTCGAAAATTTCGACTCGGGATTGCACGGCGATATCACGAATCATTGATGCCTATAAACGGCTCGCGGAGTTTACTCCTATTATTATTTTAATCGAGCATGCATAATCGATTGTTGGTCGCGGGAACAAAAGAGAAGCGGTACAGGATTTAGTTTGGGCAATCATTAGTATACGTATATTCACGGAAATTACTGTCAAATTTGAAGAATAAATTTTGATGATTAGCAATCTCTGCCAAACTGGTTACCGTGAAAAAAAAACGAAATTTATTCACCAATCGTATCGTAAGTATTATACGTTCATATTTATTAATAAATATTATATCGAATTATATGATGTACGTAATGACGGAAAGTACAAACAATTGACACGAAAAAGAGAAATAATTAGTTTACTAATAAACGATGTTGAAGTTTGCATCGTTGAAATGTAACGATTTTTTTTTATTTCCTCATTTTCTTCATCATCCAAAGTGTTATTTAGCAAATTTGGAATTCACATTTCTTATAAGGAGCCTAAAAAACATTGAGTATTTTTCGTAGTCTACGTTTACCAAAAAAAAGATCGGGCTGCGGAACATTCGTTGTAAATTTCAATGTCACACTTATGATTTTTTTGTTCAAATCAGGTTTTCGAAACCTTTAGGGCCTCAGGTCCAGCTGGTTGATATGAAACTTCAGTTTGGTAGGTGAAAAATAAAAAAATTATTTATCTCACGTTTTTCTCAGGGACGATTGCTTTACTATTGATAATATTGCGTTAATAAATAGTTATATTGAAAAAATCGGCGTTTTTTATAAGGAGTACAACTTTGCAGTGACCGTTTTTTGCAAAAGTTAAAGGCTTTATTATAAAAAAGTGGCTACATATTTTTTAATCAAAGTACTGCCCGTCGCTAGCTACGACCTCGGCCCATCTTTCAGGTAGCATTCGAATCCCGCGTCGATAAAAGTCTTGGTCCTTGGAGGCAATCCAGGAATCGACCCAATTTTTGACTTCTTCGTAAGTACCGAAGTGCTGGTCAGCCAAATCGTGTGCCATTGACCGGAACAAGTGATACTCGGAAGGGGCAATGTCTGGAGAGTACGGCGGGTGGGATAAAACCTCCCATTTCAGCGTTTCCAAGTACTTTTTCACGACATTTGCAACATGGGGTCGGGCATTGTCATGCTGCAGTATCACCTTCTCATGTCTTTCGTTGAATTGTGTCCGTTTCTCTTTGAGTGCCTTACTCAAGCGCATCAACTGACGTCGGTAGAGTTCCCTTGTGATGGTTTCGGATGGTTTGAGCAGCTCATAGTACACAACGCCCAGCTGGTCCCACCAGATACACAGCATCACTTTGGATCCGTGAATATTCGGTTTGGGCGTCGATGACGGAATATGACCAGGCAGTCCCCATGATTTTCGGCGTATAGAATCCTCCCCGTAAGCATCTACAAGCAAACGGTGGGCCTCAGCCGCAGATTTCTTGATGTTGAAGAAGTAAATCATAACCTCCCGCAAATACTGAGAATTCGGTTCGTAGATTGCCATGTTTGAGTGCCTATAACTTTATAATGCATACACGTATCCGTTAGCTTTTTTAAATTGTTTACATTGGCAGAGCCTCTAGTTTAAAATGCCACTTTTTTTATTGAGCTAGGGCCACTACTTCGGCCGCAGTGGCTCTCTAAGTGAAACGGTCACTGCAAAGTTGTACTCCTAATAAAACTATAATAAATATAAGCAAAACTGCAGGTACGATTCCATTTGTGGACAAATATTGTTTTTTTTTCGTTTCAGGCCCGCTTTTCGTGCGATGCCAGATAATTTTGCTAATTATTCACACCTCATCCTTTAATTACACAGATATTCTTCGTCAATACCTATGCCAATCCCACCAAAAAGAATTTGAAACGCATCATTATTTTTCTCACAACTAATTCCCAATCCACCGATTTTCGGAACTCTGCCCCTCAAGTTCCACTATATCGTTTTCGGGATAAAAATTGACACTTTGGGCCAATTAACATTTTTTTTTCACAAACCGTGATGAATAACTCAAATTTATGGTGTTGAAGTTTGCATCGTTGGAATGCAACCAAAGTTTTTTTCATATTTTTATTTACTTATTCTTGTTATTGTACAAAATGTTCTTTTGCGAATTGAGATTCCAGGTCTCTCAATAAGCACCTTAACCCTTAACAGTCATCGGGGAGTTGAATCAACCCTAGCCGTTTTTCGACCTGCGATACCTTCCAGAGAATTCATCCATTTTGAAAAAATGGACATTTTTTTTAACATTAAAAACAACACGACTCGAAAATAATCGGCATGGTCTTACCCACAAGGGTTGAAAATGCATTGTAGTATTTTTATTTTATTATTTTCAATTTTTCAATTATTTATCACTCTCCAAAGTGACGGGTTGATTACCCCAATGACTATTACGTCACAATCTGGAGGTGTGACTGACAAGTAACCCTTTGAAGTTAAAGGGTTAAAAAGTTGAGGATTTTTTTGTAGTCAAAACCTGCCAAGTGTAATTCATTCAATTCAAAAGAAAATTATTTCCATTGCTTCGCAACGATGCAAACTTCAATCGCATTCAAATTTTCATATTCATTTTTCACAAAAGCGATGTCAAATTTGTGAAAACTCTGAAGTTGAAATACTCATTGGACGGTGTTGAAGCAACGGTCGATGCAACGGACATTCCCGATTTTTTCATTTCTTTATTTTGATTATGATCTAAAATCTTTTTTTTTGCATCGGTGTTGAAGCAACATCGATGCAACGGACATTCCCGATTTTTTCATTTCTTTATTTTGATTATGATCTAAAATCTTTTTTTTTGCAACTTTTATACATTTTTTAATGAGAATTTTCGAAAATGGTTCCTAACCTTCGTAGCCTCAATACGCCAGAAAGAACTTCCGGAATACGAGAAAAAAATTTTTTCTATGCATCCCAACGATGCAAACTCCAATACCATCTCATTAGGCGTACCGATATGTATGGGAAAAAGAAACAACGCATCCTTCAGTGTTCATCAGACGAAATGCCCGACCCTCCTTATCGAGACGAAGAGGGAAGGAACCTAAAGGGAATCGTTCGCGTTTCATCCGACGACAATTACCTCCCGATGCGAGGAAATGATGATGAACGAGGAAAGAAGCACGCGCCTCTACTTCGTTTGCCGCTTTTACACCGATCGCTGCGTGCACGTGTATGATCGATTTTTTTTATGTACAATTGTTGGGCTTAACGTACCATCAACGATTTAACAGAAATGCCGTCGTTAGCGAGGTCATTATCGCTACGTATATTTTGCCCATATTTGTACAGAGGCCACCTCGTTGAAGTTTCTCTTTCTCTCTCTCTCTCTCTCTCTCTCTCTCTCTCTCTCTCTCTCTCTCTCTCTCTCCCTCTCTCTCTCTCTTTCTCTCTTTCTCTCAAAATGCAGACCTGAAGTTTTCCATTGCGAAGTTCATGCACTTTTGCGAGCTTGTACGAGTTCCTTGAAATATTTAATTTCGTCGTCTTCCCCCCCCCCCCCCCGATTTATTTTTCTTACTATGCGATTTTTCGCCCTTTTTCTTTCTTCGGATTAGTAATTTATTCTCGAGTAGGCTTTTTCTCGCGTAAAAAAATGCAAACAAAAAATACATCGCATTGAAGTTTGGAGCGCAACGATTTCATTTTCCATTTCTTAATTTTTGATTACTTCTCAAAACTTTTGTTGCAGATCGAGATCAAAATCTCTATTAAGTATGCGTCAAAACGTTGGAGTGATTTTTATAGCCTGAATTGATACAAATATATGTCGGTAATAAAAAAAATCGTTTCCGTTACATTTCAACGATGCAAACTTCAATGTCATTAAAATATAAACTTTGCATTTGTACTTACGATTCCGTACCAGTACTTCGGAATTCCAAATCTACAAATATATCCAGGGAAAAATAATTCTCGATTAACGAGAGTTTCGAAAAAAAAATGCTATTGAAGTATGCATCGTTGAAATGCAACGAAAGTTTCGTAGTCCAATTTTTTTAGCTCATTTAGCCCTCCAAATTCGCTGCATCGTTTTTCAGGATTTTTATTAAAGATCCTCACCCTAAATGTATGAGATAAGATTTTTTATGAAAGTGAAAATGAGAAAACGAAAAAAAAAAACGAAGACTTTTCGTTGTATTCCAACGATGCAAACGTAAGTTAAAGAAGGGAAAGATTTCTCTTCCCTCTGTTGGATCGCTCTTTTGTTCGAATTGTTTTTTTTTCTTCTTATTTCTTTCCTATTATTCCCGATGAGGTTGAAGTTTGCTTCGTTGGGATGCAGCATCATTTCAATTCCACGACGTTGAAGTTTGCATCGTTGTAATGTAACATCCGCAGCCCAAATGTGGCCGAAAAAATTGGATTACGAAACTTTCGTTGCGTTTCAACAGTACAAACTTCAATATCATTTCATTCCTTATTTTTATTAGTATCGAAATCCATATTTTGTAGATTTAGGTTGTAGATCGCTGAATCATGATCCTAAAAAATGATCATATCACGTGATCCTCGAGGCTTAAATCTGAAACAAAAAAAGATTTCCTTGCATGCCAACGATGCTAACTTCAACGTTTACAGGGCCGCGAGCAGAAAAATCATAAGCGATCAAATAATTGAACTGAACCCATATAAAAACAATCCCGTAAGATTATAAATATCGAATGCATTAATCATATTGTCGTGTGTTGGGTAAGAGGTGCTCTCCGCGTCGTTGCTTGTAATGTTCGGAAAAAGGACGTCGGTGAAAAAGAAAAAGAAATTTATAAAAACGCGAAGAAGGGAAGGGAAAAGAGAAGAGAAACGCCGCGTGTCGCGACAATCGGTCGGGTTCCCGCAAACCGAGATAAATCTTGTGACGACAGGGTCCAGAAGCGTGGATAAAGGGATACGAAATACATACATACATATATACACATATATATGTATATACACACACACACATATATCGGGTGACCTATTTTAGCTGATCCAAACAAATATCTCGAAAAATAAGGAACACGTAAAAAAAGTAAGGCACAAAAGTTACGAGGTAGAAGTTCGCATCGTTGGAAAGCAAAAAAAAATTAATTCTTTTTAATTGCTCAATTTTTTTGGTCATTTTTGGCTGTGGAAATCGCTTAAACGTTTCCACGTATTTTTATTGGAAATTCACGCCCTCGATTAGCAAAAACACGACTTCGGATAATGATAAAAATGAATAAATAACAAATAAAGAGAACAAATATCGTTGCATTCCACCGATGCAAACTTCAACGTCATAATTTTTTTTCGCATATTTGGCCTACAAAATTTCCGCAATCATTTTTTATATTCGTATTTAACAATCTACTATTTAAATTCACAAAAAAGATCTATAATAATAATAATAAGAAAATGAAAAGGTAAAAAAGAACTTTCGTTGCGTTCCAACGATGCCAACTTCATCAAAAGTTGCAGGTTTTTTGCGACGGGTGCACAACAGGGTGACATCAATAGATTTTGAGCTGGCGCTATTTACCGTCATTTCTGTTAATGAGGTTAACAGAATCTCATTAACCTCATCTTCGCTTTTTAACATGAAAATTTGTGTTTCGCTCTACTCACTATTTCACGTTAAAAAAAAAAAGAAAAAACTTTTGCCCCTTTTTGACCTCCTAATGTTTTTGATGCGGCTTGAGGTGCTCCACAAGATGCTTGAAAAAAATGCACCATCCAATTTTAAAAAGTGGAGGTGACCTTCACAGTGCGTCAGCGCCTCCACCGAAATAATACAAATTGGTCGCATTTGATGGCCCCCTTCACACCGTACAACTTTTGTCTGGAACATTTTTTTGCGACGTCGATAATTACCGAGTTATTTCGGGTGGCAGAGATAAGAGAGACACCCTGTGTATACACACACACACACATATATATATATACATATGAGGTATTCCACGTGAATCCGGTGGACTTTTTCCCTAACCCCCGCCAATTTGATTTTTTAATCTGATTCCATTGACTCTAAAAGACACCCTGAATTTTTTTACATTTTTCGAAACGCCCTTAGTAAAAAAAAATATCCGAAAAAAGCCCTGATTAGAAAATCTGAAAAAATTCCGAAAAATGCGTGATTATATGTAAAAATTTTCAAGCTATCACCCGCAGTGGAAGTATGATTTTTTCTGTGCTTTCTGAGCGATTAACGTTTAAAAAATCCGAAAAATTGACTGCTAACTGTTCAAAGTCCATGATTGTGATTTTAGTTATTCAAAAATGGTTAAAAAATTCATTGTGGGTATCAAAATATTTAAGAATCCGCCCGAAGTAAGCGGTTCTTGAATTTTTTCGGATTTTTTTAAACGTTAATCGCTCAGAAAGCACAGAAAAAATCATACTTCCACTGCGGGTGATAGCATGAACATTTTTACATATAATCACGCATTTTTCGAATTTTTTTCAGATTTTAAGATCAAGGTTTTTTTCGGAGAATTTTTTTTTTTTGACTAAGGGTTGTTCCGAAAAATGTAAAAAAATCAGGGTGTCTTTTAAAGTCGATGGAATGAGATTTTTAAAAAATACATCGAATTGGCGGGGGTCGGGGAAAAGTCCACCGGATTCACGTGGAATACCTCATATATATATATATATATATACATATATATATATATATATATATATATATAAACTTATGAGTCAGAAATTCGCTGCACTGTAAGTTGTGTCGGGCATTAAGTATCAAGAATGACGAGAGTGTGTTGCCCGGACCCGGAGACCAACGCGAATATACCATACGAGCGAAAGTCTCTCCCTCGAGGTTTCATCTCGTTTTTTCGGCATTCGTCATGGTTTCGTGCCGGTACCGGGTACAACGAGGACTTTTTGGGTTTTATCTCCCGATGGACCGTCAGTTGCGTGTGGGTGAGCGGGTACAAACGACACGCACACTCTTCTCGGCGAATCTTCAAGCGCGAATTTACCGACAAAACGTTTTATGCTCTCTTTCTATACACATATGTATACATGTATATGATACACCCACTACGACACTAAACTGTAAGTACTTAAACTTCCATAAGAGATCTACCAACATACATATACCGCAGCACGAAAAAAAAACATCTTCGTGGCCGCCGCGCATGAAATATGGATTATTTTTGACAATAAATATTCGGAAGTATTCGGTACTCTCGTACGATCTGAGCCCACCGAGGCAAAAGAAAGTACATTCACGTGATATATCCAGGCATACGCGGATCATCGTTGACCTTTTTGCTACCAGTGCGTACATCGTAGATCTCGTTTTTTTTCTTCATATTTTTATTTTTTTGCCACTGGTAAGAACTTTGGTGGCCACCTTCGATTTTGTCGAAACTCGTGTATGTGGTGGAGCAATAAGAACTATCAGATACTTTTTTTTTTGAATTGGAGAAAAAACGGGTTTGAAGGGTGGCAGACGCCCTTGAAGTGGAGCACGTCAAGGGCTTGCACTTATGACGTTGAAGTTTGCATCGTTGGAATGCAACGATTCTTTTTGACATTTCTGCATTTTTATTATTATTTAAAACTTTTTTTTTTGCAACTCAAGCTCGTAAGTCTGTAATAAAAATAAGTAAAAACGGTCCATTAATTTTCTAGCCTACATCGGCCGAAAAGAAATGTTATCCATGAAAAAGAATTAACTTTCGTTGCGTACCAACGATGCAAACAATCATTTGCACTTTCGTACACAAACAGTACACCAATTTCAGTGAAACAGAAATGAAAATTCTTTTGATGCGAAACAACCGGACATCCACTATGGGTACGTTGAAACAAACAAAACTTAAGGGATGAACCACGTCGAAAGGGGTGGATTAAATTCAATGAATATATTAACACTTTGGAGGGGGAATAAAATGAAACATTACCTTTTTTTTGCATTTTTGATGGATTATGAACTTAAAGGGGTTGACCGCATTCTATCGATCTTCGACGATTTTTTATTAAAAGTTTTGAGATTTGAGGGAAATCAACGGTGGATTCGTATTCGGGAACTAAAGACGCATGGATATAGAGTTGTGAAGAAGATATTCAAAGTTCACATTTTTTTTCCCATCTCGGCCAAGAATATGTGGGAACACTGAATCGTCCATCATTTTCTTTCTGCTTCGATTTGGAACTACAGTCTGTGCTCATTCCTTTCGTTATCGTTTTTCCTTCGAAATGCCGTTTGATTGATGGAGTTCTGATTATTATTCGACTTTTGACAGAATTTCAAAGACGGAGCATCGATTTTCACAAATTTATCCATACCTACCCATTTGCCTCTTTTTCGAGTTTCAAGTGGATTTTCCGGACAACCTGATTGAGATATAGGGATGAATCAAGCGGCATTCTCTAAGTCGATCAAAAAACTTTTCAAAACCTCCCAAATAAGTTTATGTAACCCCAATAGGACCGGTGCTACGGCGGTTTGAAATTTGGGGATTTTGATGATTTTAGAAAAGTGGCCAAAAGGGTCGAAAAAAAATGTTGACTTTAATATCTTTTCAAGGGTTTATCCGATGGGAAATATTACGCTGATTACGAATATCACCGACTTTTTGGTGAAAGCTCAAAGCTACCACGGTTAAACCCCAAAAAATGTGGGGACCCCAAAAGTGTGGAAAAAGACTATGAGGCAGTCCCCTTCACAGAAATCATCGTGTCTCCTTCAATTTTTGGCATTTTAACAAACATTTTGTTTGAAATAAAAATGAAGACTCTAGGATATAAAAATATGCAATAAACAAACAATCGGTTTTTTGAAATTTCAAGCTCATGCAGACCCCTTAAGTCATGCGTGAGATCAGGTAGCTGTGTGTCCCAAACGAGATACATAATATTTTATCCCTCACTTTCTCTCTGTCTATCTCTCTCTTGCACTTTCTCTCTCCCTCCATCCCTCCCTCTCTCTCTCTCTCTCTCTCTCTCTCTCTCTCTCTCTCTCTCTCTCTCTCTCTCTCTCTCGTGTACTCGTTTTACCTGACACTGACGTCATTGCGATCGGGAAAATAACCGACTCGACGTCAACCTCGCTCTCTTGCTCTCTCCCTTTACCTCTTACTCTACCTCTGCTTCTCGCGTAATAATAAATATAAAAAATAAAACAGTACAGAAAAAAAATCATTCCTCTAATTGCTCGCCGATAATCACTCGCTCTCGTGACTCAACGCGCCGATTATCGAACGAGGCCAAAGTTGTCCGTACGGAAATCATCTGTGCGTAATTTTGCTCATCAAGCGTGCACAAAGAAACGATAAAAATGGCAGCTTTGCCGCGTGTATCTGTGTCATTGTTGTTGCTCAGGTGGTGTTTCATTTTTTTTTTTTTTTCATTTTTTAAACTCGGCTTTTATTGTTTCGTGACAGGCTTATTGTTGCTGCACAAAGAATAGAGTGAAAGAGAGGCAGGGTAATAAAGAGAAAGAGAGCGAGAGAGAGTGAAGGAGAGAGGAGGAGAGAAAGAGATGGGCGCACAGAGAAAAGTAAGGGAAAGATTATGCAGGATACCTTTTGGAGTGATGAGAGATGCTTAAATGGGTTGAAAGAGGTGTGCATAATCCTGATACAATGTACCATCAGTACGCACCCGTGCAGAAGTTTCCGTAGGGATTCAATTGGATTCCCATACTTGTCCCCACTTCCATGCGGTTGAAGTTTGCATCGTTGGGTATGCAACGAAAATGAATATTTCTGAATTTCTTTCATTTATTTCGACAGATTTTGTTTGCAAAAATCCTTCAACCATTTTTGAAGTTATTCATTGAGCTTATTCATTGAAGTTATTCATCTTTCATAATAATAAAAATATGGAAAACAAAATGCAAAAAAAAACTTTCGTTGCGTTCCAACGATGCAAACTTCAACATCATCCACTTCCTGATAGTGATCCAATGCATTGGCCATCGCATTGGAACCCTATACTAAAACGTCACCCTCGTAACATTGGATTCTCCACGGGATTCTCCATTCGGATCCAATTCGAATTGGATTCCAGTGGATTTCAATTAGAATCCTAAAGGATTCCCACATTATCGAACAGAATCCTAAACGATTCTTGATAGATTCCAACGCATTCTGTACGTTGAATTTTCTAAGCAAAATATGTAGATATACAAAACGAGTGGGTCTTAAAAAAGCTCATCTTAAGGTAGTACTAGCGGATTGATTAGTCAACAGAAAATCTATAAGTTATCGAATCTGAAAAACGCAAAATATAATGTATTTGGGTATAGTAATAAACACGATACAGAAAATAATTATTCGAGAAGTGCATGTGATAACTGTTTGTATTATTGTTTGGTAAGTGAAGTAAAATCGCAATCAGATTTGACTTGAGGTGTCACAGGCCGCCATTTCGTAATTCTGGCAATATCCGTGGCAACGCTGTATTCAGGTGCTTTCGATACATGTCAAGCATGTGTTTGTTTGACTGGTAATCACTGTTTTGAACCATAAAATTCTTCAACAAGCAAATGTTGAAAATGAGATTAAATTCTATTGAAATTTGGTGTTGTCTTCTGAAAAATGTGGTGTGTGTTTAAATTAAAAACTGCAGTGTACACCTCGCAAATTGTATCGTAGCTCGGCGTTATTCAATACGTACAGATTTAATTTTTACAGAGTCAATTGTCATTTTTTAACAAATTGGGCAAATCACATTTTGATAACGGGTTGTTGAATACTAATACGGATATTCAAATTTATTAGTGTGTAACATGAAAAAAATGTCAAAGCGCTCAGTAGAAGTACAGCCGACATTGCGCGATACACCGCGTGTATCGCGAATTTTTACAATGTGCACTGTAAACGCGTAACCGCGTCAACCCAAACAAAAAAAAATTCTATCGCGTGGTCACCCTCAGTCTCGACATCTACTCAGTGCTTTTGGTGCTCTCGTGGCGTAAAGTTTTGCGCAGTGCCTTCGAGAAACGACAATTGTTTATAATCAATGTGAAAACGGACACACACACAATGAACAAGGACGAACTGTTAGTGAAGAAAAAGTGCCGTGAAAGATTTGTCGCTGCTGAAAAGAGGACGAAAAAACGAAGTGAGTATTGTATTTGTACTTTTCTATCCCGCTTTCACGTACGAGGGTGGGGTGAAAAGTTTCCGGCCTGACCAAGAGATGGTGCCACTAGGTCTAGTTTTGGAGCGGCGTCCTACAGTACCATTCCTACCGAGCTTGTATGTACAGTTTCAGCCCAATCGCTACGTTAGTTTGCGTTTGAGAGCATATTGCGCGAGACGCTTCCGTTGTTTTCGTAAAAATGGAAAAATTGGAAAAACGTGCTGTCATCAAATACTTCCATTTGAAAGGTTTTACACCAAAACAAATAAAAGAAGAGATGGATTCAGCACTAGGAGACTCCTCCCCATCATATTCAACTATTAATCAGTGGGTTTCTGAATTTAAAATTGGTCGTGTGAGCACCTCTGACGAGCTTCGCTCAGGACGGCCCGTTGAAGTCACAACTTCAGAGATGATTGAAAAAATCCATAAAATAGTGTTGGAAGACCGCAGGTTGAAAGTGCATGAGATAGCTGAGACCTGTAGGATGTCAGCTGAACGTGTGCGAAATTTTTTGCACAACCATTTGGACATGGAAAAGCTGTGTGCAAGGTGGGTGCCGCGTTTGCTAACGCTCGACCAATCGAGCGTTTGCTAACGCTCGACGCTACCGACAATTTGGCGCTGTATAGACGTAATCCAAACGAATTTTTGCGTCGATTCATAACTGTTGATGAGACATGAGTCCGTCACTACACTCCTGAAAGTAAAGAACAGTCAAAACAGTGGGTTGGAAAAGGGGAACCAACCCCAAAGAAGGCAAAAACAATTTTATCGGCAAACAAGGTTATGGCTACTGTTTTTTGGGATGCGAGAGTTATGAGAAATGTGTCAGTGTTGATGGAGGTTATGTTGAAAAATAAAGCAAAAAAAAATTTTTAAATATCGTTTTTCTTGATCAGGCCGGAAACTTTTCTCCCCACCCTCCTATAATGATGCTTGATGTACATAAAGCTAGTCACTATCTGCATTATTTGCTATTTCACAGTGTAAAAAATTGTCAATGAAGTCGTTCATTTTATAACATTTTTAAATGTAAAAATTCGTGGGTCCGCTCGTTTACTTTTAACAGTTTCACATAGTAAAATTCGCAAGTCGGTCCATCTACTGTTTGCAGTTTCACATTGTAAAAATTCGTGAGGCGGTCCATCTACTGTTCACAGTTTCACACTGCGAAAATTTATCGATCGCTTAGCATAAACTCAATAGTCCTACAGTTCTTTGTGTGAAACGTGGCGTGCACTTTTTCGAGTTTCACGTAGCAAATATCGCAGGTTATGTACCGAGAGGCGCTATTGACGCGAGACACAGTACATTTTGATGGGATTTCCATCAAAATTTACAGGATTTTTATTTCCGTGTATTATTATTTCCGTTCCAAAGTTCGATCCGCACGGATTCTCTATATGGTGCGGGTTAAATGCATTGATTTCGTGAATTAATTACTATTGTATTTAGCCGGTAAGGCCTGCAGAGTTTTCGCGGACGTCATTTTTTATGTGTCTACTGCAGCAAGGAAAAAAATCAATTTCTTTTCTAATGGGGAGGATCGTGCACGTACTACCTTAAAAAAGTATAAATCGCTTAAAAAGGTATATCTCAAAAATCTATTTGAATCACATTACTGAAAATCTACTGTGATTATCGTTTGTTATTTATTTTACCGCACTTTGACATAATGTGTCAAAGTGCAGGTTATGTTGCAACACGACGAGTTTTTCTCGTGATTTTTCACAAATTTTCGATTCGAACTTGGTGAGAATTCGCAAACGGCGTTCATCGGGGAACAGTGCAGAATCCAAGTGGATCCCCATGAGGACATGTGCGGAGGAGATGTGAGTGCATCTTGGGACTCCCCAACAAATTTGTGAACGCGATCGCGAAGGGATATTTTTTTCTGCGACCCAATGAACTCCCGTTGAGAATTTCATTAAAAAGTTTTTTAAACGATGACAATCAGGAATAGCGCGAAATCCACTCGGATTCCGATATGGACTCTTTACGAGCGGTATCCTTATCAAACCCTATAGGGATGTGGCCGAATCTGCAGACTCCGTAACAAATTTCATCACGGGTACATCTATATACGTGTATGTGTGTATGGCAAATGTAGACTATCGATCGAAGTGAAAGTCCTCTTATATATATGTATATATATATATGTGTGTGTGTGTGTGTGTGTGTGTGTGCGCGCGCGCGCACACACACACACACACACAATCGGCGGCAGCAGACGCGCGATCAGTGTGCGGTTCGGGCGATCTCCCATATCACGCAACATTAGCCTGGGTCAATATTTGGATGGGTGACTGTTTGATCGTAGCAAAATTATCTGGTCATCGCGAATTTTCTAGTCCCGTCGTTGGCGGCTTGCCATTATTTGAGTCAGACAAACAATTTTCGTCCAAAAAGGTTACCTGGGCAAAAAGTCTCACTTAGACCGGGTTGTCGGACCAATTGGATGAGATACTTAAAATTTTATTTCAAATCGCATTTTTCTGGGTGTGATTTTCGGTGTGCCTTATCGCGAGAAGAACTTGGACCGAGTGCCCTCCTTTATCCTTCACCTATATATATAGGTTATTTATGTATTTGTTTATTTTACTTACACACACACATACACACACACACACACACACACACACACACATACGTTGATAAATAAATGAAAACATAAATATACATACATATATATATATACATATACATATATATAGAAAGAGAGATTGAGAAAACCGAGTTTCGTCCAACCGGTCAAGCACTCAACACGAATGCCACTTATGCAAACTTAGCTCCTCTGTCCTTTTCTTTCTCTGTACCTCTTTCGTTACGGGTCGGACGGATAAAAGATACATGGATGCTTTGGGGTCCCACAATCCATACACATATATGTTAACCCACTCAGGCACATGCGATTGAAACTTCTCCCTCTCTCTCTCTCTCTCTCTCTCTCTCTCTCTCTCTGTCTGTCTCTGCCGATCTCTCGAAACTCGTCACAATGTTACCGAGGTCTATTTTTAAGACGGTGTATGCCCGGCTCTATATATACTCTGGGGAATACCCGCGCGCGCACAACTCTCGAATCAATTGAAAGGCTCCAGAGTGGTTCGATGAGCATTGATACAGGGCGCGAGATATCCCTTGAGCAATCTGTATATATATATGTATACATACTCATGCGCGTGCTACTTTCTTCGTAGACTCGTAGCGCTTCGCGGTATTGCTCGTTTAATTAATAATGTCATTGATTAATAGTACAATATAATTATATATATATATATACATATATATATATATAATTTATTATGCAAAATAAATATATGTATTATCCCTTAAAATGGTCAATAGACAGGGTATCCCATTTATAATCAGACATCGAAATAACTTATTTCGCTATACCTTAATAAGGGCGGATTCAAAATATTGACAGAAACGATCAGCAATGGAAAAAATAAAAACATACATTTATAGAATATGAATATATATTTTATGAATTTATATGAATTTTATGAATTATATTTATATGAATTTATATATAATATGTGTAAACTAAAATAAATCAAATACAAAATTTGAAAATTTAGAAAATTGAAAAGTTAAACGAAATGAAAATGATTTTTTTTCCAGTTCGTTGCAATCCAACGATGCCAACTCCAGACCCATTAGTGCGTACAGAAAAACGATTGATGGCGAAACAATTATAAAGAATTAATAAATTAAAAATAATATATACAAAAATGAGTACATTTTTCAAAAACTTTCCTTGCAATCCAACGATGCAAACATCAGACCCATTAGTACTTATAAATACCCATGTACGTGTATGTATGAATGGACACGTGTGCGTCCCACGTTATTCAACAGTAAGCCGACACAAAATATCATAAAATCCTTCGATCCTTATACTTCCTCTGCAAAATCGTTCTCAAGCGAATTCATTTCACGATCTAAACGAAATTCCATGTCTTCGAATTTTTTCCTGTTGTTGTTGTTGTTTTTTTTTCAGTTATTTTGTATATTTTACCCCCGCGGGGTCTGTACTCGCATAACGTTATATGTACAGTGTGCATGTACACCCGTATGTATCGGGTAGCACACGTGGGTATACGCGTTACTCGGTCGGTGCTGCAGTATGCATGCACTATCCGCCGTAACGAGAGTCGCCAGAGATTCTGCCCACACGTCTTTGCTGTTCCTCATTCCAACCGTGTGTCTTGCTTTTTTTACCGCTTTGCTTCGAGAATTCTCGTGAAGGTGTCTGCGCCTCCGAGGCTGTACGTACACCTATATATATATATATATATATATATATATATATATATATATATATATATATATATATATATATATATATGTCAATATTATGTTGGGATTGAAAGACACAGGGAGAGAGATTTTCCGCAATCAGTGAATTAATCACGGCTGCTCGTTTGCCCATAGGGCTATCGAGTGAAGAAAGGGATGCGATTTATATTTACGTATATATATATATATATACAGGGTGTCCTGTTATGAATGGATGATCCCGCAACTGTCGATAGGTCAGATCATGTCCTACTACACTGAGAAAAAAAATCATTAATCCAATATCATTGGTGTTGTTGAATGAAATTTCGTTGATTCAATTGTAAAATTGTTGGTGTAAATAATCGGTTTTCTTCGTCCAAACAAAATGCTATTGACTTTAATAACATGATAAAATAAGTTTTTTTTTCATTCAAAAGATATATTGTTAACAGAGAACAATATATTATTGAAACTATCTAAAAAATATCGCGAACAAATTATATAGTTTTGAATGCATTTTCTGCAACGAACAAAAAAAGCGTTTCAATTCATAAAAATATTGTTGATTCGAGTTCACAAGAAAAATTGAATTTCGCTCGTTTGATTCAGATAAAATTTCTATTGAGTAAATATGTTATTTTATTTTTTCCACCATATCCGATGTTAATTTTTAAGTACATTATTCGTTAAAATATTACTGTGTTATTTTGATTCAAAAATCTTAAGGAAACGTCTGAATTTGTTAAAAAATTATGCGAAAATAAAATTTGCTTCTTGCGCATTTGGTTGAAAAAATTCGACCAAATCATGGCCAAGCGCCATCGAAATTACAGGTGTGAGGAAACCCGTAGTTCTCGTAGTAACCGCTAGAAGCTGCCCGCGCGCTCGTTTCTCGTAAGCGCAGCGTGAACCGAAAATTTACTTAACGCGGTCCTCTAGTTTCTCGGCTGTTTTTTTTACGGCTTTTTCAATAATTTTTTACGGACAAAACATCGAAATAATCAATCTCATTGTTTTTGCATAATCTTTATTAACATTTAAATAAGCTTTACAAATTTTTTGAAGTCAAAATATATAATAGAATAAACGTTATAATGGCCGACAGGAAGACATCAAGTAAAAGAGGTGCTTGACGGTGACCAAGATTGCGGCTGTTCTGCTTATCTGAAATCGAAAAACCAAACGGCATTTTAATCTTCATATTTAAGACTAGCGATTGAACTAGAGTGAATTCTAAAGTACAAAAATTGACTTTTTTATACACTTTTGAAAATTACATTCTATTTTTTACTCATTTTTTCTTAAGTTTTTCGCTCGTACAAAAAAAAACTATCGAAGCAATCATGATAATCCTAGTTCAATCGCTGGCGTATAACATATTAAAGATGCTGTATAAATTTGAACAAGATCGGTGCAGTAGTTTCTGAAATATCTTGGTCACCGTTTCGAAAAATGGTGTTTCGAGAAAAACGCGTTTGAAAGTATACCTGCTCCGTATACCTGCTCCGTTCCAGGGCCGTAACTTGTGAACCACATCGAATATCAAAAAATCCTTTGGCACACATTTTTTACACATGTTGTAGATGTGATTTATGAAAAAAATCGCTTTTTTCGACCCGAGAAACTAGAGGACTGCCTTAAACGCCGGAGAAACTCTAAAGAGTATCGTTTTTTTGGTCTTTGGCTAAGCTTAAAGTGTAGTCTCTGTTCTTATCAGTTGAATATCTGATATTCTCTCCATGGATATTCCATTGGATATCTGATATTCTCTCCACTATTATCGTGGATAATCATTTTAATGCTCACTTTTTATTTAAGATTTAAAACAAATTGAAAAACTTACGCCTCATGGCATATTCGTTTCGATGTAGTAAAGAAATAATTCATTCCATCAATATTTTTGTACGAAACAAAAAACGTTGTAGCAACCGCTCAATTATTTCATCCATACATCTATGGATTTTATATAGAATGATTTCAATAGAATATAACTTTATTTGAAGGGTAATGTAAATATTCAGACAACAGAAGAGATTTTCAAATAAAATAATATGTTATTTGAATCAATCACATTTTCCAATATTTTATAGTATTGTAACAATCTCATATATCGATGGCATTCCGCGATCAGATATTTATTTCAATCAACCAATATATTTTTTTAATTGAATTGTTTTTTTTCAGTGTATATGCTGGAATTTCAGTTTAGTAAAATTCCCAC
Source organism: Ophion slaviceki (assembly GCA_944452715.1). Classification (NCBI taxonomy): domain Eukaryota; kingdom Metazoa; phylum Arthropoda; class Insecta; order Hymenoptera; family Ichneumonidae; genus Ophion; species Ophion slaviceki. The sequence goes on from OX101789.1 coordinate 27,090,601, forward strand.
AGTTTTCGAGATTGTGAGCTTTATGTTATTTTACGAAAAAAAATCATCTGCTTTTGATTTTTCGCATGCTATTTCTACAAATGATATGAATCGACAATGACTAAGCAACTTTTTTAAGTAATTGGCACGATTTGCGTAGTACATTTTTTTTGCACCGCAGGCTATCAAAGTCAGATGTTCGAAAAGGTTTGTATGAAAATTCTGCATAGGATCTTTTTTCGTAAAGTTTCCTTAACATTCAAGGTTAAAAAGAAGACGTTTCTAGATAAAACAAATACCCAAGAGTATTTAAAAAAGAAACCGGGGCGAAAAAGTTATCATTTGTAGAAATGGGATGCGAAGAATCAAAAGCAGATGATTTTTCTCTTGAAAACCATGGGACTTTAACTAAATAGAAATCTCTGCATATAGTAGGACATGATGTGACCTATCGACAGCTGCAGCGATTATCAGACACGTTATGAATGAAATGATATATCTATAAAGAAATTTAATAACGAAAGTGTATAACGAATGTACAGAGCGAATGATGTTGAAGTTTGCTTCGTTGGAATACAACGAACATCATTCAAATGCTTTTACGTATTCTCATTAGAGATTTACGACCTCAATTTGGTGAAAAATCTTTGGATACGCATAGAAGTAAAAAAATGGAAAATGAAGAAAAAAATCGTTGCATCCCAACGATGCAAATTTCAACGTCATTCAAGGTGTCAGCAGCGATTCAAGGTGTCAAATCGCATGCTGTCATTGAACTCATTCAAATTGTACGCGAATTAACGTCAACGTTACACGTATCGAAAGAAAAAAAAACAACATCATCGTCTGCACAAGAAGGTTATGGCCCTTTGTTTTAATGAGATCGAAGTTTGCATCCTTGGAATGCAACGAAACTTAATATTTCTGGATTCCTTTTATTTATTTTGGCAGATATTTTGCCTACAAAAATTCTTCAACCTTTATTAAAGACATTTATTTTGCGATCTACAATATACATTTTTTAAAATCTTCCATAATAATAAAAGTATGGGCATTGAAATGTGAGAAGGAACTTTCATTGTATTTTAACGATGCAAACTTTAACACCATTTGTTTTCAATCCATGATTGAAAACTTTAACACCATTTGTTTTCAATCCATGATTATCCATGATTATCTGCCAAAATAAATAAAAGGAATCCAGAAATATCAAATTTCGATCTCGTTTTCAATCATCGGTTGAAAACAATCGAATCGAAAATTGTTGGGGGTGGTGGGTGGTGTGTACCACGGGGGGATTCCGGGTCGTCCTGTAGGTTGCGAAGCTCGTGGTATACGACGAGATTTATCGTCGAGAAATATTCGAGATGTTGGTCCATACCTTTTTTGTTCTTTTTCCTACGAGTCTTCTCGTAGGAAACGAATTATATATATATAACTTCGTAATATATATATACGTGCATATCTACGTGCACACACAGCATGCACACAACTATATTTGGTAACGCGTGAAAATGTTTCAAGATATTCCAACAATTATTTCTCTTCGTTCTCTCTCGCCATAGCTTTTTCTTTTCCCTTTCTATACGTCTATTCTCATCGACGAGTCGGTCCATATCTTATCGGCGCTCCGCGGGTATATTTGAGACAATGGACGATCGTACATCAAAGAATTCGACCGCGAAAGCGAAGACCTAAACAAATTTATTTAGAAAAACTAATGAGAATAATAATATTAGTGATATTGATGTCAAAAAATTATAACAATGACGTTGAAGTTTGCATCGTTGGACCGCAACGATTTTTTTGTTCATTTGTCATTTCAATTCATTATTTTTATAATCATCTTGATTGCAAATTGAGGACGTAAATCTTTAATAAAAATACGCAAAAACGTTTGAGTGCTTTTCAGAGCCAAAAAAATGGAACGAATTAAAAGAATGAATTTTGTTGAGTTCCAACGACGCAAACTGCAACATCATTTATAATAATCGTACCTGTAAGTAGTATGATGATGATCTCGATATAATGTAATAGTGGTAATAGTAACAGAAACAACCCGAGTAGAAATCTTGCTCCAGCTACAATAAACACCTGATCAGGCATCCTGACTTCTTTTTCCAGCCTTGATCAGAATTTTTTATCAAGCCCTGATCATTTTTGAAACACAATCCCTGACTTCCGTCTGATCAGGGTAAAAAATCAAGGCCTGATCAGGGTAAACTATCAACGCCTGATCAGGGTAAAAAATTAAGGCCTGGTCAGTGTAAAAGATCAAGGCCTGATCAGCGTAAAAAATTAAGGCCTGATAAGAGCTTAGTTTTTCACGGCTTGATCAAAATGAAAAATCATATGATTTTTCACGGCTCAGGATGACCGATTTTTTCCTGAAATAAAAAATACAACGCATACACAAAAGAGAAAAAGGTACCACTTTATAAATAACGCTGATCGTTTATTTTTTAATCTAAATATAAAATTTATCACATATATTTTTCACATATATCTATGTGGAAAACAAACATCATTTTTCTTGTATTTGTAATAGAACAAAAACTCGAAATAAACTAACATATATCACTGTATTATATTCCACTTATCATCCCGAAATAAACTAATATATTTTCTAAACAAAAACTTAAGAAACTTCGTGAATAAAGTAAACAGAGCTCAACGTTCTTATGACCAGACGTTTCTAGGAAACGTTACATTGGGCGTTCTGTTCGTTTTTTTACGCGACGCTCGAAACTTGTCCCAGTCTTTTGCTGAATTAATCAGGCCTTGATACCGCTCCAACAGCTTGTCCAATTTGCTTCGAAAGAACTTCTATTCCGTGTTCCCTATATTTCGAAATGACAGCCACTGAAAAATACGAAAATGTGTATCCCACTTAGAATTCAATGTCTACATATATATCTATATAAGGTATGCACATTATTTTATTAGGGTGGCACAAATTTGAGCTCTATTTTTTTCCTTTTTCTCACCATCCAATTATCTACTTTAAAGAAGAAAAAAAATTGTTGCAAAAGCTGCGAGCGGTCATTTTTTAACGAAAATTAGAATCGAAGCAGGAGAGCCTGTACAGCGAAGACCAACCAAATAATGGTGAGTTGACAGCATAGTGCAGTTCAGTGAATGTAATGTCCATCCGAAGTGCATTTCTTATGGGCTAACTTGCACCGATGGAAATACTTTCACTTAACTGAACTACGCAGTCAACTTATTATTCGGTTAGCCTACGCTGTCTGGGCCCGTAGCGAAGGCTAACCAAATAATGGTAAGTTGACAGCGTAGTGCAGTTCAGTGAATGTAATGTCCATCCGAAGTGCATTTCTAATGGGCTAACTTGCACCGATGGACTTACTTTCACTTAATTGAACTACGCAGTCAACTTGTCATTATTCGGTTAGCTTACGCTGTCCGGGCCCGTACAGCGAAGGCCAACCAAATAATGGTAAGTTGACAGCGTAGTCAGTTCAGTGAATGTAATGTCCATCCGAAGTGCATTTCTAATGGGCTAACTTGCACCGATGGACTTACTTTCACTTAACTGAACTGCGCAGTTAACTTATCATTATTCGGTTAGCCTACGCTGTCCGGGCTAATCGGCACCGATGGCAAAACATTTACCAGATTGAACTACGCTGTCAGCTTACCATTATTTGGTTGGCCTACGCTGTCTATTTTCTCCTCTGGCAAAGGAGACGGACCAAGTAAAGAAAAATAAAAGCGATACACAAAACAAATATAAATCTACTTACATAGTGGTAGCGCCAGCACATGCCAATCCTCAGGAATTTCGAGTTGTTCCTCGCTGAGAGGATCTGTTCCGGATCTGTCAAATGTATCATAATAAATATTTAAACCAATGCATATATAATTTGGCGTATGATTAATTTACAGTCAGATTTAATCCAATTTATATTTATAGATTTAAGAATTGTAAGTCTTTGAAAAAAATTAATTGTTATACTAACCTGCTGCTGTATTATTTCTTCGTTTTTTCCCTTATTTAGAGCCCGCTATTCACACAGACACAGTCGTTGCGCATTCTTCTTCCGATTGTGTTCGTCCATCTTATTCACAACGTACACGTTATTTGTAAAAATGTATAAAGTAATTAATAATATGTCTCGTGCTTCTCTCGTGTCTGTGTATCATTTGACAAGATGAGGTTAGGCACGTTTTTAGCGCCAAACTGTAGAAGTCCAGTTACATGATGATTGCTTGATGTTAGCTGGATCAGGCGAATTGAAGTAAGCCGTAAGTCCAGTTGCTTGACATCGCCTGAAGCTAGCCGGGTCAGGCGAATTGAAGTAAGCCGTAAGTCCGGTTGCTCGACCACCGCCTGACCCCAGCTTGATCAGGCAAATTAAGGCAAACTTAAGTAAGGCCTTCGTACTACAAGCTGATCAGGCGCAGATCAAATATCAGGCCAGCCTGACAATATTTCTACTCGGGAATATTAGTAATATTATGGCAATACTACAATAATAATCAAAATAACAGTAACGATAAGAAGATTGAAAGTTACCATGGGACGACGCGTAACGTTTACGACAAATCCACGATGTTGAAGTTTCCATCGTTGGAACGCAACAAAAATTAAGGGGCACCAATAGTGTGACACTTTCAAAAAACCGATTTTTTGGTGCATTTTTCGATGGTCTATATCTTCAAGTATACCTTAATACTATACCTTATACTTTTATCTATTTATAATAATGAAATCAATATTTTTATCTTTCAGCGCGTTTTTCTGAAAACGACGTTTTTCAAATTTGCCGCAGTTCTAACTCGAATACAATTCATCCCATCGACTTGAATCTTGTTTCAGCGTATTTAGTATTTGTTTCTTCATACAATGATCCTCCAGTTTTTCGATTAGATAAAAAATGTCATTTTGTCATTTTGCCATGCAAAAAACCAACAGATTTTTAAGCGTAATTTGGAACTTTATTTTTCAAAACTTCGCCATTTTGTTGAACATCAATTTTTTTTTCACAATCCTCGTCGCTGTACAGACAATATCTTCTAGTTTAACGGACTTTGTTTTTTTATTTCGGGCACTGAAGGTCGCAATCACTACAGCAGTGAGAGAACTTTTTGTTTTTGGAGACTCGGGATACGGCGCATAAGTCGCTGAAAATTAAATAATTTCGTACAAAAAAATTACTGTATATACATAATTTATACACAAATATATTCTAAAAATTTCAAAACATTCGATGCAATATTCTTCTTTCAATAAATTCCCGAAAATGAGATTTTTGGGCAGTCACACTAGTGGTGTCATTTAATATTTCCAAATTCCTTGTATTTCTTTCGGTGAATTTCGCCTTAGAAAATCCGTCAACCATTTTCAAAGATATATAACATAAATCTATAGATCTAAATCTATATTATTATATTATTTATAATATAGATTATATAATAACTATTATATAATTATATTGCATTATAGATAATATAATATAATAATTATTATATTATCTATAATATTGATCTATAAAAAGATCTATATTAATAAGAACATGAGAAATGAAATATAAAAAAGAACGTTTGTTGCGTTCCAACGATGCAAAATTCAACACCATGAACTTTCCATCGTTGGAACGAACGAAAAATAATTCTTACGAATGGTTCAATTTTTTTATACAGCTCTACAAAAATCACCCAACCGTTTTTACGTATTCTCGTTACAAATTTACGACCTTAAATTGCAAAACAAAGGAATCTTCGAACAAGCACAATAATAAAGAAACGAAAAATGAGAAAATAAATCGCATTCCAACGATGCAAACTTCAACGTCATAAAAATGCATTATTATATGAATTTTGCAACCCGCACTCGACGACCCTCAATATTTTTTTTTCTCCGTCTCCGCGTTCGATCGAGTGTGCCGGGATCGGTGAACCGAGGCCACACGATGTATGCACACGTGCATATATGTCGTTTGCAGCAGAGGCGATCACGGGGAAATCGCGGGTACGTTTCACGAGGCTAGCACCGGGACATGCCAACGCCTGCGAAACAATGACCGGCATTCGAGCGCCTCGTGCTGACATTTATTTAAATCGCGGATAGAGCGCAGAGGGAGAGAAACAAAGGAGGTGGAAAAAGTGCGGCTCGCGAGGGGGGGGGGGGGGTTGTCTCGAAGAAGTGCAAGTACGGTGCGGACTCCTGCATGCGACTGCAAAACGCGTAATCGCGCGTTCGCAGCAGCAAGTGCGTTGCTCTGCGCCACGTCCGTTTCTTTCCGAGCTTTCCATCGTCAGCTGAAGGGAAGGAGAATTCGCGCGCACGCGATCGTGAAAGCCAAGCGAGAACGACCAAGAGAGGTTAAATATATCCGCGACCTGGCTTATTCACCGCTTCTCGTTCTCTTTCTCCTTTCTCTTTCGCGAAGCTCTTTCTCACTGGCTACTCTCTTCTATTTTGTTTCAATTTTATTTTTATTACGGTCAGTGGTCCTATTTTTATTCTTATTTTTATACTTTGTTCTTTTTCCTTATCTGTACCTCATTGCCTTAAGGTTTATACCGGGGTATGTCATAGATCATCAATCAATCAATCAATCTCTGTCCGTCTGTCTCCCTCTCGCTCTCCGAATCTATACCTTTTGCCCTTTTGAGAGAGACAGAACTTCCTTTGTTCTTTTGCATTTCTTCTCTCCGGTACTCAATGTCCAGGGAATTTAACTTTCTATTTAAACTGCCTTTGAAATGAACACATTTTTTTTTCTTTCTCGGATTGAGATTTTTTTTCTTCATTTTTCAAAAGTAATTTTTAGTATTATTGGTAGTTGTAGTATTTTTTTCGCAATTTTAATATCCGTTGGTAATTGTTTAGAAGTTTTTGCAATTTTTACTAATTTCTTTGGTAATTGCTCAGTATTGTTAGTACTTTTAGTTTTTTTTTTATCGTAATTTTAGTCATATTTACTTTCGCAACAGTAACGTGTAATGAGTGTTCAGAAGTTCTAGTAATTTTCGATTTTTTTTAGTAATCTATAGTAGTTAGTACTTTTAGTTATTTTCTCATAATTTTCCTAAACTTGGGGTAATTTTTACTAATTTTTTAAGTGATTTTAGTATTCTTTGGTAAATGTTTAGTAGTTTTTGTAATTTCTACTAATTTTTTGGTAATTGTCTAGTATTGTTAGTACTCTAGTTTGGTTTTTCATAATTTTAGGCATTTTTAGTAATTGTTTAGAAAGTTTCGTAATTTTTACTATATTTTTTAGTAATTGTTTAGTATTGTAAGTACTTTCAGTTTTTTTCTCGTAATTTTAGTGATTTTTATTTTCGCAACAGTAACGTTAAGTAATTATTCAGAACTTCTTTCTATTAGTACTAGAAGTAACTATTAGAATAATTAGAAGTACCAACTACTGGAAGTAATTTCTAGTAGTTGGTACTTTTAGTTCTTTCCTCGTAATTGTTCTAAACTTTGAGTCATTTTTAGTATTTTTAGTACGTTTAGTATTTAAAAAAAGAACTCTAGTAATTCTTGGAATACTGTGTAGTAACTTTTAGTAATTATTTACAAGTTTTCGCAATCTTTTTAGAGCGCAACTGTGAATCATTTTTTGCAATTAATTTTTAGTCATGTTTCAGTAATCAATTTTCACTAATCAATCCATTTTAACAGCATTTTTGTCGATAGTTTTTATTGATCAATTTCCAATCGATTACTTAAAGCCCCTTTAGTTTCATCTCACTCTTGTCACTTCACCTCTTCCATTTCACACAATTGGAGGCGCGTCGCGGCGAGAATAAAAATCGTTTGTGTTTGATCAACGTTCCGATAGGTTTGACGTTCTCTCTCCTTCATCCTTCTTTTTCTGTTTTCTTTGTGGCCCTTTAGGCGGAGTCAAAGACTCGAATAAACGTGACACTACTGGCATGCCCGCGTGTCGTGTACACTTGAGTTAGGAGTTTGGATTCGAGAACTGAATCATCGTTCCTTTTCTCCGGAACCGTTTTCTCACTCGTCTCACTCATTTCGAGCGAGATAATGCTCATTGTGTGCCGCGAGACGCGTCGCTCTACTCGCCTGTGCGCGTATGCATGCGGGTGTGTTCTTTTTTTTTCGTCGGCGATGCCCATTCAAAAGTCGCCGTCTTTTAATTGACAATGAGATCGAGACGAGGAAACGAGCGACACGGCGCAATCGTAATAACTGTAGAGGCGAGCACTACTCGCTCGTTTCTTTTCCTTTTTTCAGTCGATACAAGTCACTATGTGCGAACGTCCCCTATTATGGTGAAACACAACACGCGGCTCCGCCGATAATGATATCCATGACAAGTTTTTCGAATTTTTCTCAAAAGCGGCTGGACCGAAGTACTTGAAATTTTTACTGTCGACGTACGACCACTCCCCAGATAGACAGATGTACCTCATATTGGCATCATATGTACATCATCGCTGCAGCATAGAAAGTCTCACAGCTGTGTATCCCTTATGAGTGCTCCCGCTGAAGTCATATTTGCATCACATGATGATTCACAATAATACATCCAAATGAAGCAAAGTTGTTCTCACGCGAATATGCATGCAGTGAATTCCTCAGACTAGCAAATTTGGCTCACGAATATCTAACAATAAGTGAGTGCATATGGGGCTCATATGGGTGTCACGGCGTGAAGAAACTGTAGTGCTCATACGGAGCTCATATTAGCGGCATGGCGTGACGTAAATATGCTGTACTCATACGGAGGTCATAATAGCGGCATGGCGTGACGTAACTATGCTGTGCTCATATGGAGCTCATTTGAGTGTCATAGCGTGAAAAATAAAACAAAATCCAAAAATATTGATAAAAAAAATCTGGTAGGATTTTTATTATCCCCATACGCTTCATTGATGTTCCTGCCTATATGATGAATGGATTAAAAACGTATTCTGCCTAGTTAAATTTTGTACCTACCTACGGTTTGAACCACGTCTTCTAAATCGAGAGCCGAGCGCGCTACCTCCCTAGCCATTCTAACACTTGTACAAATTTTCTTTGTGTCTGCTTATTTGTATCATTCTGGATTTGGATGAATATCGCCATCATATTGCGCTTATGGGATGTGTTACTGATGAATATACATATCGCCGTCTTATTGCGCTCGTCGAATGTATCACTTACAAGGAGACGGCAGAGCCTGGATTTCGCGAATCGGGTTCTCCTTTCGCCTGATGAAAGTTGAAGACCTCCGAATTAACGTCGTTTTTTATTTTTGTTCCAATAGGCCTTAGTTGCTGAGATATCGCGATTTGAAAATTTAGGAGTTTCGGCTCGCGCGTAGAGTACGTTGAGCGTTGACAGTTGAGACAAGAGCCACCGTAGCTAATACGGTAAGACGACGGACTGGTACTCTGAAAGTCCACGGTTCGCGTCCCCGTGCTTTTTTTTAATTTTATTTTTATTTTTTTTTATAATCTCTCATAAGACTTTGCATGTGCAGGTAAAGAAGTCAATTCGAAAATATGTATTACTAGTTTAATTCATCTATTATATTAAAATAACTAATCCAATAATGAAGTCACAATTACATAGCAAAATAATATTGTATAATAAATAATTAATCTAATAATCAAGTCACAATTACAAAGCAAAATAATATTGTATAACAAATGATTAATCTATTAATCACGTCACAATGAGAAAGCAAAATAATGTGGTATAAAAAATAAATCATTATTCTAATTCACACTTGCAAATTTCGCGGCAGGTAATTATTCTGATTCTTCTTCTATCAGATCAGTATGTTGACAAATTGGAGGGTGGAAACCATCGTAAAAGCAAGGGTAGCACAAAGGCTTACGACACCACGAACATAAAATGAACGTAATACCACCGCAACCATATTTAACCTTATAAATTCTATCAGGAAAGCATATTTGAAGATATAGATCTTCAAATATGCTTTCCTGTGAATTATATTAATTATTTATTTTTTATACCATATTATTTTGCTTTCTAATTGTGACTTCATTATTGGATTAATTATTTTAATATAATAGACAAATAAAACTAGTAAAACATATTTTCGAATTTTCTTATTTACCTGCACATGTAAAGTCTTATGAGAGATTATAAAATTAAAAAAAAAAATTGAATTGAAAAAAAAGCATAGGGACGCGAACCGTGAACTTTCAGAGTGCCGGCCTAACGTCTTCCCGTGTTAGCTACGGCCGCTCTTGTCTCAAGTGTCAACGCTCAACGTATTCTAGGCAAGAGACGAAACTCCCAAATTTTCAAATCGCGATATCTCAGTAACTAAGGCTTATTGGAACAAAAATCAAAAGCGACGTTAATTCGGAGGTCTTCAACTTTCACCACGCGAAAGGCGAACCCGATTTGCGACATCCAGGCTCTGCCTTCTCCTTGTTAGAAATATGCATATCACCGTCATAGGATCTATCACAGAAACACGCATATCGCCGTCATATTGCCCTCATGGGATGTATCACTGAGAAATATGCATATCGCCGTCATATTCCGCTCACCGAATGTAGCACTGAAAACATGCATATTGCCGTCATGGAATGTAATACTGAGAAACATGCATATCGCCATCATATTGTGCTCCTGGGATGTATCACTGACAAAATATACATATCGCCGTCATATTGCGCTCAACGAATGTATCACTTAGAAACATGCATATCACCGTCATAGGATGTATCACTGAGAAACATGCATATCGCCGTCATGTTGCGCCCATCGAATGTATCACTGACAAACATGCATATCGCCGTCATATTGCTTGCATGGCATGTCTACTACCAGTGCTAACCCAGTGAATTCATCAACACAGTCATTGGATGACTTCCATATGACGTAAAATTTGCAGATATTAATTGTGGACACTTGAGCACAGCGATATGAGTTCAACGTGCTTCAAACGTACGATGCATTTGTAAACGACATATTGAGATCAAAATGCTTTGTACATTCACTATACTAAATGAGTTCACGGCTTTGCATCATGACATGTAGTCAGTATGCTGTAAAATTTGCTTCATCAATTGTATGCACGGCGTGATGATCACGACTGTCTATCTGGGTCAAGAAAGGACCGAGAACTCGCGCTTTTTCGAAAAAGGTGCAAATTAATTTACAATTAATTTCTTTTAATTGAAGGATATTGCTTTGTTTTTTTCATCTAAAATGATATTATTCTTGTTTTCATTAATTTGATTATAATCGTAATTGGTGTGGTGTTTTTCTTTTAACAAATGATAATTGTTTTTATTATATTGTAAGGACTAACCAACGCATAATCGATCCAATCAATCAATCCACGTATATTATGTATAATAAACAGGGTGTCCCGGAACTGACTGCGTATCCTGAAATGGGGGGTTGGGGGTGAAATTCTGAGTCGATTGATATAAGCATGTGTGGGTCTCAGACCAACCCCGGAATTATTATTAATTTTTAAAGACGGGCCAATCAGGTGCACCCACCTTTAAAAATTAATAATAATTCAGGGGTTGATCTGAGACCCACACATGCTTATATCAATCGACTCGGAATTTCACGCCCAACCCCCCATTTCAGGGAGCGCATTCAGTTCTGGGACACTATATATATATATATATATATATGAAAATCACAGTGCATCTGAGTAACCACTTTTCGCATTTATATTTGCTCCAGCTATCATCTCGTACCCATTGTTCCACACAAGAGGGCTGAGAAACTATTACTGAAACTATATTCTTACGACCTTAATTGCTCCACCAGCATCAGAACTTCACTTCGTGATAAATCATGACATCATCGCGTTGTTGACTCGTCGAGTGCCGAAGCGGAGCATCAAACGGCGACGTTGAGTGCGAGGCGAAAACATTGCCGGGCGATCTAATTTTTTTTCGAAAATTTACTCATCGTCGCGCTCTCATCCTTTACGATTCGTGGTCGCATCTTCGTTAATGTGGTACGAGGCGAAGAAGATTAAAAAAACGAGTAGCTTCTCCGCCAAAAAATGGCGCATTATTTATTTCGGATTTGTCATTCCCGTTTTTTTTAAATTATTACTATTATTAAATATTTCAATATTTATGACAATAATAATAATAATATTCAACTTTGTAGTTATAATATTTATTTGTTCGACGAAAAATATATTTCCATACAGAGGAAAAAGAACGTATTTTATTGTAGAAGGGCAAAAATAAGTTACGTCGAATGTAATTCGATGTAATTTAATGAAAATTATTTCTCAATTAATATTTATCGAAATCTTTTTTGTGGGGAGAAGTTTTTGCGAATGGGGAAGAAAAAAACAAAAACGTGTGCTCGTTAACAGCGCAGACAGGTTGATCTTTCCTTTCAATATCCCAAATCCCACGTGTATACAACGTTCGGTATACTTGCTCTTACGAATACGAGCTACGGTGTAACACCAAAATAAAAAGAAGCCCTTTATTCGTGTATACCTCCCGATGGGATATCGTGTGCGTGGCGTGCGCGCAGGGTCACGCGATTTACGATCCGACCTTTGGAAATAATCTTTCGGAGCGTTGCTGTACCGATGTTGCTTCGATACACACGCACACACACGCGCGCGCGCATATACAGATGTAGGGTGTAGTTCCGAAAAGCCGATGCCGCTTTTTTCTTTGAAATTTTGTATACAAATGTATTTTGACTCGCTGAACACGAATACGATAATTAAAATTGGCGCAAATTTGATTTGATAAAATAAAGAAATAAAACATGGAAGAAATATCGTTGCAGTCCAACGATGTAAACTTCAACGTCATAAAAATTGTAGCTTATTTTCTTTATGCACATGCCTATTAGTGCAAACAATCGTGAAGATTTATTCTATATACGTATTTTAAAAAGGTACGAAATTGCCTTGGATTATGTTGAGGTCCGTCCCTCCATTTAAGGCGTTACCCCCACTTGTAGCGCAAAAAAGGCCTTTTTCATGAATTTTTTAAAAGAAAACTACAAAACTTTTTTAATCGATCAATATACCATCTTAAAGAACACATCTTGAAGAACTTTCAGTAATTTTTTTATTGAAAAATATTACATTGTTTAGTGGCAAATGGCCGTCAATGAAATAATGTTTTTACATACACGGTTTGCGGTGACCAACATTGCGGCGAATTGGATCATCTGAAAAAAAAAATGCGGATGGATTTAGTCAAATATAAGTATAAACTAGTCTTTAATCGAAGGATTTTAAAAAATATTCATTTTTCACAAAATGGCGGACAGTCAAAGTTAATGGTTCGATTTTAACGGAAAAAAACGGCCGTTTTTTGGTTATAAAACGGCAATTTTTTTCGAAAAAAAAATCGAACGATTAAAGACTACATTTTTATGTATTAAATAAGGCTGCAAAATTTCAAGAAGATCGGTTCATTAGTGTTCGAGTAATCTTGGTCACCGACTTCAGAAATGCCATTTTAAGAAAAACGCGTTTAAAGTTTCAATTTCAGTTTACACGAAGAAAATATTTTTTTTTTGTAAACTTACATAGAGTCATCTATTCCGGGCCCATACAGAAGTATAGGCCCGGATACTTATACTTCAAAAAAATGCAATAAAAAAAAATCGATTTTTTCAAAATCGCAAGTGGGGGTAACCCCTTAATTTTCTCATCTTCATTAGAGCCGTATTTTCTCTTATCCCTTTTTTTCGTCCCCCGAACAAATCCCCCCCCTGATCGAATGACGATTCAGACTATTGTTCAAACGCAAGGTGTGTCCTCGTCGCGATTCACTTTCCTCATTTTCTCCCCGTTTCGTGCGACGACCCATCAAACAACCGACAATTGGGAACATTTGACTTCTGCCCCCGCAGCGAGAGGTACAAGCTTTGAAGCCCGCATATACGCAACGCCGAAAAACGTAACGTTTCCCCTCGTGGCAAGGACCCAATTCCTACGATACTCTCGGCCAGGGTCCAATAGAAATGAAATTAAATGAATCCAATGAATAATGGTCCAATAATCCAATCCTCAATTATGCCACACCACACATTAACACACCAATTACGATTATAATAAAATTAATGAAAACAAGAATAATATCAATGTAGATGAAAAAAAACAAAGCAATATCCTTCAATTAAAATAAATTAATTGTAAATTAATTTGCACCTTTTTCGAGAAAGCGCGAGTTCTCGGTCCTTGCTTCAGTGGTCGTACGTCGACGGTAAAACTTTCAAGTGTTGGTGCACAATTTGCCGGAGCCACTTCGGATTTTTGATTGACCAATAGTGCATGTTATGCGTATTCAAGTGTCCATGGTTAGTAAAAGTTGATTCGTCAGTAAACAAAACGTCGTCGAAAAAACCTGCGCCGCTATCACACCAGAAATCGCACCAGAAATCTGCGTCGTCAAAAATGTGTCGAGGTCAATGCCATTACTTCGAACATTCGTAACAATAAATTTTCTGCACAAAGAATTCAATTATTATTCGGATATTCTTATTGTCAACACCATCACGATTTTCCGTTTTTACACGTGTATTTTGGTGAAAAATCATTTCAAGGTCATGATATCATAGGTCGTTGGATTCGTCTGAATATCACCTACAACGTCTTAATAACAAAAAAACACGTTCCTATTTGAAAAACCATTGATGACCTTGAGAACGCAAAAACTATGACCTTGACAAGAATTAATTTTTCACCACTGCGTCAGCCCTCCGAAATCAATCAAATTATCTCCTGACATTTTTTTCGTCACTCCAAATGCAACAGATATATTTGGGGTAGTCAGGTTACATGGTCCACCCTGTATATATAAACGCGCATTGCTGCGTTTTCCCCTATGTGAATGCATGGCAGCTGCAATACCACCGTGTCATTGACATTGCGGCACCGTTTGCCGACATGCCCTTATTGACGATGTTAATGTAAATGGAATATATATAGCGAACATCGGTCCCACCAAATAAGCGTACCTCACTTTATGTATTTTCGATAACGCTCTCATTTCCTCCCACCTCGGTTTTCCTCATTTTCTCCCCGTTCTCCTCCTATGCCGCCCACCCCCGCCTACTTCTCGCGATTGCTCTTCCGTTTATGTCTCCATCGTATCCGTCGACGTTCCATTATTGTTGCGCGTTGCCGACACCCGTGGACGTTCACGCGGCCTATCCTGAAGAACGCGTAAGCTTATTCGTACACACACGCACACGCACGCACACACACACATAGGGTGTCCTGTAATGAATGGATAATCCTGCAGCTGTCGATAGGCCAGATCGTGCCCTACTATATGCTGGAACGTCCACTGTCGCCGAATATTCATAAGTGAATATCCATCAGTTGAATATCCATAAGTCGAATGTCCATAAGTACAAATATTCATAAGTACAAATATTCATAAGTACGAATATCCATAAGTCGAATGTCCATAAGTACGAATATCCATAAGTCGAATATTCATAAGTACAAATATTCATAAGTACGATTATCCATAAGGCGAATATTCATAAGTACAAATATCCATAAGTACGAATATCCATAAGTCGAATATCCATAAGTGAATATCCATTAGTTGAATATCCATAAGTCGAATGTCCATAAGTACGAATATTCATAAGTACAAATATCCATAAGTACGAATATCCATAAGTCGAATATCCATAAGTGGAATATCCATAAATACGAATATCCATAAGTCGAATGTCCATAAGTACGAATATCCATAAGTCGAATATTCATAAGTACGATTATCTATAAGTCGAATATTCATAAGTACAAATATCCATAAGTACGAATATCCATAAGTCGAATATCCATAAGTGGAATATCCATAAATACGAATATCCATAAGTATGAATATCCATAAGTGAGTATAGAGTGGAAATGCGTGCCAGAAATGGCGGGAGGCAGAGATAAGTGAGTTTGTTTGGGTTTCCTCTATACTCACTTTTCCTCTACCTCCCGCCCTTTCTGGTACTCATTTCTACTCTATCCTCACTTATGGATATTCGTACTTATGGATATTCGTACTTATGGATATTCGACTTATGGATATTCGACTTGTGGATATTCACTTATGGATATTCGACTTATGGATATTCGGTTATGGAAATTCCACTTATGGATATTCTACCCCAATCGGAATTTCAGTGTAGTACAAATCCCACGGTTTTCGAGATTTTGGGCTTTATGTTATTTTGAAAAAAAAGTCGTCCGCATTTGGCTTTTCACATGCCATTTATACAAATGTTATGAATCGACAATAACTAAGCAACTTTTAAAAGTAATTGGTACAACATGCTTAGAACATTTTTTTACATCGAAGGCTATCAAAGTCAGATGTTCGAATTGGTTTGTATGAAAATTCTGCATAAGATCGTTTTTTCCATAAAGTTTCCTTAACATTTAAGGTCAAAGAGAAGACTTTTCCAGATAAAACAAATAATTAAGAGTATTTTTTGAAGAACCGGGTCACAAAAAGTTATCATTTTTAGAAATGACATGCGAAAAACCAAAGCAGATGATTTTTATCTCGAAAACCGTGGGACTTTTATTAAATTGAAATTCCAGCAAATAGTAGGACATGATCTGACCTATCGACAGTTGCAGGATTATCCATTCGTAACAGGACACCCTGTATATGAAAGAAGTATATGGTCCGGCGAGTACAGCGAAGGGATAGCGGAAATATCGCGAGGTACTCATTTCACAGGTCACAGGCACAAAGTTTACGACCAAACGAAGTTTCGGGATGAACCGATTCGGGGTTTATTCCCGTCGAGACCACACCTTTCTCTATACGTCGGTTCGGCCTCGGATAAACGCGAACTTACGCGGCGGCCACGGAAGTTCGAAGTTCGTGGCCGTTGAAGTTTGCACCGTTGGAATGCAACGAAAGTTCTCTTTTATTTAAAAAAAAGTTAATCCATTTTTATCATCTATCTAAATTTTATTTAATTGATCGAGGTCGTGGATCTCTTCTATAATAGGAAAAATCATTTGAGTGATCCTCGCACTCCAAGTTAGCGAAATAAAATATGAGCAACTGAAGAAAAGTTATCTGTCGTTGCATTCCAACGCTGGGAACCTCAATGTCATGAAATTCGTGAGCTTGAATGACGTTTTATACCACGCGCATATATATATATATATATATATATATATTCGAGGTTGAATAAAAAAGTTCTTAGAAGGGCATATTGATATAATATTTTTGTAGTTAGGGTTTTCTAGTGTAGGGGTAGTTTGATATTTATTTCGAAGAGTGTCAATCACACAATACTTATGTAAAGTTTCAGTCGATTTGGTCGTATTGTTTTCATGTTATTAATTATCTTAAGCAAACATTTGTTAAAAATACTCAAATGTGGAGAAAAGTGAGTTACGTGAAGTGATAAAATACCCGTGCCTGAAAAACAGCTGCTGGCGTCGAAATCCTTGACCACCCACCATATTCTCCGGACTTAGCCCCCAGTGATTTTCACTTATTTCCAAAACTAAAGGAGCACATCCGGGGAAAGAAATATGACGATGATGACGCGGTTATGGTCGCCGTAGAAGAGTTTTTTGAGAGTCAAGAAAATCTTTTTTTTCGGAAGGAATAAGAAATTTGGCAAAACGGTATTCTAAACGTAAAAGGAGATTATGTAGAAAAATTAAATATTTTTGTTTGAATTTTCTTATATTTTTATTCCACGTGATTCCAAGAACTTTTCGATTCGCCCTCGTATATCGTTCTCGAAAATGAAACCGCAGTCGAACTCGCGAAAGTCCGATGTCCGGAAGGGCGACCGTGCCCGTCCATGATCAATATCTGCGTGAAAAAAAAAGAAAACAGTATTCATTCACTTTCAGCGGTGAAACGCTCGACCCCTGGGGACAAATTTGGTGTGGCGCAGGTATTTAAAAGGCGCCCGAATCAGTATCGCTCGGTCACCCAAATTAATGGCACCTCCGACAGGAGAATTGCAGGTTCGGTCCTGTGTATTTAAAGCTCTTCTCATTGAATTTTGTACACATAATTATATAGGGTGAATCACGAGAATTTATACAGCCGAAAATGAGACGTTGCAGAGGGTCCACACATCAATTAGAAATCGTATGGAAAAAATGTCATGCGGTAAATGAGCAACATTTCAGACACGTTTTTATTTGAAAATTTATTTAGAATTATTATATGCTTCCGAAAGTACCACGTTCATCATCCGACCCGACCAAATTCCTGTTGTGTTATTAATAATAATAAAAACAATATCAATAATTATTATATTAAATATAATATGGATATAATAATATGAGTTAACATATGAACAAATTGTTAAATTCATAATTAATTATTATAATCATATTATTATAGTAACGTGAGTTAATAATAATAATATGAATTAGTAAATAATAATACTAATACAATTTAGCCTGTGCAGAAATTCGTTGGGGAGTCCCCAGATCCTACCACATCCCTATAGGCATTTGGTAAGGACGCCGCCCGTAGACAGTACACACTGGAATCCAACTGGATTCCAAGCCAATTCTCGATTGACGTCTTTTGGAGATTTTTTTTCAATTCTCAACTGGAATTTGCTGGATCTTAAAAAAAAAATATTCTTTCGTGATCCCGTGCACAAATTTATTAAGGAGTCCCAAGATCCACCTACATCTCTATAGGGATTTGTTAGGGACACCGCATATAGAGAGTCCTCATTGGGATTCACTTGGATTCTGCACTATCCCCCGATGAACGCCGTTTAAGAATTCTCACCACGTTCGAATCGAAAATATGTGAAAAGTCATGAGAAAAACTTCGATATGTTGAAACATAACCTGGACGCGTCGACAATGGAGAAGTTTGCATCGTTGAAACGCAACGAAAGTTGTTTTGTTTTTTATTTTCTATTATTCCTTTGGCGCATTCGATCTACGAAAATCAAGCAAACATTTTTTAGGATTCTCATTCAGCGATTCGATTTTGGATAATAATCAGTTGGAAATTCGTAAGAACTTCGGTTGCGTTCCAACGATGCAAACTTCAATCCCATGACGCGTCGTGGGCGTGTAAGTTCGTGGTGATCTGATGTCAAAGTGCAGTAAAATAAATAAACGATAATTACGGTGGATTTCAAGTGATGTAATTTGAATAAACTTTTAGGATATACGTTATTAAGATAAGATTTATACTTTTTTGATGTCCACTCATTTCGTATATCTATATATTCGGTTGAGAAAATTCAACGTACAAAATGCGATGGGATCCACCAAGAATCGTATGGCATTCTGTTCGACAATGTTTCAATCCTTTATGATTCAAATTGGATTCTTACATTCCAATGGGGACTTCGACGATGTTGAAATTTCCATCGTTGGAACCCCGAGTCAAAATTTTTAGCCTCCTCTGAACCCTCGCAGGACCCATTTCTTTTGTAATACATAAGCCGCCAGCCTCCGTTGAACCGACGAAACCTCATTTGTCGAGTTCAGTGCCATGAAGAGACCTCCTCTTGGCCCAGGGTAGCCTCTGCTAGACCTCCCAAACCTTCTCTCGACCCCCAGTTTCAGTGAAACGTGCAGAGCACAGGCCTCCTTAACCTGCTTTCAATCTAAAACTGTTGCCTCGACCCCACCTAACCTGCTTTCGGCCCAAATTCGATATCTCCTCCATCATCATTCCATTGTGACCTGATCGGTAACCCGTTCGATGACGAAAATAATACGAAATTAATAAAAATACATCGTCCCCTTATCAAATTAATAGTGCAATATTAATATGCGAAAACAATCAAATTCGCTCAATATCGATTTATTATTATTCTATAGGCAATTCATAAAAGAATGCTTGTATATCCAGTCTTACTCCAATTCTATCGGATTAATAGGCATTTTCCTGTAAGAAAAAATCTCACAGGAAAATTCTTTAAAAAATGCCAGTCTATCCAGTATAAGCTTACCCGACGTTTTTCGTCCTTGACATTTCTTCTTAAGCCCTCTAGTTCTTGAGTTACATTGCATTATCTAGAATTAGTCTTTTTAGCAAAAAATGAAATAACATTGCGAAAAAAATCGTACAAAACTTTATAAAAAACGCAAATAAAGTTCCTGCTACCCCGTTTAAGTTCATCATGGATAAACGTAACAAATTTTTTTTGCATAAGTCATGCGTTCAATTCTCGATGGTCGAAAAAAAGCCGAAAATCAGTCACGTATAAACGTGCATACCGGGTCGAAAAGAAAATTATAAAAAAATATTTCAGAAAAGCAATATAAAGCTGAATTTATTCCCGTCAAAACGCCGTTCGGTAAATTTGGTTATCTTTTTTTTACGAAGCTATGTAACTTTTAGTGCAGCAAGAAATATCGACTGGTGTATCCAAACATTTACGCGACGGTATATATTATATAATACTTTATATATATATATATAATAGTCGAAATATGTGGTTGCGTTAATATATTCGAATATACACTACCAGTCAAAAGTATTCGGACACTTCAGATAACTGCAAAACTTAATATCACTTTGGATCATTGCAAACTTATGGTAGAATAATAATTATTTTACGAAGATACTATAAAGCTCTGTGAAATTACTTAATGAAATGAATTATATTACTCTAACATTATTTGGCAATTATTCAGCGCTCAAAAGTTTTGCGATTATGTGGAGTGTCCGAAAACTTTTGGCTGGCAGTGTAGATCTAAATAACATATAATGTTGATTTCTATAAGGAACGTTAGGGTGTTAATTATAGTCTATTTCATGTTCTAAAGGATTGAAATTGTCGGTTTAGAATTCAACCTTATTCGATTTTTTCTTTATTTTTTCTTTTTGTTTTTGTTCGTTTTGTTTTTTTTTGTTTATTCAATAATGAGTTGATAAATGGCGACGGCCGATTACCGTCGATTTCAAATAAAATGTTTGATTTTTCTTTGTTTTCATTTTTAGAACGTTGAAAATTTAAAAAATATTTCCACGTGTATGTATGAAGCATATTTTTATTTTTTTCCGCTAAATATTATGATATTAACTAACCGCATCTATTTCATTGTTTTTTATTTGAATTATCTAGATTTTTCATAGAACCAAATTTTTCCTATTGCATTCCATTATTAAAATTATTGATTTTAAAAATGTTTATTTATAGAAAATCAATCTATTTAATATCGTCCAATAACTACATATTTTATTTGATCCTAATAAATCTGTGATTCGGTTTCATCAGTTTAACATTTTCATCTGTTCAAGAAAACAATTTAGTCAAGTTCACTGAATGGATGTAGTTATTTTTTTTATTTACCTTAAATAGAATATTTGTAGAGTTAAGCCTTTTTTTATTTGATTGAACTAATGGTCCATCTTTATTGCAACACTCATATCAAAGGGGCGTGGGGTAGTGAAGGTGGAGAGAGAGGAATTTTATTTATATATACACACACACACACGCGCGCGTGCACGTTTGTATGTGTGTTTGAAAAATCTATAGCTTATGTGATACAACAAATAGTTAGAGGTATTCATTTGGTCTCTTATGCCATATCAGCGACCAAAATGTTATAAGCACTCGGTAGCATAGGGGCAGCGGCGCGTAGCTATGAGTAGGTAGGACTAGGTTCAAATCGCACATAGGGCCAATATTTTCTTCGAAAAAAATCATTTCTAAAGGCCAGGGAATGACGAATTACGATGAAAAATCCTTGTGGTCAAGCTCTCAAATAAGGAGTTAATTTTATTTTCGATTTATGAAATATTTTTTGCATATAGTACACTTAGCTTTACAGTGTACATTGTAAGCAAATAAAGATTAATTTTAATCTCATCTTTATTAACATATATAAATATCTTTGAAAGAAATATGATCGTAGTAGGCTGGGAGACAAGGAAAAAACCTATTTTATTCAAATAGATTCTATATAAATTAATTTTTTTGTTTAGCAGTGTACAGTAGGCCGAAAGGGGGGGGGCAGTAGGTTCTACGGGAGCGCTCAAAGTAGGCCCACCTGAGGTTCCGTAGGTTCAATTGTGACCCTCGCTGACCTCCTTTGAGTCAAAAAGTCTACTTTCTGCCATGCCGGAGGTTCATCGGAGGCTCTAACGCATCCCGAGTCGAAATTTTCGAGCCGCGTTCAACCCACAAAATGAAGGCGAGCAGAAATCGGCGTGAGCGGGTTATTGGGTATCTAAAGGAGGGTACAATGTTTGAATGTACCATGCGTTAGAGCCTCCGATGAACCTCCGGCATGGCAGAAAGTAGACTTTTTGACTCAAAGGAGGTCAGGGAGGGTCACAATTGAACCTACGGAACCTCAGGTGGGCCTACTTCGAGCGCTCCCGCAGAACCTACTGCCCCCCCTTTCGGCCTACTGTACACGGCTAAACAAAAAAATTAATTTATATAGAATCTATTTAAATAAAATAGGTTTTTTTCCTTGTCTCCCAGCCTACTACGATCATATTTCTTTCAAATATATTTATATATGTTAATAAAGATGAGATTCAAATTAATCTTCATTTGCTTACAATGTACACTGTAAAGCTTAGTGTACTATATGCAAAAAATATTTCATAAATCGAAAATAATATGAACGCATTATTTGAGAGCTTTACTACAAGGATTTTTCATCGTAATTCGTCATTCCCTGGCCTTTGGAAATGATTTTTTTCGAAGAAAATATTTGCCCTATATGCGATTTGAACCTAGTCCTACCTACTCATAACTACGCGCCGCTGCCCCTATGCTACCGAGTGCTTATAACATTTTGGTCGCTGATATGGCATAAGAGACCAAATGAATACCTCCAACTATTTGTTGTATCACATAAGCTATAGATTTTTCAAACACACAGACACACACACACACACACACGCGCGCGCGCGCGTGTGTGTGTGTGTGTGTGTGTGTGTGTATGTATATGTTTATTTATAGAAAATCAATCTATTTAATATCGTCCAATAACTACATATTTTATTTGATTCTAATAAATCTGTGATTCGGTTTCATCAGTTTAACATTTTCATCTGTTCAAAAAAACAATTTAGTCAAGTTCACTGAATGGATCTAGTTATTTTTTTTTAATTTACCTTAAATAAAATATTTGTAGAGTTAAGCATTTTTCTATTTGATTGAACTAATGATCCATCTTTATTGTAACACTCATATCAAAGGGGCGGGGGGTAGTGAAGGTGGAGAGAGAGGAATTTTATATATATATATATATATATATATATATATATAATAGGCGGGGGGTAGTGAATTCCTCTCTCTCCACCTTCACTACCCCCCGCCCCCTTGATATGAGTGTTGCAATAAAGATGGACCATTAGTTCAATCAAATAGAAAAATGCTTAACTCTACAAATATTCTATTTAAGGTAAATTAAAAAAATAACTAGATCCATTCAGTGAACTTGACTAAATTGTTTTTTTGAACAGATGAAAATGTTAAACTGATGAAACCGAATCACAGATTTATTAGGATCAAATAAAATATGTAGTTATTGGACGGTATTAAATAGATTGATTTTCTATAAATAAACATTTTTAAAATCAATCATTTTAATAATGGAATGCAATAGGAAAAATTTGGTTCTATGAAAAATCTAGTTAATACAAATTTAAAAAAAATCAAATGGACGCGGTTAGTTAATATCATAATATTTAGCGGGAAAAAATAAAAATATGCTTCATACATACACGTGGAAATATTTTTTTAATTTTCGACGTGCTAAAAATGAAAACAAGGAAAAATCAAACATCTTATTTGAAATCGACGGTAATCGGCCGTCGCCATTTATCAACTCATTATTGAATAAACAAAAAAAAAAGAAAACGAACAAAAACAAAAAGAAAAAATCGAATGAGGTTGAATTCTAAACCGACAATTTCAATCCTGCAGAACATGAAATAGACTATAATTAACACCCTATCGTTCCATATAGAAATCAACATTATATATTATTTAGATATACACTGCCAGCTAAAAGTTTTCGGACACTCCACATAATCGCAAAACTTTTGAGAGCTGGATAATTGCCAAATAATGTTAGAGTAATATAATTCATTTCATTTATTATTTCACGAAGATACTATAAAGATCTATATGATTAAGTAATTTCACAGAGCTTTATAGTATCTTCGTAAAATAATTATTATTCTACCATAAGTTTGCAATGATCCAAAGTGATATTAAGTTTTCCAGTTATTATCTGAAGTGTCCGAATACTTTTGACTGGTAGTGTATATTCGAATATATTAACGCAACCACATATTTCGAATATTATATATATATATATATATATATATATAAAGTATTATATAATATATACCGTCGCTTAAATGTTCGGATACACCAGTCGATATTTCTTGCTGCACTAAAAGTCACATAGCTTCGTAAAAAAAAGATAACCAAATTTACCGAACGGCGATTTGACGGGAATAAATTCAGCTGTATGTTGCTTTTCTGAAATATTTTTTTATCATTTTCTTTTCGACCCGGTACGCACTTTTATACGTGACTGATTTTCGGCTTTTTTTCGACCATCAAGAATTGAACGCATGACTTATGGAAAAAAAATTGTTACGTTTATCCATGATGAACTTAAACGGAGTAGCAGGAACTTCATTTGCGTTTTTTATAAAGTTTTGTACGATTTTTTTCGCAATGTTATTTCATTTTTTGCTAAAAAGACTAATTCTAAATAATGCAATGTAACTCAAGAACTAGAGGGCTTAAGAAGAAATGTCAAGAACGAAAAACGTCGCGTAAGCTTATACTGGATAGACTGGCATTTTTTAAAGAATTTTCCTGTGAGATTTTTTCTCACAGGAAAATGCCTATTAATCCGATAGAATTGGAGTAAGACTGTATACACAAGCATTCTTTTATCAATTGCCTATAAAATAATAATAAATCGATATTGAGCAAATTTGATTGTTTTCGCATATTAATATTGGACTATTAATTTGATAAGGGGACGATGTATTTTTATTAATTTCGTATTATTTTCGTCATCGAACGGGTTACCGATCAGGTCACAATGGAATGATGATGGAGGAGATATCGAATTTGGGCCGAAAGCAGGTTAGGTGGGATCGAGGCAACAGTTTGAGATTGAAAGCAGGTTAAGGAGGCCTGTGCTCTGCACGTTTCACTGAAACTGGGGGTCGAGAGAAGGTTTGGGAGGTCTAGCAGAGGCTACCCTGGGCCAAGAGGAGGTCTCTTCATGGCACTGGACTCGACAAATGAGGTTTCGTAGGTTCAACGGAGGCTGGCGGCTTATGTATTACAAAAGAAATGGGTCCTGCGAGGGTTCAGAGGAGGCTAAAAATTTCGACTCGGGATGGTACTTTCAAACATTGTACCCTCCTTTAGATACCCAATAATCCGCTCACGCCGATTTCTTCTCGCCTTCATTTTGTGGGTTGAACGCGGCTCGAAAATTTCGACTCGGGTAGTATGAATATCAAGCTGTTAGAAATTATATATATATTTTTTTCGATGTACAAAATGGCCAACTACTCGAAACTTCTCGAAACAGCTTTTTTCCAATTGGCGTGACAAATAACTTCAACAATTTTCACTCGATTTACTTCAAATTTTAAAGTTATGTTCCTACTTGCATTTCGCAGAGAAGTACGTACGGAATATCTGATTAATCGAAAACTTTTCATTTTATGAGCAGTTCATGATCAGTTATAACGAAATTTTTCACTGAAAATTCATTTTTTCAGCTCAAATACCTACAAGTTTTGAATAAAACAATATTTTTTAAATTCCGTACGTACTTCTCTAGGTATTCTAATGTAGATTGACGAGAATTTTTGTTTTTTTTTCTAGGTAAAAAATTGTGGATGCACAAAAAAATGTGAAAAAAAAGATAACAAAATAAAATATTAGTAGTCGGCCATTTTGAAAATGGAAAAAAAAATTTCCTAACGGCTTGATATTCATACTAAATAGATGTTGATTAATTTTATGAGTGAATCCCTTTTTAATACGAAAAAAATTGTTCAATTTGCACATGATTTTATACCCGTTACTGTGGCCTAAGGCCTTAAGGTTAAAAAGAAGACTTTTCTAGATAAAACAAATAACCAAAAGTACTTTTTTAACTGGGTAAAAAAAGTTTTGTTTTGTAGAAATGGCATGCGAAAAACCAAAAGCAGATGATTTTTATCTCGAAAACCGTGAGACTTTTACTAAACTGAAATTGCAGCATATAGTAGGGCATGATCTGACCTATCGACAGTTGTAGGATTATCCATTCGTAACAGGACACCCAGTGTATGCGAATATACGAATACGAGTCTCGGCGATCAACTTCAATCCACTTGGTTGCCCTCGCCAAGGTGTCGGAGCGATTCCCCGAGCGGGCACTTGGCAAGGATATTCAACGTTCTCCTGTCGTCTCGAATTGCAGCGAATTGGCATCAAATGTATATGTGTGCCCATATGGAAAACACACGAGGCCTCGGGAGCCTCGGGACGCCGCCTCTTTACACTCGAGGATTTACGAGTCGAGTATCGAGGCAGAAGAAAGAAAATAACAATAACAACAACAGCAACAGCAGCAATGCGAATTGAGAGGATGTACATCACGTGCGGTTGCATTTCATTTGCCCATCGCGGTCCGAGGGCCTCTTACGTATGTTGATACAAACTGTCGGATTCAGTTGCGAAGACGATGAAGACTCGTCGTCTTCGCAACCGTGGTATATGGAGCTATGCCGGAGTTTGACAACTTCGCGAGTTTCTCGAGTGGCTCCGCGCTGGGACCGATCGTTGAATGGGTAGTCGGTGGGGGAAATGGGGCCCAAGTTGTATATATCGTTTCGTTGGAGTAACAAACGAATTTAGCTGGCACGTTTGTCGCGGTATTTTCCGAGGTCCAACGTGTACTTACCCTTGTGGGTTTTTACGTATTACTCTTTCCAATTGAAGCGTTTCCTATCACTTCCCGCCCTTCGCTGATTTGACCGCACTTCCGTTGCGTCCGCAGCCGTATTAAGGCCTTAGGCCACTCTACACGGAGAGAATTAAATGTTAAAAATTACCGTGCAGTAACGGTGACCAGATGACCACCCTGAAACCTCGCTTATTATTGTTGAGTAAAACACAGATTTTCACGAAAATAAGATAAAATTTCGTCTTTAGATAGAAAATTTTACCAGATTTTCTAGTAAATTTTGATGTGTAACAAAATGCGCAAAACTTAAATTTAAAAAATATATAATATCAGCGAAATTTTACTGTGCATTTTATTATTTTATGCCTTTTAAAAATCTCTATAAGAAAGTATCGTCTTTATAACAGTTATTTTAAGATTTATTATAAAATTTAATGAGTGTTGTAGGAAAATGTATTGTGCTCTCGGTAAAAATTATCGTGCGGTACGGTACGGTAATTTTGAGGCACTGCATGGTAAAAATTCCCCTTCATACCAAGTAGCGGTGCGCGGTTCGGTTTCAGTGGTCTATCTATTCCTTATATGGCGCGATGGGAGTTTCCAAAAAAATTTCGTCTAAACTGCGTACATAAACTGCTTATGAAATTTTTAAGAGTGAATACGATTTTACGATTTCAATCGTTGACAAAATAATATGTGTGCAAATTAGTCACATCACTCGAGCCTACGATGGTACGAAATGTATTGTAAAAAAATGGTAGTATTAAATGAAAAATAAATTCTAATAATTAAATTTCTCTCCTTATCCGTTTGTTGAGTATACCAATTTATATGAGAGAAAAAAAAATTCCCAACAAAAAACGAACAGCGTTAATTTGTACCAATTTTTCAATAATAAATAATATTTATTATTATTATTATGGTTATTATTATTTCGGTTATTATTATGATTATTATAGCACCGGTCTTTGAAGAAAAAATACATTTTAATAACGAATTGGAGCGGTGGTCTAGTGGTTAGCGTGCTCGCCTTCAAACCGAGAGTCTCGGGTTCGAAACCTAGTTGCGTACATTTCGTCGTGAAATGTTTTTCTTCGGCATTTCACGGCGAAATAAGACACAGAGGGGAAAGTCGGCTGGGCCGCAAGGGGGGGAACAGCGAAGAAGGTGGAGAGAAAAAAGGTAAACAACAGTAGAGGAAAAAACGGTCACAATGAGGGGAAGATATATAAATTTTACCAGCCTTTTAGGGAATTTTTCTTCTGAGGTTGACGCAGGTAAATTTTACTGTGCAGTATCGTAAAAATACCGCGTACGGTGCGGTTGGTCATTTTTAACCGACAGTAGGTAAATTTTCGAATAAACATGCTAAATTTGACTGTCTCCAATTTCTACCCTTCTTGTATAGTAAAATTTTTGCTACGTATTTGAAATTTTCTGTAACGTGAATTAAAAAAAAACTTGTCGCAAACGAATTATTATGTTTTTCTCACTTGTCACCACATTGAAATATATCACGGTAATTTTTACCGTGAAATTCACGACAAAAATTACTTTTTAATTCTCTCCGTGTAGAGGCCGAAAAAATGGGCTTTTTGGGGATTTTTTTCTTCAGAAAAAATACAAAATAAATCGAGATTACAAAAAAGGGTGTTTATCGTACATATCAGTGACTGTATACAATAATTTTCTTGAAGCGATTAATTTCAAAATGGCGGCTGTGCAGCGTTTTTGCGATTACGTCTCCGTTTTTCCAGGGTCCACGGCCGGACAAACAGCTCCTGTAATCTTTGAATTGTAATGACCCAATGACTTTTTTTCGATTATATATAATAACTGCTATAGAAGTACGTAGGATTTTTTTTTGATATATTGCTTTTTGGCCAAGTGGCGCACTTCTAAAGTGGAAAATGAAAAAGTTGCCTAACAATTCGTCAGATAATTGTTAATAACAAATGAACTATGCAATATAAAAAAAAATCCTACGTACTTCCATAGACAATGTATTTTTCAAGATACATTCAACATTTCAAGTGAATCGGTTGAAAATTGTCCGAGTTATGTTTCCGGCCAACTTAAAAAATGCAGTTTTGAGATTAACGTGTTTGAAGTTTTAAGTAGCTCGCTGCGGATCAGGCGGTCTTGTACTAAAATTCGACAACCGGGTACTTAGATATTTTTCCCGGTCATAATCTTTTGGGACATCATTTTTGAGGTCCTAGGGGACCATTAAAAAAAATCGATTTTTCGAAAATTCTAGAGTGGCCTAACCCCTTAAGGCCGAAGCCTGAATTAGAAGGACCAAAAAAGCGTTTTTCGGGAATTTTTGTAGAAGGGAAAAAACAAGTGAGCCTAGTAAACATTGAGTTATTATTTCATGTACATTTAAAATGTATAAAAAAATGTTCAACATGAAACAATAAATGACTGCAGATTTATCAGCCTATTCCATGTGCGTCTTGCTACTGCCGTCCCCAATCGGCGGGGAAAATGCAGCTCGTAATTCTTGACTGAAACAAAAAAAGAGCCAATAAAATTGTGAAATTATAAATTTTCTCAGGTTTGAATAAAAAATGTGTTTAAAAAAACACTTTAACGTGCTATGAAAATTATTTAAAAATACTTTTTCAACGGCTTTTTTAATTCACTCAGAAAAGATTTTCATACTGGAGAAAACAAACTTTGGTTTGATTCAATAGGTTGTTTAGTTTTTTTGCTATCACGCCGGCCAATTTGGAAAAATCGTGAAAATGAAAAGTGGAGAAAACGCGCTTCTAAGTTTTCAATAGGAGGAAATATTAGTATCAAATATCAATCGCTTCTCTGCTTTTGGCCTTGTATCTTCGAAAATATTTACAATTGGCCTCTGTAACTTTGTAAATATATTCTTGGATAGTTTATCTATCGATTTGAGCAATAAAAAAACAATTTTTCGGACCCTCTAATTCACGCTCCGGCCTTAAGGGGGAGATCCTTTTAGGAGAGGAAAAAATTGCTGATTTTTATGATTATTTTTTCAAAAGGAACGGTTTCTTCACCATTTTTGAGACTTAGGGTATGTTTTATTACTACGTTTCGCTGTTACGTGGTATTTTTCTTTTCATAATTTTTTTTATTAAGCTTAAAAAGGGGCGAGGTATGGCACCGTCTTTTAAACGGGCTGCGACGGGTGTTGTCAGACGGCGTGATAGGTAGCGTCGACGTGATTAATCTGAAAAAAAAACTAACGAAGATTTTTCTTTCATTAACACTCGGACGCAGAATATGAACCAAGAAAAAGTGAGAAATGTTGAAAATCGATGAAATGGTACGCTTTGAAACAAAGAGATTTTCGATAAGAATGGCTACATTTTGCAATAAAAGAAACTTGTAAAAAAAATTCAAAATCATTCACGTTTTAGACAATAAGGTTAGAAAGATTTATACCTAATGTCATCAGAAATGGTCGATTAGTTTTTTTAGCTATACGTGACGCCAGTTTAGAAGACCGTGCCATACCTCCGCCATTGTTAATAATTAATAAATTAAAAAAAACCATGTAACAGCCAAGAGTAGTAAAAAAAAACACCCTCAGTTTAAAAAATGGTGAAGAAATGTTTCCCTTAAGAAAAAAATCATGAGAATCGGGTCTTATCATCGATACTTATCATGGTGTTCCTTATCTGGTTTCTCTATCTTATGCTCTCTTTCTCTCGCTCTCTGTTTCTGGTTTCTTTTTTTAATCTTTTCTTCTTTTTTTATTATCTTTTTTTCACTTTCCTATTTTCATCGTGTCTCTCTCTCTCTCTCTCTCTTACTCAATCTCTGTCTGATTTCCTCTCTCCCTCTCGTTTTTCCTCTTTCGTTTTTTCTGGCCAATTTAGTTCATCCAGGCGAGTATCTCGACAAACATAAAAGATACGAACGATACAAAGTTTCACACAAAATTTGTAGGGTTTTGAGAAGAACATGAAAATTGAGAGACTTTCCCTCCCACGGTGAAGACATCGACGATTAGAACTCCGACCACTCGTGGGGGTAGCTTTCTGCACAAAAGCAAACTTACTTATAGGGTTAATTTTTTAAATGATTAATTGTGTCGTGGAAGTTTGCATCGTTGGAAAGCAACGAATACAATTTTTTTGTAATTGCCCAAAATTCTTTTGGCAGATTTGAGCTACGAAAATGACGCCAATATTTTTTAGGATTCTTCTTTAGCGATGTACATGAAATTTGAAAAATGTGATTTTGGATAATAACGAAAATAAGAAATTTTAAAGAATTTTCGTTCCATTCCAACGATGCAAACTTCACCCCATAAACTTTGCTGGCGGGAGAAAGTCATAGTTGGATCTAACAAAGAACATCACTTTGTCTGCCTTCGATCTTGTTGAAACTCATTTATGTGATCGAGCATTGAAAACTATTAAACACGCATTCATTTTTATCGGCGGAAAAACGGTTTTAAGGGTGGAAACCAGCCCTCAAGAAAGGCGTATCACGGCTTAATGTAATTTTTTTTCAACACTTCTATAAAGGGTTTTTCATCACTTTACATTGGAAGAATTTCGGCTGGGACATTCCGATCGGTGGACCGCTTGTGGGTGAAACTCCATAATCCACCTTGACACGCCTTTGTTTGAGAGGCGGTTTACACCCTTAAAACA